>CM055911.1:19277684-19500184 GCA_029582155.1 Panopea generosa | reverse complement strand
TTAGCGAGTTTATAAGATCTGTTTGTCGTGCTAACATCTTATGTCAACTTATCCATCATTAAATACAGCTTGACTTTGTACGATTATACCTACCCTATACCAGAATAACCCCCCAAATACAAATTATATATATGACTTTTAACCCAGTAGAATAAGATTATACTGGCTGATATTTAAAATACTCTGCGTACAATTTGGCGTTGACTTTATTTGTTTTGGAAACTATAAACCCGTTTCAAGAAGAAGAAAAAAAGTTTTTTTCTGTATGGGATTATATGTCTCATAAGTGTATCAGTATTTCAGCATTCCTGGCTTGCGGTGAGATGAGCTTATCGCAAATTACCTCTGCACGTCACATACTACTTCCTCACATATTTAGAGGTGGGAGACCCATGGCCGTCCATGAACAGATTTGAATTTGTAAAAGTATGCCTTAAAGAGAAGGGATCCTTTTCGTATACATTACAATGGCCCTGTAAAATTAGGCCTTAACTAGAAGGGACCATTTTCGTAACATTACGATGGCCCTGTAAAATTATGCCTTTTAAGGAAAAGTTTCTTATAATATTGAGTTTTCCAAGTGTTATTACGATCTTTATTAAATACAATGCACGTAGGTACAATGTAGACATGCATGATGCATGTGGTATCCATTCATCTGAAGTACGACGTTTATTGCATCATCCACTAGGACTTTTCTTAACAGGATGATGTATTTGTATTTAACTTTAAAAGTGCATTTGTAATAAGGATGGGCAAACTGTAAACCAAAAATACTTGAGTAAGTGGAGTCCGTAATTAGACGAAAGTGAAGTATGCAATGCCCGTTAGTGATCTCATTCTGAAACATAATTTCGTTGATGCGTTACGTGACCCTCGTCTCGAAACGCTGTATACGTGTGTGTCTGTCTGTCCGGCAGTGTTTGTTCAGCGGGTAGGTATATTTGCTTTTTGAAAGTTTATTTGCTAAACTTATACACTTTGTCTGGCAGGACTTCAATATTTACTTTTTATTGGTACATACACAGAATTGTAAATAAAACACCATACTTATAGTTTAGGCTCCATGATAGATGAGATAAAACGACGTGGTAGATCGCAAAACATCTCCGAGGCGTTTAGTTAAAGTGCACGTAACGTTGGTTCAGTACGTACCTTATAGGACAGAAGAACAGTAAAACAAGACGACCCATGATGCTGCACGCCTTTCTGTAGAGGTGCATCATTATTTATTCGCTGAATGATGTTACTGTGATACAAGAGAATTGTATAAAAAGCACACATGAACATAGTGTCAAATATGTCCATTGTGATCAAGTACCAAACCAGCATCTTCACTTAACATACTTATAAATCACATTTGCCCATTGCTTTTGTATATAACTTGAATGTATACAATTAACATCTGACCAAACTATTGATATCTATTGACATTCGTTATTGTAACTTGTTTTTCCCAGCGATTTCTGAAGACGAGCATAAATAAATAAGTAGCTATGAACATTATTTTCATAATATTTACGCGATATATTATTAATACTTATGGATATAAATCCATAATTACTGATGAATTTTATTAAGAAGGTAATAAGAGGGTGTCAACAAATTCTGATCCAAACTAAAATATTCCCAAGACAGCCCTGAACATGGAATTGTGTTATTGTTTAACACATTCCCTTCTACGTCAATCCACATAGTCTGTCGCTTTACAAGAAAGCAACTGCGTACCTCCCAAAACACCAATGATAAGCACTGGTCAAATCATCATCATCAAGAATTTCTCCAGGTTTGTAGATGATACTCGTTAGAGGGGGTGGTGGGGGCAAGGTCTTATGAATACGGTGAAAGCGACATATGTCCATAGCAGCCATGCAACTTGAACTTGAGACAAGAACTTGTAATGCCGATGATATTGCCTGAGTCATGGAGCATGATTAGCATTCTTTAAAACTGGAATAAATGTTCTAGAGAAGCAATGGGCAAAGTGCAGGACGTAGACGGGGACTATGTGAACAATAACACAATCTATGTTCAATGATGTCTTGGAAATGTTTAGGGTTTTATTGGTAGAGGAAAAAGTTAGACTCATGACTCTGAACAAAACCATCGTCCTTGATAAATGACCTGCAAACGTTTTACAGGAATATCGCTGTAGATTATAAACAATATGTCACAGGCGAAAATATCATGAGATGCATGTTTATATGGCAATATCTTATGTTCAAAATTCCACTCATTCTTTTAAGTACACATCAGCTGATTTAAAGAAAATCCTACTCCGGTGTGTATCGACTTTTCAATAACAAAACTTGAATCATTTACTGCTATATACTCGCATACCACCCCACACCAAGACAAAACGTTTCAGTAGGTATATCTGCATTCTGTCAGATAAGATGATCTCAAGAAAGAACCTAATGAAACAGTTTTTACAATAATTGAGATACTTAATATCAAGTTGTCTAATTCGTATTTTTCACGTAGCCTTATATAAAGAGCAATAATTACAACAATTTGCCAAATGCAAGCCGGTCTTAGCTAGCTCAGTTGGTAACGCACATTTGACCTTGCAAGAACATGTACGTGCGCTGCCATACAGGTTTTATACATAATGTGTTATACATAGAGATAAGTACAAATGCAATAATCTTGACCGTTGCTAACATTTCAAGTCCTCTGACACATGTTTCGATTTATTATAGTTTATTCCTAATTAACAACTCGCCTAATCAAACATCTCAGCGTGATTAACATTAACAAGACACCCAGTGTTTGTCTGCGGGTCTTTTAAAAGCAGTAAGTGTCAATTTATACAATACAAATATTTATACTACTGCACAAGGATTCAAAAACACCTTCAAACAAACCCCAGGAAGTCCGGAGAAATTTTACGACAAATAAGGTAAACAATGATAGTGCTTCAAAAGCTGCCGATCGCGGGTCGATGCTAGATAGGTAAGTCGGGGAGATAAAAAGGTTTAATGAACCTAAAGCCTAATATTAAACGGTAGATACTGATAAATAAACTGATTTACGAGAGTTTATAATCAATATTTGAAAGTAGGTCAAGTAATTTGGACTTGTGAACATTCAGATTTCTCTGATTAAGAAATAGGATTCAGAGTTTGTCATTCATCACACACTGGAGTTGATTACTTGAAACAAACTAGTTTCTGTGTATATAGTTCCAGATTACGTGGAACAGAATGCACATATATGATGTAAAAATATTTATGTATTTCCATATGAATCTTGATAAAATACAAAAAAGACATCGCTGTTCTTGCGTTAGGTACAGGGTCAATATCTCTTCAAACTAAAATAAGGGTGTATAATATGAAGTTGCATACTAGTGGAAACAATCTGGCTTTTATTATCTGTTTAAAATAATTTAGTTTCTTGCAAACGCAAATTCAGTTTCATGTTATGGCACTCGTGACTTACTTGATTAACCAGATACTCGTGGATCGTTAAACGTCTCACATGGGGTTTTACATGTATTGCTTAACGTATTTCATTCAGCAAAATTATAGTACCTAAGAATTAAAGTTTAGATGAAGAAAATATTGGTTAAATTTATTCAGGTTTGAATTCAATTTTATGATAAATTGAAAGACAGTTCAGATAAAAAAATCTGCTAAAGTAAAACACCAACATTTACATAAGGAAGTTGATGCAGTATCAGTGGTTATAAAAATAACGAGTTTATGCTCAGCAGAGTTTATATTCAATTTATCCAATATAAGTCTTGTTGTCATTGTAGCATGGCTTTTGACATGTTTGAGGTTTCAGCAAAACTCAGATGAGTTTATGAATATTTAAACAACCTCGGGACTGGAGGACACACACGCCACTGAGTTGATATCGCCAAAACAGTACTTGTCTTGACTGAAGAGCGGGAGTTGTTTGCTTAGTTAAACATATCGACCTATAGTTAATCTATCCTTTATCGAATATATATCAATGTAATACAGACGTGAATTACCCCCTGCTGTTCAGTATTAATTCATCAAACTGTTGTTGCTTTTTTTTAAATATTTGAAATGTTTTCTCAGTGAGATGTTGAAACACCTAAAACACGTTTGTTTTATTACAATTATATGTACAATGGTTCGGACAAGTGTGTCCTTGCATTAATCACACCATCTAGTGAGGTTTGGATTTGGGTTTAATAATAATGCAAGTACACCCTTCATCCCTCGTATACACACATCTAAAATGATCACCACGCAATAATTCCAGAAGCAAAACATACTCGTGATCCTATAAAAGAGTAACACCTACCAATTAGAATTAGATGAAACTTCCATTTATTATTTATTTTGAGGGCAAGGCCGTTACTTAGATTCTCAGATCTTGTGACCAGGAAAATTCGTTTGCTTGTTTTTTTTTAAATATAATTCAATATGTTTTACATAACTGTGTGAAATGACAAAAGGATTGAAATAATCTTAGAATCACACACATTTATGCTAGAACTATATCAATAGATGAATGGTATTTGGTATTGGAGAGTTAGGACTACTGGGTCTGGTATTTCTGGATTATTGCCATGGTCTTTATATACCATTTCCTTGAAAACATAAAACATTCAAATCATGTCATTGTCTCAAACAAACAAAACAACTCTAGAAATTCATATGCAGAATACCTGTATATACAAAAATGACCAGAGAAACAATATTTTCTTAACACAACTAAATGTCTTGAGTGAACATTAGATGAACGTCAAACAAAACATAGATATTTAACTTGTCTTTAGTTGCGCTGATTATATTGCAAGTGTAATATGTATCACACATGTGTCAAGTGTAATTATTGTAAAAAGGATACTTGTGTTTTACACTATTTTTAAAGGCAATACTCGTCCCTGACATCTCCTGGTTCGGATCTGTTTAACCCTAATGTAAAAGCATGAAAAAATCTGTCCCAAAATTACTCGCAAAAAAAAACAAAACAAAAAAAAACGCGTTACCAAACTATGTCTTGTTTCACATTCCACTGAAGCAAACGACCAAACAGTTTACATTCTAGTTGAATACTATGGCAACGTGATTCTTAAAATATTAGTCAGATGTTACAGATTCTTCTCTTCTCTTTATGATATAACTGGTATACTAATACTGTCTTTTGCTTATTATATAAAACTCCTTTTTGTTCTATGATGTGACTACAAGGCAAGAGTGAGGTTAAGATTTCCCGTGGCTGTTTCACTTCTAACCGTTCCGGCGCGTTGCCCACTGCTATCACGTCTGCGATATGTTGTATTAATATTATTCTATGCATTGATGAGTGGAAAATGAGAGTGAACCTTGGAACTTCCTTTCTGTCAGCGTCTGTAACATATACTGCATTTATACGGGTTATTAGTTGTGTCTTTGTTGGACAACTACGGGAAGCCCTTCGGTTGTAATATCACGGGGACGAAGAGGAGGGCGTTTACTCTCAGCGGGTAAGCTGTAAGGCAAGCTATAAATCCAAATACACAAATCTTACAAATATATCAGAAATAGGAAATACACGTCCAACAGGAACCGAAGCAGTTAATGGACAAATCCATCACAGTAGCCGATTGCATAGTACATGTATATAACAATATATAAATATGTGAAATAAATACATACAGAAGAAATGACACACTGGGTCAATAGATTGTAAACGTCAATAACACAGGCGAAGCTGAGGCAAAAAAAAATTCTGTTCAAGTTTTCAATATGTTTGTATATAACAATGCATATTAAAAATATAGTCATGGTTGTACTTTTTAGTTTAGGCCTGCTGAATTTACTGAATAATCTGAAAGCTATTGACACATTTTTAAGTTTGAAAACTTTATCATAATGATAATGTGCCTGAACACATAACCAATGCATAGCTGCATCACAAGATGTTGTCCACCCTAATAATGCTACCTAAAGCCGAATCATCCATTTAACCTGAAAAAAAAAAGAATAAAGAGGACAGCATATACGAAGATAATGAGAGGACATTCATAGATACAGAAGCCGTTTCTATCTTTAGACAGCTGTGTGGTGGGGGTTTAAGATGTCAGAGGTTAAATAGTTTCACATATATCACAGATATAACTTGGAGTGACACCCCGGTATACACACACACATCTAATTATCTTCTGAAACATGTGACCTCAGTTGACACCAGGACGAGCGTGTGATTTCATCTAGATATCTTAATAACGGCTATTACTTACCGTTCAAACATTTGGAATAATTTTTATCAAACATTTTTGTGTTGGCTGATGTTGATAGCCTGCTATGAGCTAATATTAATCCTTTGTATTAGCACCCTACTGAGGAGGTGGAGATTAATTATAGATATATATTACAACATGTTTGGACGATATAGTTTACCACGTGATTTGATTTCGGAAGTAAAGTAGTCCATTTATCATTTAAATTCAGGTCCGCCGTGGAATCATCCAGCGCGCTCCAAATATTGTCTGCCCATCGATTATATTTATTTACCTTCTTTTAAGGTTCTTCTAAGATTTATTCTTATGTCTTTCTCAAACAATTAAACTTGATGACATAAATACATTTGTATTTGTTAAGCTGCAATACAAAACTGAATAGAAATAGCAGTCCGTCAGCCTTTATTCATGCCAGAATAAGCCAGTCTCAGTTGCGCATGTAGAGGTTCTATAATATATAATTGGTTGAACATTGCAAAACGCTTCAATTCCACCCATTATTCATTTGTCTCACTTTAGGAATGACTTCTTTATGACCACGAGGTACTGTAATTAATATTCTCTAAATATAATCCTGCTGTTTGAGCGGTTCAATTGAGATACTAGAAAACAAATATGATGATTTCCTTAGATTTTAACATTTCGGATTCTAACTCTTATAAAAAGGTCATAAATCATACTCTTCTTTCAGTCTATGTACCTAGATATTTGCATCCCGTTCCATTCCTGCATTACGTATTATAGAGTCTAAATCGTATATTGATGACAGAGCATGTTGTCCCGCCCATTTTCAAATATAGATATCTATCGATACACGAATAGACGAATTATAATTCTAAAATGTGTTTACTCATATTTCGAAAACAAGTGTGCTGCCACTCGTTTTATAATAATTGAAATGAAATTTCAGATAGTAAAACTTTAACGACTCATGTGTGGACTCAAATATCCTGTACCAATAGTGCTTTCTGAGAAGTTAAAACTTGAACCGTTGCGTTGATGACGCACACAAAGGTTAAATAACTATCAACACCCTTTTATAGCATGAAGTGTTTTAACGAATATGTCAACACTTACGTTGCATCACAGCTCGGATCTGTTAAGCAGTAGTGTTATTCAAAACAATGTGACTGTGCGGTAATTATAAGTCTTTCAATATTGAATGCTATTTCATGTTATTTTGACATTACAATAATACGGATATCGTGACAAGGGTCACATTTCTAGCACATGTTAAATCATTTAATAAAATGTGACAAATAGTCGCGTGTTCTAAATGAAAGAGATGAGTCCTCATTCAAATGTGTTTTGTTTTAGATACATAGAACCGTTAAAGAAATTTAGAATAGCTACTTATCTATGTGTAATCTATCTTCTGTAATTTTGGCGATAGTGATCGGATAAAACAATTCCTATTTTTCATATATAAATCACCAAAATGACCGCTCCAATAATGTTCCTCTGTTATCAATCTTACTACATTTGCATTTTAACCGTTTTGTGAACTTCTGTAATTTGATCCCTTACCCTTCATGATTGTTTTATTTTTCAAGCCATTATTCATATTTTTTTTCTCACTCAAAGTGGTTTTTGATAGGCTTTACCCTTGTTTGGATATTTTTATCGTTTACGTTACGCCTTTGCAAGTTTTGATTGTAACCTTTAAGTGACACATTTTATTTTCTCCACTGTATCATTTGTTTATGATCAAAATAAGATGATGTATGGTCATCAGGAATAAAGAATTCATAGGACACAGTCACAATAATATACTTACATGTATTAAACAACGGACTGCAAATACTAAGTATAAATTAATTTCGTTAAGATTATTGATCCGTTTACTTGAAGTTTCATGGTTTGAAATTTTCCGTCGTTAATAGTCTTTATAACTGCTAAATCTCCACTTACTTCAGATATACTGAGAGTCAATTACCTTTATTGATTTATTTGTCGCCGTTTAATGTCATGTTCAACACATTGCAGGCTATGTTTGACATGCAGTTTTACTTATGGGGTCCATCACGTACAAGAGCTGGAGTAGACGAGCTGCCTTCCACCAGTTTAGTAACTGACTCTGACTCCCGCATACCAGATGTGTTCGAAACACATGGATATCAGTCATCTTGAGGCGGCTCCTTGGACCACTCGATCCTGAGGTCGCAACAACAATAACACAATGGTTATATACATTTGTACCTACGAATTCACACAATACGAGTAGCATTGACGATATATTCGTTTAAACATATGTATTTGGTGTACTTTTATCACACTGTTGCTATAAAAACTGAGTAAAGTGTAGGAATATTACACTTTGTCTTTGGTAAAATAATTAAGACTCATTATCATAATGATTAAATATACATACATGTATTACTATATTATGTAATGCCACTTTAATAATAACATTTAATTAGTTATTTTAAGTTGGATTAATTCCCTTAAGTCATTATCGTTGTACATCTTTATGTTGAATCCATGTGCACTCCATGTACTTTATCGTATTTAAGCTGTGACTTTTATGCACCTATAGCGAACTTAGTTTCAACTTTCCGGGCGTCGCTATATCATGTGTTGTCATAAGTGAGTTTCAGCCACATATATAATACCTGAACTGATTTATATCACATCTGCTGTCAGCTAGGATTTATTAATACTTTTATTTATTAATACTTTTGTTTTGCTTTTCCCCTTTCGCCATAGGCGATGGTTTACCTGTAGTGTACCACATATATAAACTTTCTTTTCAATATGCTACTCTTTTCAGTATCTCAGCATTCAATTTTTTTCCCCAATCTTTAAAAAGTGTTACAAGTTAGACATTCTATCTCACGAATGTTCTTGTCTTAACTTACCGCTATAGTACATGTAAACATGTTTTTCTTACAAAAGAATTATAAAAAAACACGCCTACCGCATGCCTTTCATTTCTAAGAACCTTCTCTATGTCAGCTAAATTTTCACAGCACAATGTATATATCAACGATAACGTCTTCAGCTCTTTGTTCCTCGTGGCCATCACGATACGGGTTCTCCTGGGCTAATAGGTAAAGTACCTGCAAAATTTAGAGAAGGTTGTGGTGCACTTTCCTTTGTTTTGATTTCGCTTATCGGAAATATGATGATCGGTTATCAAACATACAGCCGTTATCTTTGCGTGATGGCATGCGAACAGTCTACACCCAACAACGGAACCGGATCTAGGTCCTGATATTGGCGATAAGTCTGACATATTATACCGTGTTTTGTTCTCATTAAGCGCATTTTGCAACATTGTCAACAATAGACGATGAAGCAATGGCGGACTCATGATAAAAAATATATTAAATCTTATTTAGACTTTCTTTCTCCTTTTAAAAATTCAAAACGGTAATACCGTAGCTGATAGATTACATCGTATTTATTGGCATATACTACTTTTATTTCATTTTTATTTGTATACGCTGATCACCTGTGTTATCATGTGTAACCGAGATTTGAAATGTATTCAAAATCTATTCGTTTTATGTATAGGCTAACTGTATGGTAGGTTTTGAAAAAAAAAAGTTATTTAATGTAGAAAGATTTGTATTCCATATGTGTTTATTCTACGATATTCCTGTTAATTTTCATTTCGTTTATTATGATTGTTTGCTGTTTTAAATTATAATCGTTTTTTTTTTAATTTCATGTGTCATTTTTCTGTCTCATTCCATTTGCTTTATATTCTCTCACGTTGCCGTTTTTATATGTTTTGCCTAGTTGTTATTTTTAAAATGTCATGACCATGTGTGTTATTTGTTTTATTTTGTTCGTGCATGCCAGGTATTTATATACATGTATGTGCTATAATATCAAGTGTCGGTGGTGCCAGCATGGGATGATCGTCTATCGCTTTCGAATGTTTGAACTCTTCATGACTGTTGCATGGGGATATTCACAATGGAGTCAGAGTCATTCATAATTCCACTTATTGTGGATTAAGTTTATTTACGGAAGCGGACATGTCGTAACCGTTTGGTTCTTTACAGCTTGGTTCATGCGTTCAGTCATAATAGCATAGTGTGACACAATGAATTATTTAACCATTTATAAAAAAAAAAAATAATAAATAAGAGAAAAAACAAAGGCATTTATAAACTTATAATGTAATCGCAGCAGTACGTACTAAATAAAAACTAACAGAAGACATGGTAATAAATGATCCCTACATTGGCATGGTCGGTAACAAACCGCCACCGGAGAGCTTAAACTTGGTATACGTCTCATACCACTATCACATTTCACATACGGCTCCATTGTAACATTTATATAAAAACCACAGTGCAAAAAAGATCTGAATCATGTATCTGGGCTCAAATTACTCACTGGTTCAAGATCTGTAATTATAAAAAAATTAAATCATACCTTGATCAGTTTTGTTATTATTAAATTTAATGGTTCTGTGATGCCTATCAATTTCCAGAGTAATAGTATGTCACCTATTCTAAAATGACACAGAATTGCCAAGAAAGCATAAAGTTTTCAGTGTTGATTTCTAAAAAAAACACTGACCATTTAACACATGGTAGAAAAAATAACTGCAATGCAAAACCCGGACAAAACAAGAAAAAGATTACTAAAGTTTTATTTTTTACCTCCCAGGTCAGGAGTATTCAAGGAAGATAATAGTTGATAGAGTCCTACATGAGTGCGTTTAACCCCGCTCTGTCCTCCGTCATCACATCATAGAGGACGATGTACATATACCTATGTATGCATCTTAATAATGTCGTTACACGTGTGAAGACACGTGTTCAGAGGCGTAACTTGGCTAAAAACAATGTATGGACACAGTTGAAGAGAGTCCACGGGATGGCATGCTCCGCTGAAATCGGTAATGATGCTAAATATCTGGATCATAGTCAATGATTTATTGCTGCGAATGTAAAGTTTACTCTCTGATTTTATTACATTTTTTTGGCTTTTTTCTTTTTTCAATATCTCAGAAAAAAAGGTGTAGACATGTATTTGCTATGCCTATAGGAAGTCAAATCCTCTGTTGATTTATACACCTGATAAGCTGCTTTTAGAATGAAATTGCTGATGTTAAAGGTCACAGTATTAACTTCGTTTTCGTTCAAAGGTAGAACAACATGCAATGCTGTTTCGTGGTCCGCGTATTAATATATTATAACAAATAACAAATAGAGATATATTGTAATGATTGAATATATTGGTGGATAAAGGATGTAAATGATAAATCATGCGTACGATCTGACAACAGGAAACATTGGAGCACAGAAAATAACTATAACAAAAATAGCAAAACGAAAAAAAGTTGATGAAGAATTATTTCAAGCATATATTATTAAAATAGCATTTATAGACTCGGCGTATATACATGAAGTATTTTAGTCCAGAAGTATAGTTTGGTTCTATTACGAATACACGCTAAAATAGCAATAACAATGGCAGATTTTGTTTCTTAAATCAGCTTAAAAATTGTGATACCGCATTTTGATATAAATCTTTAATAGCGTGCACCAAGGCTACATTAAGTCATAAATGTAGATGTTTACAGATCAGGTGACATGATAACAAGTACCACTAGTGGTGCATAATAGTCGTTACTATCTCGTTACAATGTAATTGTAGTACAAAAGACACGGGGTCGGATGTTTCTATTTCCATTTCAATAAAAACAAACCACAGTAATGTAACCGTTAAAAATTCAGGTATATCTACAGGTGCAATCGCCTTTCGTTCGGATGTTTTATTTAAGGATGAGCAGTGACAACATAAAAGGTCATTACGGTAACGTTAATGCCAAAATATTGAGCAGATCCAGTTATGCATTTTTGTTACTTTTAAAACAGGGTTTGACTATGAATAACATTAATTTGTTCAAGTATGTTGACTAGCATTCATTGTAAGTGGGGGTTTGTTTAAACCTATTTATTTTACATTGATTGTGAAACAAATTATTTTTTCTCGGATACTGAATACATATTTCACTCGATGATTTTTTAGGGGTGAAACCTGCACTACACATGTGCAGCTAGGACGTGGCTGGGTTCGAACACACGGCACTACGGTCCCGAAACCGATGCTCTACCACTAGACACGCGAAATACTAAGTTTTAATACTTTTCATATTCCACGTATTTAATCTGAATAAAGGTATTATTTACAACATAAGAAGTACTATTGCCGTATTTATGAAATGAATCTATACTTTTACAACAAACTAATTTATACAGTTCGTATCTTATGGTGGCACTGTTCGACGCCATACACGTGTGCGTGTAAACATCACCAATACCGATACCAACAGCGTAGTTAAAGAGACGTTGACCCAAAACTTCACCTTGAAAAAGCACGCATCTTTGGTTTCCACAGCGTTAATCGTTAATGATCGACTTGTGTTTAACGATCCGGTCACAAGTCAAAGTATCAATGGAACACAAAACGAATGGTTTACGCTGATTTCTACTCTACTCTACGTTCTTTGTTCACAAAGAATGCTGATCCTTAAAGTTTGTTATTAGTGAGAATTGGCCGTGCAAACTTAACAGTATCGTGTTACAAACCATATATATTTTAAACTTGTGCATAAATGCCCATTAGAATATCCCTTCAAATATGGCCGTGTACTTTTGTGCAGTAACAAGGATGCGCAACTTAAGTGATAATGTACCTTAGATTGATCTAATGCTGCCACGTCGTTACGTCAGAAGGAACGTTAGGGCTTTGTCCAGAATAGGCTCTGAATTTATAATGAGTGCAATTGTAAGGTTGTGTTTAAAGTGTGTTTTTTTTACCAGAACAGTCAATGTTGTAGATAGAAATATATAAAAATAGCAAAGACAAAATGAATAAAAATCAGAATGAACAAATAACAACATCTTGAAGGATAAAAACAAGTATGACCACTTGCTAGGATCGGCGTATAAAATATGCAAGTTTTTCTACAAAGTAAGATGAATATGGAATACTTTTCTTGCATAATTGTAAATGTATCCGATGATAAAGCATTTCTCCCAAGAAATACAAGATAACAACCCAAAAAAGTCATAGAATCAATTTAAAAAGTATACTGTATACATTTGATATTGTTTCTTTTTTTATAATTTAACTGAATTTATAAAGAAGAAGTTTTTGCATCCATAGAAACAAAATAGATAACAATGCACTTTTAACACTAAAGGAAAGGTGAACAGGGAAAGGTTACTGAGTGTTAAACTAAAATGACCCGTCTGGTTCCGACGGAAGGCTCTCATTTGAACTTTTGTATCATCGCATTTATTGCATTTTATGATTAATATATGTATATCAGGGCATATATAGATATGAAGTATTTTCCCGATGGCTAAATATGACGACCAGTCGCCATAACATGCATCGATGGACATCGCTGCTTGGCAGTTGTGGTTCACATCAATATATGCAGCCCGGCCATTAAGCTATCAAATTCCGATGTCCATTTATCAGTCAGTTCGGTCAACTTGTCAAACGGTGTTGACTCGAGAATGGTGATAACCTTTTTGCACAGAGAGTTTCATATATGAGTAAGAATGACCAGGCACAATATGAAAAGTATAACAGTGCTCCGAACTAGCGGATTAAGAAAAGGACAAGTGAGATTTTTTTCTGAGATTAAAGTAGTGCATTTATATTGAAACTATTGAACCTTATCCCTCCTCCCTTGCAATAATATAAGATTCACAACATATTTAATTTAACATACATGTATTCATTATATTGAATATTATAAAAAACATATTATCAGAAACACAAACTTACTAATATTTAGACAACACTTGAACTACACCTGGATGAATGCACTGTAGCCACATTTGAGATATATACTGCATGTCATTTTTCAGCCAGATGGACAGGTGACTTATTAACGTTCATTAATATGTAAATACATACCTAACTTGATAGTAACTAATCTGTGACTGGGACAAATAGAAATTATGAAAAGTATCCTGCCATCGGAAACAATTGATGCCACCTTAGTTCAAAGTAATCTCCCTTTCCCCATCCCGACAATGATAGCCCGACAAATTTCACGTCGAAATAAAAATGTAATTTCACACAAGAGATATAAAAACGCAACACAGTAAGAAATATGAAAACGCAACACAGTAAGATATATATTGAAAACGCAAGCAGGGTTTAGTGACAAAATGAAATGGAAATGAAAAAACTGACACCAATACAGGAAGTACCAAATCATTCATTAACATCTCAAGTAAACAACCATTAGCCCCATCAACAGACGATAATTACAGTAGGATATGCATATATACACGCGTTCTATGTTGTGTTTTCATATATCTTCATGTGTTGCTTTTTCTCTTGAGAATACGGGCAATGTAGCAATCGATTTTACTCCTGCTCCAACCAAATCTATGTCAGAATGCATCTAACCCCGTGAACATGTTAAAATAAGTCTACAAAATTAATACAACTGTCTTTTGGTGTTAACAGTTTTTGCAAAACCAGCGAAACAGGCTTTGAAACTATTAGTAAAGATGTGTCTTTATAAATACTATTTGCACTCTCTTAGGATGTTTTTCATCACATAGGTGAAATTAAAATCATATTACGTATTTTCGGTCAAGGCTGACAATAAATCTACAAATGAAAACACTGTTCAACCTTTTACCGAAGACTTGTCGCTCTCAAAGTTAGAAACAAAACTAAGAGCGTATTGTTAATTCACAAGTTTTAACAATGAATTATATTGAGAAGGAAAGGCAACTGATTGAGAATTTGTGAACGCTCGCGTATTCACGCAAAATCTCGCAATATCTCGTTTTCATTTATCTTAACTTCTATTCATCTCAGGAACACCAATCAAAATTCTTACATTGCAAAACGAAATTCACCTCAAAACAATACCATTTCCAGAAAATGTGTTAAAAATTGTTGAATTACTTTTAATTACAAATTTTGTATACTGCTGCCAAAACAACGGCAAATTATAAGAAGTTTTCCTTCAAACCTCAATATCTTTAATTCAAGATAATTTTGCATGATCGACACATGTTTCATCACCTAAGATTACATACAACTTACAGTTTATGTACAAGAAATCAGTTGCCTATGAATTATGAATGATTAATTTGCAAATTATCAATCCTTCGTGTGCTATGTCATCAGCATTTAGTCAGGAGATACAAGTTTCCTATCCTTCTATACAAGTCCTTGGTATTAGGCTGCATTTTTTGTCACTTGAAGTGTGCTTTTTTATCCTGATATATCTAACTACGGATCATGTTTTTAAGTTATAAGTTTTATTAGCAAATCGGCAACAAGGTGCCTTTGGCCATTTTAAAAATATTATTATCATGTTAGTTTGTCAGATGAACGACGTGATGGGGAAACAACAACAGAAA
Organism: Panopea generosa; assembly: GCA_029582155.1. NCBI lineage: Eukaryota > Metazoa > Mollusca > Bivalvia > Adapedonta > Hiatellidae > Panopea > Panopea generosa. The sequence continues at coordinate 19,484,605 of CM055911.1, read as the reverse complement.
CGAATGCCGCAAAGAAATAAAAATCGCCGAAGGGTGGCAATCACCATATTTAGTAAAATTGGGAACGTAGGATAACACATATCCTTTCCTATTTAAATATCTTATCTACAATTTTCTGCCTGATTTAGAACTAATGTATCACAAAATGGCTTACAGGTATATACAAAGTATTGAATACATGAATAAACTTCGATATGTTTGTTTTGAAAGTTGCACCTTGTGTACTCACGGACGACATTATTTCCGAATAGCAATAAGTGTCTGCATTATTTTACAATAACTCCTTGTCAATGGCAAAATAAGACTTAAGTAACAACCTTGCCACGATAATTTAAAACCTTGTTAAGGTTCTGCAAGGGTTCATGTTAAGTTTTCTTTCTCTCTGATTTTTTTTTTGTATCATTTTACGCTTTCGTGCAGCTGTCTGTAAAAGCGTTAATAATCCATTTTTATTTTCGCGGCGGGGATATAACGATTATCAACTTAAAAGTAGTTAATAAAAATGAATAAATGGATAGCGTTTCGGGTTCGTAAAGACATACATAGGTCATGTTGTATGCGCAAGTGTATATTAGATACATGACTGGTAAGTGTAGCCTATGTAGGTTGTACTATATGATATCAGAGCAGATCTCGCTGTTGTTTGTTTTTCACCTAATGCAGCGGACCCAACAACAACTTCAGTTTACCAACATTGTAGTGGGCCAATATTGTAGTGGACAACATTGCAGTAACTTCATTTGGCAACATTGCAAGGGGACCAACATTGCAGTGGACAACATTGCGGTAGACCGACCAACAAATTCAGTTTGCCATTTTTGCAATGGACCAACTTGCAGTAGACCGACCAACAACTCAGTAGACAATATTTCAGGGGAACAACATTGCAATCTAACTTAAAGAGGACCAACATTGCAGTGGACAAACATGGAAATGGACCAACCAACAACTCCAGTTGGTCAACATTGCAATGGTCCAACATTGCAGTTGCTAACAACGCATTAGGAGACTTACATTGCAGTAGATAAACAAAACAGTGGGTCAGCATCGCAGCGGACCGGCATCGAAATTGGCCAACGGTGCTGATGTCATTATTCCATAGTGTGGGATACCGAGTAAAACCTGAATCAATTCATTGTACATTTATTTCGCTCCATATACTTTATTTTCTAGCCTCTGTTAAATGACTGAGGAAACCAATCACACTTCCTTAAACTACGATTAAAGTCTGTTTACTACGTCATGCATCGTAAGAATATTATTAATAAATGTAAATATCTTTTTTCACGAGGTCGTTATACACGCGATCGTTGTAGATTATATCGCCGATTAGTGCAATAAGGTACCAAATGTATATAAAACAAGAAGGCACTTGGTACCTTCTTTCACAAGTGGGACGATATATAGTGATACACCATTTAACAACGTCGATTAACCGTTATCGAGTAGTCATTATGACCTTTTTAACTACTTCTAATGCTGTGTGGGGTCAATGGCATGCATATATTTCTATATATTTCCTATGATTGACGTTTCTTTATCAGTGAGAATTAACAAAGTGGTATTACAGACAGAGACGTATATTGCTATACAATGAAACTGATGTTTATTGCTCACCCTAGTCGTATACGACATTAGGAACACTTTGGAAGAAAATGACAATATGTTTGGTTGCTCACAAATAGTTATCACCATATATGTAGCATACATTGTGAAAGCGCATTTAAAAAGATCCCATAATCGAATATTACCGTTGTTGGTATTATTTTACAGTCGGAGCCGACGTTTCCGATGTAGGTAAATATGTTTTTAAGTAATGTGGTCTAGCCAAATGAAGCATTACATCTGAACAGAAGAAGTCGCCATTTCTACTTATAATTATATTTTTTTCCGCTGGTGAAGTTCTCCTGGACTCCCACTAGCGCAAGTGGAACCACATTCGCACACCCTGCCCTGAGTAACCTGCAAATGTGTCACGCTACGCTCCTGTATAGCATGTGAGTAGTTATGAATCCTTAACTGGATCCTACTCATATAAAAGCTACAAGCTCAAGCATTTAAATTGTCACTACAGTCCAGCTAGGTTGCGTGTTAACCATTGTATATACGTCATTATTGAAACCAGTTCTAATGAGTCGGTTGAATTTATAGTCTTATGTTATTGGTTTGTATTGTAGCTAGACGCGCTGTTTAGATATATTTGTCTGGTTATCACTCAGTAACTTGAGTACAAAATTATACAGCAATAAATTGTGACTAAGGTACTTTTTTAAATGTAATTATTCGTCATAGTCATTTGTACAGAACATATAATCAGTCGTGTTTGAAATGATGTTTCGTTCCTAAAAATGCTTGTTTTACTGGACGGTATTGCTTAAATGTTAATAATTCGTATAATACTGTATAAAATTAATTCATTATCATGTAGAATCTGAAATAGGTAACCAAGTTAATTAGCAAACAGATGTACGGCACATTAAAACGGCCGAATTTATATTTATATAACAGCTGTAAATCATGTCAGTAATAAAAAAAGTCTAATTTAACATAAATTATGTATATTCATACAATCAACTTAATTAAATTGTCTCATTTTTATACTTTAAATTGGTGGTTTTTATTTAAACACGACCTTGCCATTTTATTACCACTAAAGCTTAAAACCTGACATGTTTTGACAATGTAGGACACTATGAAATAATAGCTCGTGTCCCACAATTGAAATTTGCAAAATTGGCTGTTTGTTGAGCATAGGGCCGTAGAATTTAGTCATTTTGCTTATTCGTTTATCACCTCCATCACTGCCTGAAGCAAGTTCTCGTTATATCTCGTGTTATCTCATGTGACCTACTGCGCAGATAACGGAAGGTAATCGGTGTATAATTTCTTTTCAGTTGACCGCCATTGCTGCAGGCGGTAATTTATTTTCGGTTTCACCATGATTAAATGGACACTTACTGTACATGGGTGTGACATTTCCCACCCTGGCTTCCCAATATGCTATAATGTTCCGCAATGAAAAATTCATATACTTTTCCGCCATTTTGACAGGCACCTGTTATCTATGAAGAAAGCATTATACTCGGTGTGTTTGACGCCACGTATCATTAGCAGTATAGACTGCACACTAATTATATGGAGAAAAATGTAGTCATAGATAATAATCAAAACTGGCACATTTCTGACTTAAAAATGAAGGTAATCAAGAGGTACATGCACATGTAAAACATATTCTCATAACAATTCTTACATAACAGATATGTATTCTAGCAAGGATATTACATCCTATACTTATACCACGTGCCTTTACTACAATTCGCTCAAATGGTGCAAAAAGGTACCAACTGCCTTGTTATTTCATATACACTTGGTCATCTGCATAGTACTACCCAGGTAGATCTCGAGCGTGAATTGTCTAAGTTATATGAACTTGTTTTACAATCGAGGTAAACTATATATATAAAGGGATATAATTAAATTCACAACAACGGAATTTACTATTTGTTGGATCTTTTCAGATGCTCATTAACAGTACATGAAATATATATATATATATTGTAACGCTATTTCATGTTTATATATATATCTTTTTTTTTATATACTCGGTACCTTATTGTACCAACTGAACGATTTGTCGCGCTGTAATGTAGTTATATATATATTTGCAAATTTGCAAATGTTTATCCTATAATCCAGTTTTGCATACACCATATGCATGTACATTCTGCAGTTTTTGTACGAGGATAGCCTGACTGGGTTATGTTAATTAGCACGATCTAGTTTTATAATGGGATGACGGCAGAGAGCGAGACTGGGTATACCCGTAACCAAGATTTAACCTTCCTTTGCTACCGACTCCCCGAGTCAGACACCCGTGTTGTAACTCCTCCTGTGTGCTTATATTGTACTTATTATCATCAATTGTAAAATCATTTAGTTTTCTGTACGGTATTTTCAAGAACAAGCAATCGTATTTATGAAGCAAATTTCTTGTTTGTGTTTTTTCTTTTCAGGTATGGCTACATTCCGATATAGCGGGTCATGTTATGTCGAACTTGATGGAGTTTAAAGTTCGTTACGCTATTTTCATGTTTTAGCATTTTCGTACGTCATGCAATGTTAATCAGTGCTGATTTTATTGCGAGTTTTTCTTCTGAAAAAGCCATTTTTTTGTACTATAATCTTTAAAGGGACGCACGGCAATGTACAATTTGAATTTTATTCAGACTCATAAAATGTAATCCAGATTTGGACAATGAACGTATTACCAAATATAGATATTACCAATCGAATAATATTTCTAGAAATCTATATTTATGAAAATTTAACAGTTATCGTAAATCTGACAAAGTTATGTTTGTTTGTTTGTTTGTTGTGACGCTTCAAAAACTTTATATGAGAAAGTGTCCAGTTGCAGAATGACGGTGATTCTACTCAGTCTGACTCAGTCTGAGGTCTTCCTCCACCAATAAAAATGGATATGCCATATATAACCTGAACTGCGTTGAAAATGTCGTTAAACCCCATTAAAAAAGTTTGTTGCGAAAATATGAGTAAAATATTTAAAAAACACACTAAAAAAGATAGTTTATAATATGGTATTATACTGATAATTTTTTTAATTAAAATATATTAGCTCTTTTTTTTTAACTAAAATATCCAAAATCTGATAAAAAATCTCAACACCATTTATTTATTGTTGCTTTATTGTAAAGGGTGAAAACTCTTGTTTAGGCTTAAAAGGCATCTCAGTATTAACCAAAATTGCTGTGTGTCTCTTTAAGAAACAACACCTGTTGCATACTATATTCCCAGAATAACTCTGCCAAAACAAAACCTGTTGAAAAAAAACTTCAGTTTACATGCCTGATTTCTCTTTCGAGAGATATCAGTATTCATGTGTAAAACCTTTTTAATTTGATAATACGGACCGTGGGATAGTTCGTTGGTGCGCATTACTGTTGATAGTTATAGCAATATATATATTTCAAGTTACATCACTCACTCGCTCGCTCGCTCGCTCGCTCGCCCATCCCACCCACTCACTCACTCACTCACTCACTCACTCACTCACTCACTCACTCACTCACTCACTCACTCACTCACTCACTCACCCATATAATACTATAATCATTAATTGATGTAAACATAATATAATATATAAAAGTTGTTGTTGTTGTTGCTGCTGCTGTGTTATTGTTTGTTTCGTGTTGTTATATTAGAGAAATCAATGGACACGTAATTTCGATGGACCTAAAGCTGTCATGCATCTTGTATCATATACTTTTATATATATTTCATACTTCTTTAGCTAAATTGGTGAATATGTAATTTTAAGCATTCCTTCGAGAGAAAGTTGGCTTTACTCAGGTTCGTGCTGAGGTCCTCTTCCGCCAGTAACACTGAACGCCATATATAAACGTCAATGTGTTGAAGGTTGGGGGTGGGGGTGGTGGGGATTTAAGGTTATTTCATTGTAGGTTGTATGCAACATATCCAGTTTTATTGGTGTTTCTGGCAAATTTTCTCAAATACAGATTTTGGAGCGAGCAGGACTCGAACCTAAGACATTAGCGGTAAGAGTTAAGTGATCTTAGAACGGCGCCTAAGACCACACGGCCACAAAGGACCGTCAATGTGTTGAAAGTAGCATTTTCAAAACTCCATTCAAAAGAGAGAGAAGAAATAAGGTCTACTTAAAATGGATTCTGGATATTGGTAGAGCACTACATTAGAAATTAAAAAGGCCGCAAAAGGCAAATGTCGAGTAAACCCCATTAAAATAATTGTCAAATAGCTATAGCAATAATATGCTAAAAACAGTTAAAATGAAATATTCTGGACCGACGGGCACAGTTATGTTAGTGACTGGTTGACCTACATGTTATGACCTACACCGCAATCACGAGACTAAGCTATGATGTAAATGTCACCTCTTGCCGACAGGTCATTTGTTCAAGCTGTCATCAGAGACGGGAACCACATGTGTATGCGATGGTTCCGTTGATATGCGACATCTGGAACCACCACACGCTCTGTCCCCCGGCGCCGACCATGCCTTGTTTGGCAGCAAGTTAAAATAGACATATATTAAAATGACATAATGTCATGGTTCCCATAATTATGATTGCTTCAACAGATAAGATGCGTGTACTAACAATTCATAATTAACTTGTGACCAAAATAGTGCCAGATAGTAAAATGTTTGAGCAGAACAGACTTGGGTTCATCGTGTCTGCATGTTGTCAGGGTATTTTACTTCTAGCCCATGGTTTTTAGTAAAAACACGTACACGTTGTTTGCAATAACAAAACAGAGCAGTGTTTTATATTACATATTAAGCTCGGCGCATTTTATTGGCCGCCCATGCAGGTGTTATCCCAGACTGAAGCTGGTATAAACTGTTTTTCCCCTATATTTGATTCGAGAGTGTGTTACAAAAGCTCTGAGCTTCAACGCAATTAAGATGAAATGAAGTGTGGTCAAACGATTGACAAAATGTTTACACCGCCTGAAAAAGCACATGGTTGGCATCCCATAGTCTGTAGATGTACCATAACCACTACCTAATGCTGTATATAAGAGTACATTGATTCACATGCAAAAATGATGGATGACCAGTTATAATTAAATGTATATTTCTAATTGATTTCATTAACGTCCCCCGACTCCATTGAAATCAGCGTTTGACTCCCGCTGTCACTTTGCACGAGAGATGAAAAGCACTTATCATCTGTAAATGAATATATAATTATATGTAAAGAGACATTTTAATATGATGTTTTGCGTCAATTCAACAGTTGACCTTTGACGTGGTGGCCATGGAGACGGACATGGCTGTGAAGACGGTGTCGCTGCCGGCAAAACGAACATAAATTAACAACATTTTGGCCCTGAGCAGTTCATTTCGACGGCGCTTATATCATTAATAAAATGATTCACCTTGTCAGCCATGTCTTCAATTTCGAAATGTACATGCAGTTATTGTTGACGTGCATTTTTAAGTTGTTGTTGAGAAAAAAAAATAAAATCGTAAACATACAATTAAAAATTCTAATATGCATTTCGGAGCGTATTTTTTGTGTACTTTAAAAGCGATTTGTATTGAATTGTCCTTCTTTACACCGAATAACCTACTGTGATTATGTGTGCGCGCGTGTGTTTATTTGAGGCTGCATGCACGTACATTTGTTATTAGAAGTTAATGAACAAGTTTGAACAAGTTTATTTTTTAAGTGTTGGTCCTTTAACCAAATAACTACATGAGTCAGTGTGACACTGACTACATGCACGTAGATTGTTGCATAGCTTCGTTAGTATAAAACGTTTAAAGATGCATCATCTGGAAATTTAAATAAGTTGCAAAGAGAAATGTCCCATTCGAAGATAATAATTGGTTCCGTCCTTGTAGTTTATCTCATTTATTATTACCGTTAATACACAGGTCGCCATTTTCCTTTAAATTTGTTTGTGTTTTAGCGTAACCCAACCGAGCCGGATTAGCTCTGTCGTCAGCGCGTCTCACTATCAATCAAGAGGTCTTTAGTTCGAATCCCCGCCCGGCCACATTCTTCGTAATGGTTGATATACGACATTGCGTCTCATTATCATTCGTCCCTCGCCGCTGATTAAAATTGGGAAATTATCATTTACTTGCGGAGATGGGGTATGCTCGAGTACTGGTTAACTTTCAGGATCCCAGGAAACAGCGGCTAGGTTACCTGGCTCCTGTTTCACCAATATCTTAGCTTAGTTTAGATTCTAAACTTAAAATCAAACTTAACTAAGTAAGTTTACTAAACTTACCCAAAACCTGTTTCACCATCATTTAAAACTTAACTATGTATTCCGCTTAGTCTGTTGCAACAATTTTAAGTATTTAAGTTTTTGCATGTGAATTTAAGTTAGCTTTGACGTCGACTTAAATTCTTAAGTATTTTACTTAAAGTTAAGTTTTTAAGTATCGGATTTATGTTGGTGAAACAGGTTTAGCATACTTAAGAAAACTTTGGTAGCAAAACTTAAATTTAAGTTTTTTAATCGCTAAGTATGGCCTTAAGTTTGTTGGTGAAACAGAAGCATCATCATTTTCGCTCGATGGCATAAGAATGACGCTAAATATCCAATCAATCAATCTGTTCAGTAAATGATGGAAATTTGAATAATTCACAAAGAGAAAGGTCCCATTCGAAAATAATGGTTGATTCCGTACTTGTAGTTTATCTTATATATGAGAAATTTGTTAATGCACAGGTCGGCATTTTCCATTTTATTTGGCACTGTTTTAGCGAAACCCGATACTGACCAACGAGTGACTTTATCGTTGGCTGCGATTTAGTATTTGGTCAACAAAATTAAAGAATTTTACACTACAGAGACAAAATACAATATAAGTTATTAAACAGAATATCCATAATTCATGTTTGATATAAATGTGCAGTTGAACTGCTAAGATCGAAATATTATCGGCGATATAGGTGAGGCCTATTTAATTACCATGTACATAACAGGAGACTGAGTTATATCCCTTTGTATAAAAAGCTTCTGATGGTCAGTAATTTTACAGAAAAATATAAACATATATATATGTTTAATTGCAAGCATAATTTCATGTGAAATAATATAAATATGTATTTGTATAGGTTACTTATAGGTCCATTTGGCCGGGTGTGTTGTTTAAATCTATACTGTATATGTATAGCATTTTGCATGCATATATGTCACTACAATTTAATATTTCTGACTTACTTATATAATGTGATGAATATTTACGTCTCTTTCGACTTTACAGATTTGAGAAAGAAGGGAGACAGTTAGACAGCGTTCACACTTGTGTTTCAGTTACCATGGAAACTTTTCTTAGCTGCATTTATAATTATGGAAGTAGAGACAAATCTAATGCGAAAACAGTAATTAAAAGACGCAGTATAAGCCTTGCCATCCTGTGCATTAACACAAATTGTGACTTGATCGCAAAGGAGCTCACCTAAATAGAGAAAATAAATAATGTCTGTACCCCACCTCAAGTATCAACATTTACAGGGCTAAAACCCGTTTAGAGTATACAATATAAAATTCAAATGTGTTAAAAATAGAGAATTAAAAACTTTAATGCGCTATAAAACCACTTGTTCTTCCAATTAACGACCACTAAATGAGCTGTTACAGATTCGTGCATACATAATAAAACCAGATCCTTTACTACTCTCTGAAATAAAACCACGAGCTAGTGAATATCAGTTTAACAAAGGATGATTGTGCTATTTTAAGTACCATGTTTGTTTGTTTGTTTGTTTATTTTTAGTTCACGAGCATCTTCTATCTAGAGAGGGTTTACGTGACAATTGTTACCGTGTAAGTAACAGGAGGCACTTAAATGCATTTTTTTTTATATAGATGGTGGATGTTTTGCGTTTAACACATATCCAAACAACGATGTAAATGTGTCCAAACATGCAAACAATGTCTGGGATGGCCACGTGAGAAGGAAAATGCATATCCGGCAGTTACCCATATAAAATAACAATTTAAGGCACCGTGCTCTATAGAACGTATCTAAAAAAATAAGAAGAAAAAAAGATGAAGAAAAATATAAAGAAAAAGAGAAAAAAAAAAGAAGACGAACAAAAATAGAAGAAGAAAAAGATGAAGAAGGAAGCAGAATAAAAAAGTAGTATAAAACGTATTTCAAATTGCATATTTATTAATACGGATTCAATATACATTCTTCTTAAGGATTTAAACTTTATGTTTTAAACAGCTTACTAATAAAATGTGCCTACAATGAATTGTGATAGGTATGTTTGACAAAGGTACATGACCAAATTAACTGTTGAGGTGGGATTCTAGAACAAAAAATCGTGAAAGTTATACTTTATTTTCTACAAATTAATGGCAATTTTGTTATACCTAAAGATTGCTGTTGAACAAAAACACCCACGTAATACTGGCCTAAAACTAGGACGAATGTATACTTACTATTTCAGAACAGTCATTTGGGGTAATAAAGATAACAGATTACTGGTAGATGGTAAATCCTGATAAGTACGAACACCTGATGTAAGTCTACATTCAAATTTCACCGTCGTTCTAAATTACGACACCCGGAATAAGGAAAGATAACACAACACGTGCCAAGTCGGATCCAGTCCTGATGGTGTGTGTGTGTGTGTGTGTGTGAGAGAGAGAGAGAGAGAGAGAGAGAGGGAGAGAGAGAGAGAGAGAGAGAGAGAGGGGGAGGGGGTGGAGGGCACATATTTCTGAACGAGATACTAGTAATAAACATAAAAATTCCGGCTGAAATTGGTGTCTTTTGAAATATATCGTGAAAACTATGTGTAATAGAGGGGGCACGGGGAGGGGAAGTGAACCCCGTGGCCCCCTCATCTCGAGCAGACAGTGCCGTTATCTTAATATATATGTACTTATACACTTTAATTTATGGCCGATCGAGATTATTTTGGGTGAAATTAAATTTAAATTGGTCTTCTTTTTTTTACAGCACAATCTCCTAAATTTTAAAACAGGATAAATTGGTTTTATGAAGGAATGTGGTTTAATGTCGCCAGGCCATATACGGCATGTCCTGTTTTATTGGTGAAGGAAGACTTCAGAAAAAAGGAATTATATTCATATCTGCATTTTGTTATAGCTGATCAAAGTTGAGCCATTATCCTCTAATAACATATTACGCTTTGTGCATTGGATCTGTTCGTTATGAATCGGGTATTTATTAAACAGGTTTCTTGTCTTGTTAAAATGTGAAATTGAGGACTGAATCAAAATATTCGTTGTTTGCTCTTTGATTTATCTACCATAGAAACGTCTGTCAATCTTCATAATTTAAAGGCAAACTATTAATCACATACATGCAGGCCTATATGACATTCATTGCATATTGGGTATGATAAAAATGAACGTATCGATGCCTACCTACATTTTTTTTATCTACCTACCTATCCAATTAAAAAAAAGACAACCCACCCCCATAAAACACACACACACACACACACACACACACACACACACAACAAAACTAATAGGATAGTAACCATATTACGTTTAATGGGCCTAAACGTTAACAAGTCTGGTTTACTATTAAGTAAATAAAGTTGAATATAATCTGCTGTTGAAAAACTGCTAATTTGAATAATGGGAATAAGACAAAACATAAAGTTTCATTATTCACACAATCGAATGTGCTTCAGTTAATAACAAACTGATTAAGATTTTTAAACCCGGTCTTTATACGAGTTTTATACTTGAAATTCACTTGACATTGATAAAATAGTTACCAGATGTGGTAGTGGAGCGTGGGATATTGTATACCACATCGATAAAGTCCAAAGTACTCCCACTATATATTCCATGAGTCCCCGTAGCGCAGTGGATAGCGCGCTGGACTTCTAATCCAGAGGTCGCGGGTTCGAATCCCGCCGGGGATGATATATTTTTCTTGTTGGTAAACAAAAAGAACTCGTGTGTTCTTAACTTTATATCCGCTGGCTTGCTGAATATTTGGCACTTCATTTTTTTTTTATTTTTAACGTGAAATTGGCATTCATGTTTTGGAAGAACATTAATTTTGGACCTTAATGTCAATGGCTGTCTTTACAGCGCTGGTATCTATTTTATCATTTTCAAATTTGTAACAAATCGTTAAAACTGTTTCTAATTTCAATTAAGCGGAGAAGTCGATGAAAGTCTGATCAAGTCAGAGGTCACGGACTCGATCTGAGATTAAACCCATCAACTACTCGTAGATCAGGAAGCAGACTCGAAAAACAAATTAATATAAACCAAGGACTTGTATTTATAAACTCTATACAATTCTTTGTATAAACCAATGCTTTTGGAAAAAAAATCAAATTTCTCGCCCAAAACTTAAATATAAAGGTACTCTGTACCTCTTAAATGTCTAACTGGTAAAGAAATATGTCACATTTAGTGATATGAAAGCCATTTTATTGCTCTCTCGGTAAATTAGTCGTTTTAACAAATATGTGTACTTCACGCTGTTATATGTGCTAGGCGCCTACAGTTTATAGTCCCCGTAGCGCAGTGGATAGCGCGCTGGACTTCTAATTCAGAGGTCGCGGGTTCGAATCCCGCCGGGGATGATTTTTTTGCAATAATAAATAAATAACTGTTTAAATATTTGTTTGATTATGTGTACAAATATATATTCAGTCAACTTGAAAGGTGTTTTGTTAGACGTATGATTCTCCCTATCATATTTATCCATTACGTGTAGATCGCATTTGTACGCCGACATTTATTATAATCAGAATATTAAATAAAAAAAACTATCTAACTGTAATAAAACCAGTAATATGACAATACATTGCTGCTATTTCTTGTGTAGATATTACAATATTAAAGCAGTTTCCTTAGCAATTTGTAGTTTCGTAAACGATGTGAACAATTATTAATAACACACATAAAATTACTGTGATCCACGTTACATAGAGACTGTGTTTGCAGAATCGCACAGCGGCCAAAATAGCTTCGATAAAAATGTCGCAGACACATGCCATTATGTGTAGAATATAATTGTATAATTGTACGCCGACATTTATTATAAACTGAATACTACACCAAAATTACATAGCTGGAATAAAACTGTTAGAGTGAAATATGACAACACATTAATTCTGTTCATTTTGAACTGAACTATGAGCTTATTATTATTAATAAAATAAACTTATAATTAGAAAAATATTATTTAACACATATTTACAGTTAATTTGACCATGGAGCCAGTGTGCGAAAGGGACATTTTGGACAGTGAGAGGTTACAGAATGGATGCGCCATTCAAAATAGTACGGACAAAAGTAGAATTGCAGAAAGTGTTTTGTAGAATTGCAGATAGTGTTTTGTAGAATTGCAGATAGTGTTTTGTAGAATTGCAGAAAGTTGCAGAAAGTATTTTGTGGAATTGCAGCAGGTGTTTTGTGGAATTGTAGAAAGTGTTTTGTAGAACTGGAAAAAGTATTTTGTAGAATTACAGAAAGTGTCTTGTAAAATTGTAGAAAGTGTTTTGTGGAATTACAGAAAGTATTTTGTAGAATTGTAGAAAGTATTTTGTAGAATTGCAGAAAGTGTTTTGTAGATTTGTAGAAAGTGTTTTATGGAATTGCAGAAAGTGTTTTGTGGAATTCCAGAAAGTGTTTTGTAGAATTGCAGAAAGTGTTATGTAGAATTGTAGAAAGTATTTTGTAGAATTGCAGAAAGTATTTTGTGGAATTGTAGAAAGTGTTTTGTGGAATTCCAGAAAGTGTTTTGTGGAATTCCAGAAAGTGTTTTGTAGACTTGTAGAAAGTGTTTTGTGGAATTGTAGAAAGTGTTTTGTGGAATTCCAGAAAGTGTTTTGTGGAATTCCAGAAAGTGTTTTGTAGACTTGTAGAAAGTGTTTTGTGGAATTGCATAAAGTGTTTTGTAGAATTGAAAAAAGTATTTTGTAGAATTACTTAAAGTGTCTTGTAGAATTGTAGAAAGTGTTTTGTGGAATTGCAGAAAGTGTTTTGTAGAATTGTAGAAAGTATTTTGTAGAACTGCAGAAAGTGTTTTGTAGATTTGCAGAAAGTGTTTTGTAGATTTGCAGAAAGTGTTTTGTGGAATTCCAGAAAGTGTTTTGTAGAATTGCAGAAAGTGTTGCGTAGAACTGCATAAAGTTTTTTTTGTGGAATTGCAGAAAGTGTTTTGTAGAATTACAGAAAGTGTTGTGTAGAATTGCAGAAAGTGTTTTGTGGAATTGCATAAAGTGTTTTGTGGTATTGAAGAATGTTTTTATGTAGAATTGCAATATATGTTATGCTATCCATTGCTCTATTAATCTGCAAAACGGAACCACAATCTTTATGAAAATATTAATTGCGCACTTGTGTATTGAAATGCAGACAAAGAGATGCAAACAACATACATACATACATATCGACTATCGACACGACATGAAACAATACAGGTTGTCACCAAAGTAGTATTGAATACTATATATATTGCATGCCACATCTCATTATGCTCACATACTAACATAGATACAAAAAAACTAGAAATTATACAGAGAAGGAAATGCAACTAAATGAGATTTTGTAAACGCTCGCGTTCACGTAAAATCTCGCAATATTTCGTTTGAAATTATCTTGACTTCCATTCGAATTAAACTTTCATCAAAACAATACCTCTAACAATTTGTGTTTAAAATTGTTGAAGTACTTTGATTACAAAATGTGTACAGTGCAGCTAAAATAACAGCGAAATTGCGAGAATTTTTACTTCAAACCTCAATTATCTTTAATTCAAAATCATTTTGCGTCATCAAAACATATTAAAGCATTTAGGATTATACAAACAAATAACATTTTATGTACGAAAAAGCAGCAGCCAGTGAGTTTTGAATGATTAATTTGCCAAATAATTAATTCTTCGTGTGACTATTTTATCACTTGGACATTTAGTCAGGAGACGCAAGTTTCCTATCCTTTTGTATAAGTCCTTACTACAAACTACGGATTAAAGACGATTTCTTGGTTATAAAGATATAAACCCCCTAACATACATTAATGAAATAATCATGGATATATCCTGAAATATAAAAAATAATCTGGAAACAATCTGGAAACTCGAAAGATCGGATTACTCGAAAAAATTTAATGGTCCGATTCGACCTCTTATTTTCGAAGCTTCAAATTATAAAGAAAGCGATTATAAGTATTCTTATACTCTTACAAAAGGTAGGCAGGGTGTTATTACGTAGTTCGTTAATGCATAGGATCCAAGTTTCAAATTAATTTAAATTATGAACTTTATACTTAAAACGGCAAAAATGTTCAAAGGTCGCCCACACAACGGTGGTGATTTTAATGTTCAGCGACCGTTTTTAAAGGTCATGCATAGTTTAAAACAGAGGCTTTTTTCTATATCCCTTGTTGTTTTGTTTAAACTACCGTTATTTGGGTTCTAAAACCGTTTCCCTGGCGTTTCATCAACAATTTCAGGAGAACAATTATTAATTAATAAAGCATATATAATATTGCAGTGTTCACAGAATCGCATCTAGCAGTTAAAAATAGCGTCGATAAAAATAGAATCGCAGACACATTCCATTGTGTGTAGAATATATTTGCACGCTGACATTTACTATAAACTGAATACTAAACCAAAAATAGATAGCGGGAATAAAACCTAAGAGTGTAATATGACAACACATTACTTCTGTTCATTTTGTTGAACATGAACTTGTAAATTAAAGAAGCTTTAAGACAAATATTATCTAACTAAGATTTACAGTTAATATGACTATTGAGCTAATGTGCATGCGTGCGTGCATGCGTGTTTGTACCTTTATATCCTGTATTCATGAAATGTACATATACACACGGAAGAAAAAACTGCGTACTGACGCAAAAGATAAGATAAACGCATGCTCATCCTTTTTACGTCGGTAAATAAGCAGTGTAGCATTACAAATAAAATTGTTTTATCCGCATTCTGAAGTCACAGAAAGACAACTACAGAAATAAAATAATTTCTAAACACCCAATGCGGAAGCTGCTAAATATGTGTAAGTAGTGTTTGACTTTTTTTGTCTCGTTTTAAATCTAGGGAATTTTCATTACAAAACCCACGTGTGTAATTTGTATTAAGCATTTGAAAGTAAACGACAAATTATTAAATATTTACACTGACTGAATACTTACCTTGAGAGTGACAGATACAAACCACAAGCTAATGTAATGAACAGTGACACTTCAACATTAGAGCATGATGACATTATCTGGTAAACTCTATTTAACAATCCGCGAGTAAACCGCTGTGATATTGATACCATGTTTGTTGTGTGTAAATAAATAAAATATAGAAATACACAAGTAAGTGGGTGTTTTTGTATGTGGCATACTGAATAAATATTGATATAAGTACATGTGTATTACTGGCACATTTTCTTATTAACTCTGCCTGACACAGATTGCTCAGTCGGTAACGCGTTTGACTATAGATTTAGAACAGTCTATGTGATGATTGATCATGAACTTTGTTCGGCGATATGTATCAATAAAAATAATGAATAAATGGATTAATAAAATATATCCAGTTTTATCTAAGTCTCTAGATAAATGTGTTGATCTTTTTTATCTATAATTCGGGAAAAGTATTTTTTTTGTTGTTTTTTTAACATATATTTTCAACGCCGTTTCAATTACTTCACATGTGATATATGACATCCGGTTTGTTCAGCTACCACCATTGAGACGAGCGATCGGATTCGCTGAAAAAAAGTATAAGGATGTTAAGGGCATATATTTTGATAGTAACCTTATTTTTTGTTGGATGAAAATGACAAACTGGCAAATAATCACATTATAAATAAATATAAAATATTTTTGTTTAGTTTGTGTCAATAAAAACAATAAAATTAAGTTTCTTTGACCGACTTAATCCAATTTATTAAGGAAACTGTAATGAGAGTAAAATTGCTAAAATTTCGGGGTTTTTTTTCATGCTGAAAGTGGAGGTACTCTACTTCAGGGCGTGTGGGTGTGGGTGTGTGGCAAAACGTGGTAAACAGTGTTACTTTT
Organism: Panopea generosa; assembly: GCA_029582155.1. Classification (NCBI taxonomy): domain Eukaryota; kingdom Metazoa; phylum Mollusca; class Bivalvia; order Adapedonta; family Hiatellidae; genus Panopea; species Panopea generosa. Next base: position 19,468,027 of record CM055911.1, on the reverse strand, counting down.
GGCCCTTTTTTTGGACATTTTCGTTTGAATCTCGGATAGTATTTTGATATGATATAGGACTTTTTGGATCGCGAATATTAGAATTAGTGAAAATAAGGTAAACCGCTACAATGTATGTCTATGGAAAACGCAATAGTGGTAGCTGAAGATTTGCTTCAATCTAAGTCAACCGCCGTCCTTCCAAAAGAAAAATAGAAAACTTTCATACAGTGTTTTGACTCAGTTGGGCTAAAACCACCGACCTCAGCAGTGGGAAGTGAGTGCCCATTGTACAATCAATGCCTTGGAACAACCTGCCTATATGCTTGAACAATGGAGTTTATGAATCAGTCCTGTATTAATGGCTGATGTCAAATGCGAGTACAATTTCTGGAACAATCAATTCGAGCACGAAAGAGAGTGTGTTACTTTTTCCAGAACTTCACGAACAATTTTTATAGAACAGCATGGGACTGGCCAGAAATTTGTTATACAGTGTTTAGTAATTTGCCGTTTTGAAAAAAAAAGTGAAGTTTAATTTATGGCTATACAGTATAGTAGTATGCATTAAAAACGAAGATAATGTACGAAAATAATAAAACATTGTTTTGGAGCACATGGTCTAGTTGTACAACATCGGGTCTAGTGTCGGGGGTCTTGGTTAGATTCTTCGCCACCGCCATTAACGGTGTTGGGTCATAAATACTGTTTCTACTCAGGAACGCCTTGGCGATATGTGTACAGGCTTCAAAAAATTATTTCGCAAACGATATAGATAAACAGTTTTTATAACAAAGAATGTGTATTTGACGGAATGGTTAACAACAATCAATGAAGATAACAACTTGTTCTGAAGACCAAAAAAGAAATATCTCATACTATCCATGAAGAACCCTCCATGGAATTGATACCTCTAGTAATGAAAAAGAAATACACACTTTCCTATAACATTAATCAACATTACTTATTAAAAAAAGCTACTTTTTTATATTTCAGTTTTGACATGCTTTCTACTTTTCAAACCTTATCTATTCAAATCGAGAGTCCTCTGTAGTCGAGTGAACGGCTAGTTACTATTTACCTCTCAACGCTGGGGTAATTGGTTCGATCCCAGCTCGGCAAACAGTTATGTGAGCAAGTTTGCCAGTTACTTGCGGCAGAACGGCGGTTACACTCAGATTCATTCTTCCTCCACAAATAAAACAGGAAAACAGTATGCCATATATAACCTGTCATGGGTTAAAATGACGTTAAACCCATTTAAAACATAATTCGAAACATAATATACGTCTTTAAAATTGACTGTACAACTAATTTGTTAATTATGTTCTTTATAAGATTATAAGAATGAATGAATGAATGGTGTTTTACGGCACGTCGACACATAAATAGGTCATATACGATGATTAGCCATCATGTTTTATACAAATCATTGCTAACAAATTGATTGATTAAGAAGTATATATATATAGACGTCGTGCACGGTAATGGTACCTCTAAGCGTAACCGTGACGACGTTAACGTTAAAATTGTGTAATTTTTATTCATGTATATCTAATTTGTATCATTTTAATTTACAAGAAAAAAGCCGAATATAGGAATGTCTATACTGCAATGGAATTATGACACTTGTGGATATTAAATGTTTCAAAACCAGTGATATTCTTCTGTCTTCGCGAACTATAAGAATTCATTATACCCTGTATATAAAAAGTGGCGTCCATAAGTTCTTGTCGTATAAGCACAACAACGGATGTAGATTAGCAATTAAATATGTTTAAATTGTTTAAGTTGAATATATAACTGGGCGATAAATATTTGATTTAACATCGTTTAGTGTTTAATAAAATAACTCAGGAGGCCCTATACTATATTTACAACCGTAATGTATCAACATAAGTACATTTTTAAAACGTGCGACACTCTAGTTGCAAATAAAAAAAATACAGGAGGGTAACATGCATGCACACGCACGAGACGCTGCAAGTTACAGGTTACGTGAGAAACTAGATTATGCTAACGTAGACAAAAGAATAACTTTTAAAAAGATAACCTACACCTCTGACATTCACGTAAATTTATCAGAGAAATGGAAATTAAACTGTCAAGTACTTGGCTAACTGCAGTGTTCGATCATTAATCGAATATTGATTTTACTGGTTGTTTAAGCTCGGAATAAATTTGTTTGCCAATTGGATTAAACATAGACATATCTATTGACAGAGCAATCGAAAGATAGGTGTGCGCAGACATATCTAATTTATTACACGTTATGAAGATTTTAAGGACATACATTTCTCTGCGCTGTTATCTATGTTTGCTGAGATGCATCACTATTGTGTAAAATATACTGCGTAAAAAATCTGTCGCACAGTGACTCGCAGTGATGTGGGTATGAGTGTTTGTGTGTGACGGTCATGGTTTGGATCAGGCTACGGGTGTTGGTGTGGGTGTTTGGTGAGTGTGGGTGTGGATTGGGAAGAGGGAGAGGATGAAGAGGGTAGTAAGAACAGTGTGTATTATAGTAGGTTATGGCGAAGTGTGGTAGTGAAGGAGGATGTGATCAGGGGATGTGAGGATAGAGTGAGGATAAGCATAAGGATACGCATACGGGTAAAGGTAAGGTAAGGGTGAGGTAAAGTGACGCGTGATGCGTTGTTAAGTTGAGGGTGAGTGTGGATGTGGGAGAGGGTTTAGTTTAGTTTAAACCTATTTATTTAACTTCGATTGTGAAACAAGTTTCTACAACTTAGGCAAATTACGCTCCAACTTTTCCTTGGTAGAACCACTACTAAGCATATGCAGAAAAGTACTTACTAAAGGACACCACACATAGCCGTGGCGGAGGTTCGAACCCACGATCCTCCGATCATGGGTTCGATGCTCTATCGCTGGACCACCCGCTCCTGGGCAGGGAGAAGATATGAATATATGGATGAGCATGTGATTTTTCCGTGTTAATGGTATTAGTTATAATTTAGGTGTAGGTTAGGTCGTGGATGAGGGTGACGGTGTGGAAGTAAAATTTAGGATATGTGTGTGTTTGGACGAGATTGAGGCCGTGGTTGTAGGTGGTGTTGTAGGTGAAGCTGTAGTTGTACATGTGGTGATGAAATGGGTTAGGATGAGCTGGACGTGAATGTTAGGGCGTTGTTATTGGAAATGCTGTGTTTATGGGTGAAGGAGTAGATGAATGCACCTCCGTTGGATAAGAATGCTGGTGTTGTTGAGGTTATGGATGATGGTGCAGGGAGTTTGTGGATAAAGATGATGTGATGGGTAAGCGTTTAGTTGAGGAACACTTGTACGGCTGTGTCGGCATAATAAGGAAACTAATGAGACTCAGGACCAGAATGTAGGTGAGAATTTCAATATTGATTATTGTGTCCTAGAACAAAATTTACCCGTACACCGATACATAAGTGAAAATTTGGGAAAATAAATAGATAACGCTATCTCCGGGTTTCATCTCATTGGAGTATTTACTCCACAAACTGACGTAGGTTTAGTATACAAAACAGACAATCCTTTGTTCTGACAGATACTCCAGGTAGTGATTCACCTCACCCAAATTCGTAATCACAAGTACCCTTCTATGTTAACCTTTTTTGTTCATTTTCTGATTTTTGCCGACCTTCTCTCTACGTCATTTATCGAAGCAAAAACATTTTTTTTTATCTCTTTTTTACCAATTTTGATTGTATTTTATTTTTGCCAACTAAATTTCATATATCGTTTCGTAGTTAAACTTTTTCTTTTTTTTTATCAATTTGAAACCAAATTACCTTAGTCTGCGTATAAGGCAAACTTAAAGGTAATTTTACTTATATACCACGTGTCAAATTATTTTAAACCCTAAATATATATAACTGTTGAGACTTGATATCTAACAAATAATCTTCTGTGGAGCGCGTGGTTCAGTGGTAGAGCATCGCATCAATAATTGGACGGTCGTGGGTTCGATCCTCCGCCACGGCTATGTGTTATGTCCTCGATGACACCTTTTTCCGCATATGCTAAGAACTGAGTTAAAATAAATCATTTTAAGCTAATTAATCTTGAAAAGAAAATGTGTTTATTTAAAGGAGTCGGGACAAATAAATATTGGAAACTTTAATACAAAATAAATTTATTTGTTTACATGCGAATAAAATGTAAAATGAAATCTTTTAAATATAAATTACAATTATTAGTCATATTTAAGATAATTAACGTAAATTAAGTAATTGACACAAACAAAATTATCTACCCAGAGGTCGTGACTTCAAATCCCTTCTCGAAAACATTCTCTGTGATGAATGGTCATGAATATCCCACTTCTAAATATGTGGGGAAATAGTCAGTAATAGCAGAGATGAGACGTCTAGTACTGGTTAACCACCAAGCGGATTGGCCCAAAACACCAACTTGACAATTGTGATTTCACTGAATTTTGAAATGAACTTCATATATAATTATATAGCAATGTAACAATAACTAATTGATAAACACAACATAAAAATCACGAAACAAAGAATCAAAAAGGTAAAACGAAATGTAAAAATAGTTCTAAAGAAATGTTGAAACGTAATAAATAAAATACTCAAAATGGCCCGCAGAACGACACGGTCAAAATAAAATACACACGGTTATTAATGCAAACTTAATAGAAACATGCACCTTAATACACGATAAATCCGCCCCGAGTTCGATTAAATAAGTATTGATTGAATATATAAAACATGTCCAATACTGTTATCACACACGAGGTGGAAAGCTCAGTCAGTGCATTTTGGGTTCATTTGTAATAAATTATTATGTATTAAAAGGTGACTCCAGTTTTGGGTATTTTTATAGACGTGTAATCTGGACTTCAATACAGATTAATATAAATATCGATCCAACTGTGAAACTACTATTGATATGCGATCTCTTTTATAGAAAGAATGAAGAACAGAAAGCAAAAAAAAAGACACAAAACAAACAAAACAAGAGAGAAAGATGGAAAGATAGTAGATAAGATATGTAGAGCAAGAGGGTAGATTGAACAGCGAAATGACATGATGAAGAACAGGAGGGGGAGGAAGGGAGGTGGATATTTATAAATATATATATATACAGAGAGAGAAAGAAAGAAAGAGAGAGAGAGAGAGAGAGAGATGGAGGAGAAGGGGAGGCGGATATATATATATATATATATATATATAGAGAGAGAGAGAGACAGAGACAGAGACAGAGACAGAGAGAGAGAGAGAGAAAGAGAGAGAGAGAGAGAGAGAGAGAGAGAGAGAGAGAGAGAAAGAGGAGGATATACATATATATAAAGAGAGAGACAGCGACAGAGAAGAGAGAGAGAGAGAGAGAGAGAGAGAGAGAGAGAGAGAGAGATTATAAAAAACACACAGTTTGAGAAAGGAAAAGGGTTTCCAATGGTAATTCTTCCTTCTGAAGCTATAAAGAAATACAATATAATCGAAATATAAGATTTGACATTTTAATACACATTTTTTTCATGGAAATAATGCAAACAAAACAAATTCACAAAAAGCACATTACAATAAAGTACGATTGATCAAAGTCACTCAGCATAACGTTTGCAACACGATTCAACATTACAACATACTTTATCAAGTTATTGTATAAGAAGAAAGTTACATGCGTATGGCTGATGCAATTTAAAATGTCGGTTTCTTCGCACTCTGTGAACTGAAATGTCCGTTAGATAGATCTATTTGTACTCTCTATCTATGTAAATAATTAATTTTGATTAATTAACCAAGAGCTAAAGACAAAGTACAAATTCCAGTAAAATATTAAGTTGTATTTATTAAATTTGTATATTTTAAGTATGAATCGCTTGTATGCAAATAGCAAATTATATAAAATGTATTGTAAAGAATATTAATTTGTATGATATAAGTAAAATACACTCATACACAAGTTAAGCATTTTATGTTTTTATACGTTTTATACGTGTATTGTATACGAACTTTTCATTTCGATTCTCAATGGTTTACTAGTCTGTAGAACAGACTCAGCTCTCCCGATTGGGTTCGTTAATTAGTAATTGTTACGCTGATTGGTCAGTTGCTTCATGGAACGTTTGAATGACGTCATAAATTAGTAAGCGTTTAATTGCTATGAATTGTGGGACAGGCATAGAATTCCCTGCTTTTTCATTGGGGGGTAAAAGACCTGATTCGGGAGATATCAGGTTCTGGGATAGACTTATGGTTTACCTTTAATTTTAGATAGAAATTAACTGTACCTATAACACAAAACTTTCTATAGCAAACTATGATATCTAGAGGCAAGCTATTGCAAAAACAATAACAACAATAAAACATAACGTATCATCTGAAAAAAAACACAAACAAAACGCGGTGATTCTCTAGTACTATAAATGCAAAAACAAACATTTATATATTATGTTAATGTACAAAATGATCAAGAATGCGATTTGACATGAAATTAAAACCATGCTGCACGGCGTTAAAACACATGGAACTCAACAGTGTCACTGTAACACATACAATTAAATTAAATTATTATATTATAGTTTCTACTGAATTATATTCTTGGTAAACATTAGTGTCACTATATGCATTCTCTCACTCTCTCTTAAATGTGATTTAGGCCATTTTCAAATACATTACAAATTATTTATACTTTTTGTGAGTTTACGAAAACCTCAAATACATACGTACATCTGAGTCAACCCAGCAAGTAACTGGCACATTTTCACCAACAAAAAAATATAGTGTTTGGACTTAGATGGGTTCGAATCCACGACTTGTCCAGCGATGTGATGTAAATCTTCTCGAGAGCACCGAATGACCCTGTTCACATGTATTGTCTGTATAAATAGTAAAACTTCTCAACAAGTAACTAATGCATGCTCTAACACTTTTCATAATGTTATACTTTACTTCTAAGCTCACCCTATGTTGATTAGCTTATAACTTACTGATGATTGTGCGGACAAGTGCATGCATACGCGCATGTATTCGCGAATACGCCAATGTGCAAAGGATTACACGTAAAGTATTAACAAATATTAAGATATCGAGAGCGAGGAAGGCGATATAAAACAATGACCAGAAAAATGGTCAAATAAATCCTTAAGTTCACTCAGATGTTACACACATACATACCAATTTAACATAACTCAGTGTTATTACTGCATATTTAAACAATTAAGAAGCCCAAAATGCAGGCTTGAAAATGCATACAAATAGTATGGTCACATATTCACTAAAGATCTTACATTAAATGTGCATATAATAACATTTTAACAAATAGACAAAATAACAAATCTGTCTTAACCACAATGCAAATATTACCAACACGCTTAATACGGCAAAACATTCTAATATCAAAATGTAATGTTAAAAAAAACAACAAAAACAACAAGAAAACAAAAAAAACAAAAAAACAACAATAACAACAACAACAACAACAAAACGGTCATAAAATATATACAAAATAATACAGGCTCGGTAGAATGATAACTTATCTCATATCTATAGCTGTGCAACCACAAAACAGGACAACAAAATTATGTATAAACTGGTTTATGGTTATCTATATGATAAAAACACAAACAATATATTTGACATTGGTAGAGTACAATCGTTATCATATATTAGCTATTTATCAACTTTTACAATGCACTTTAAGGTCCGCAAAACCAAAAATAACCACGTACATAGCCTGATAAACATTTAATTTACACTTATAAAAATACAAAGGTTAAACGCCCGATATCATTTATAAACTCTTATAAGTACGCCGGAAAACATCTTTATTTTGTATATACACATATAAAGGTACAACGATTATAAGCCGAAAACCAGCTATACAAACATGACAGCTGCATGTCATCTGTAATATTTTATAGGTACACTGGTTTAAGTCGGATACCATATAAGAAGGATATAATTTAGATACCAAATAATTCTATGGAGAGAATTGTAACTAATGTTGTTATAATTGTAGTCCAATCCATTTGCGTATACTATATAGAAATATGTATTCTCATGTGATGTTAAATATCTGTAATAAAATATGTTTAAACTAAATACTAAATAAACACGTCGAAAGGTGCACGAATATCTATAGTATCTATACAGGTACAAAATGTATGAGCTGGATACCATCTATACATTGTCTAATATCACATACTAAGGTAAACGCTATATCCCGGGTACCGTCTACCAAAATATATTCATATCACTACAGCGCCTTAATGTATAAATACGCAAGTGTTTGCAAAAAAGCGGTTTGGCACACACATGAAACGAATATATGATTTAATTATGTATTTCACGCACAATTTGAATTACATGCAGTATGTGTATTAGATTATATAATGTCAGAGTTTACCACGAACGTGCGTAAGGCTTTACCACACAATTTGCTACAATCCTTGCTCAAACATTATATCTAGAACAGACAACAACGGATCGTCAAATAATTGAGTAATTGACCCCCAATCTCAGCTTTTCGCGGAACGTTTTCTCACAGTATCGTTTTCCTGTCAGGCATACGCTTTAATTGAATTGTCTAACAAGCCAACTTCTAAATTTATGGAAGTTAAATGTCACGCGCAAAAATGTCAGTGAAGTTTTCATTTGGCACAATAAGTACAATTGTATCAATCTAGTTCACGAACCATTTCAACATAACGTAAAATGTTTGTTATTTTTGTCGTTCCATACAGAAACTTCTGTTCCGCGTAAAAAAAAGGAGTTAATATATTTGGTTTCAACTGTATATTGCATATATACATTTAGTTTTACATGTATTTGAATTATGACTACACGTTACAATAGGTATATTGATAATACTATTTATTTTATTGATTGTCCATTTTAGTATCTGAAGCACTATGTAGTGTATCAATAGTTGATGATAATTATGTACTTAGTTCATTTCAAAATCTATGACAATATTCAAAACTGTAGTGTTACATATACTGTCACACTATTTCAATACAAGTTTATTGTTGCATGCTATAAAATAAACTTCTAGAACACCTCCAACTGTGGCATCAATTTCTTCCAGCGTTCTTTGCGCTACTCCCAGTTTACCCATGCTAAAACTTTCAAGATGTGTTAGATTCTTGCAATATCAACACTTCTTACACGCAAGTCAACATTAAAATAAAATTTCCAATTTAATTTTTATTTATCAATATCAAGTTTTACTGTTGCTGATATATGAGGTTTAAACTAGATTATTTGTGTTCGTTCAACTCCTCGGACTATGTGTTATAAGGACTGTTTCAAAAATATATCGTCAGCAGATTTGGTTCAACTGTAAAAAGTAAAGAGCTTATGAATTATTTATCACTGTTCAGGTAATTTGAAATTGCAACATTCCAAAACAACGTTCGATTTACCAGACTTGAATGTAGCACATTGCAAACAACCATATGAGCGAGTACATATGCACTTGTTTAAAGACACACCACAAAAATACGTTTTCTTTTACTTTGTATTTTTAACTGGAGGTAGTATTTGTCTGTTGCCGCAGATTAAGCAATTCCTTACGCCATGCATCCTTAGCGAGTCGCTCCATTTTTATTGAACCTACTCGGTGTCTATGTACGGGATATCGGCTTGCTGCATGTCGTCAAAGCTGTGTTCCTTCTCCACGCTTTGTTTGCGGGTCTTCTTGAACTCCTCCCACATAATATCCAGCAGGTCTACTATCACCATGTCCGTGGCGTTCTGGGCGATCATTCTCAGTACGAAACAGCCATCGTCCCTGTATAGATACAACATACATTTTTTTAACGTGGCTATTCTCGTTAAACATTATTTCTATGTTTCTTGTTCCCCAGTTGGATGAATGAATTAATCATTGTCCCAAATAAATGCTGTTCTTGTCAAAGGTCGTATACACACATATCCAAGGTGTCGCGTCTTGACTATACGTATATGTTTATTGTCTGGTATTTGGCTAATGAATAATATTATATATGACACACTGATACTCATTGATTCCTGTATCATTACCCTTCCCCTTCTATTTCTCTGTATGTCCGTCCGTCCGTCCGCCCGCCTGTCAGATATTCATAAGTTTATATAGTCGTCAGATAAAATTATACACACGATCGTGTTTGCAGGTTGACCTGACTCAAAATGTTATATATGTCCTGCCATGAAATTTTTTAATATCTTAATTTAAAATTTTCTACCAACACAGGTTATGGAGATGAGATAAAGAAAATAGAGCAGAGTTGCACAGGCATCATGAAAACACATTCAGTGTCACACACACACACACACACACACACACACACACACACACACACAAAACAACAAACACCCCATATCATTTTAAAATTATTTTGTAATATAAGATGTATAAACTTTGAATTTTCCAAACAAATTTTAACTGACTCATATGTGTATAAATATTTATATTAAAAGATCTAGTAAAATCATAACAAATTGAAATGAACTTGACATGATGAACTGTTTCAATAAAAATACCCCGTAATTGACAAACCCCACCCCAATCCATTAATATACACCCATCATTTAACACGTAACAAATCCTCGTGTTATATACAAAAGCTAATGATTACAAAAATGTCCGAGAGATTGCTTAATTAATGTTTAGATAATAACCTAGATAATACTCTACTACTATACAACAAGATTAAATACTTGATAATACATAAGTAATAACTGATATGACTGAATGCAAATCATATTATGATATATTTAAATGGCCTATTATAATACAATATATTTATCAAAATTCTATATCAAGTGTAGTAGATATGATTAAATATGCTTAAGAGGTTTGAATTGATTTTTGATAGTTTTTATTTGCTATTTTATATATAAGTATAGCATATGAATACATAAAGTAACTGATTTGGGGAAATGAAAATCTAAACTGAAAACTGATAGCTAATTTCCAAAACTATGGATCGGCTGAAGTTTGTTGGGAAGAAAAGCCTCAAGATGCAAGTCCCCATATTCACAAAATATTTAAACTCGAGTTTGCACTCTTGAAAACACTTAATGCAACGCCACGTTAAGATGATATTTCGAACCGTGATATTTTAAAGTTGAGTTCATTCAATGTAACAATTTACTATGAGTGGTAACGAAATGTAAGTGTCAACCCATTGTACATGATATGATTTTTTATATAATGTTAAAGTAACTGTCATCTAACGGGGTAGTAAACTAACAGAACGTTTAACAACTCAGCACTGATATTTTAGAACTGATACTGACACGTATGAATGAAATTTTCATTTAAAATGTCAACAATACAAATATTTCGTAAACCAACATAATAAGTGACGGTGCTATTGAAACTATTTAGAAATATTATTAACTGTTAACCATGTTAACTAAATATGAAATTTGAGATTGAGTGCATACCCAAATTGTAGTGTCAGCATTATCCTTATGAATATTTTATTAATTTTGTCGCGCTCCGTGCTTTTGTCGCATATTAGTGAATATAACAACAGTTTAACGTGCTATGTGGCGGTAGTCTTACATGGTTGCTCATGTTTTGATGTATTTATTAAACAACTTATCAAACGTATATTATGCGACACTCTGTCGAGCATTATGTCAATTTAGCTAATTTGTTTAATAAAACGAGTGTGCGACTATGACTTTCTTTTTATCACATCAGTGAGGAAAATGGTAATACTGTTTTGCCACTCGTTAAATTCTCGTTGATAATAAAGCACTCATGTAAAATTCTATTTCTTAGTTTATATATAAAGTTTCATTAAGTCAAATAACAATTTATAGATACAATTTTGACACGTGCTACTTGCCATACACCGTCAGAAATCCTTACAAAGTATACTTAGATATACATCACCTCAGATAGTAGTCTTGCCATACACCGTCAGAAATCCTTACAAAGTATACTTAAATATACATCACCTCAGATAGTAGTCTTGCCATACACCGTCAGAAATCCTTACAAAGTATACTTAAATATACATCACCTCAGATAGTAGTATTGCCATACACCGTCAGAAATCCTTACAAAGTATACTTAAATATACATCACCTCAGATAGTAGTCTGCAAATCTACGACACATTTTCTTCTCAGCGTCACTTTTCACCTTCTCCGAAATCTTAAGATATTTCTTCACGAACTGATAGTTATTTTTCTTAATCACCAGTAGATACATCCACTGAAAGATATATAATTGGAAACAAATGGCACGGTTATGCAAACTGAAAGTATTGACCAGTAGCTACATTCATTGGCAGATTTATAATTGAAAACAAATGGTCGGTACTGTTATTGAAACTGACTTTAAAGACCAGTAGCTACATTCATTGGCAGATATATAATTGAAAACAAATGGTACGGTCAGTGAAACTGAATTTATTGACCAGTAGATGCATTCACTGAAAGAAATATTATTAGTATAAACAAATGGTACGGTCAGTGAAACTGAATTTATTGACCAGTAGATGCATTCACTGAAAGATATATTATTAGTATAAACAAATGGTACGGTCAGTGAAACTGAATTTATTGACTAGTAGATGCATTCACTGAAAGAAATATTATTAGTATAAACAAATGGTACGGGCAGTGAAACTGAATTTATTGACCAGTAGATGCATTCACTGAAAGATATATTATTAGTATAAACAAATGATACGGTCAGTGAAACTGAATTTGTTTACCAGCAGATACATTTACTGAAAGACATATAATTAAAAACAAAATATGTAGTCTGTCAAAATGAAGGTAATAACCGAGAGGTACGTCTACTAAATCACACCCACCGAATCATTATAATTAAAAAGAACTTGGCCGCCAGTGGAATTGGCAGTAGTCGTCAATAAAAGACATAAGATGCACACTGATCTCTTCGACTCTACAATCGACCAACTTACAAACATTAAGTAATTAAGCAATGAGTAATAGAACGTTTGTGTAAGAGTCACACATGTTGTTCAAAACATCAAACACATATTTATGATTTAAACCTCTTACTATTTATCCAATAAGATACATTAGTAGAATACAACGGACAAGACCACACAACCTCGCTATTCGCCTTTCATACAGCCAACCGAGGTGAGAGTGTAAACACACGTAACGTAACTGTCCCCTTACAAAGATGAAAACATGCACATGTGTGGTGAAAAACACAGAAATGATTTAGATAAAAATAGTTTAACAAAACAAAAATGATAAAATGATGCCTCTTACCTTGGCGAAGTTCAGCGTTGACAGAATTGCAAGGATAAACAGCCAGAACCAGAGGATAATGAATATCTTCTCATTAAACAGGTTTATTGGAAGAACACACTGAATGGTATAGCTGCAAAAACACAATAGGTTAATTATTTTCCATCGTTATTCAAATCAAATAACTTTAATTTTTCTGCCTGATTCAAACACAAAACAAAATGGACAAACAGTTATTTCTGACATTGATCATGGTATGTGTCAATCCTCTCAATTGAAGCACGAAAGCACAAAAAATAAAATACAATTTAAATGTACGAATTCATTTGTTGATTTCTTCGATCAAAATAAATCTTTATTTCTGGTACCACATTCATTTTTATCCAGAGTTAAACATTAGACATCATTTATCAGTATTTTCGGAAATCTGAAATCTGACCGGTTCTAAATTTAGAATAAGGAAATAAGGGTGTCCAATTATTTTTACCGTATATGCTTTATAACAGCAATTCAAAAATTTGACAAAAATAGTTTTAGAATATGTGTAAAATTAGTTTTTTTAATTAAAGTCTCTAAATTATTCTTACGTAGTTATTTAGAGAACTCCTTGAGATCGCCAATTGGAGTTTCGATGTTAGAGTATAAGAGGACGGGTGTTGCTATTTTGTTACTCGGTAAAATCGAGTCTACTGTTCATTCTTGTTGTGTTTTGTTCCTCCAATGGATCGTTTTATCAGACATGTATTGACTAATTACGTGTTGCAAACTTATTGATGCCAGTTGATGGCACCAAACATTGGGCAAGCGCATGACAGTGGCATGTACTTTTTATACGAGACAGGAGAAGAAAATCTATGATTCGCCCAAAGATCAATAGCCTTAATGAAACAGTCATGAAACAAGCAACAGTTAGTGGTAATAATAAGTATATTGGGTTCTATAGAACCTCAAATTGCAGCGATTCCAAAGTGCGATTGAGGGTTCTATTCTGTTTTAATCTTAGTTACACAAACCTCGAAATTCTCAAGTGTATTCAATGGCACTAGAAATGACACCATTGTTGGCAAAGTATATTGATAAAAATACCCGCATTTGATGTCCACCCATACATTAATATCTAAATGAAGCATGTATCCTTAATTAAGCGACTACGACATAATTTCTAAAATTCCTCAGAAATCATGCGATTCCCTCAAAGAATTGTAAACAACTCATTTCATGACCATTTAATGCAGATACCTAACTTAAAACCCTAAAGTAAAGTAAAGTTTCTCGTTGATTACATCTTCAGACTAGCCCCAAAACAAATGCATTTTGTTTAATTAAAAATTATCCTAATATAGATAAGAAACAGCCAAAACACAGTTTATATTCCAGTATTTATATAAAACGTGATGAAACCATTTATAAAATAGAAATCTAGTAACACTGAAAGATCTGATATGATAAACAATTATATGTAAAAGTTCGTAAACTTGATCACCTTAATGTGTTTTGCAGCTGTCTTATTTTGAAGTCACATAATGTCACTCTAGGAAATGTGGGACTTTCTCTCCAATTCTCGGAAGCAGCCAGACCATCCAAAACACGGTATCCCAGTGAATTATAGTCCATTCCAAGAAAAGCGCTAAGCATATAAAATTGTCCAATAACGTTTGCCACGTAGCACATTTTTATAGTCAGATACACAGCTGTGATATATTTTCCTTCTTTTTTATTACACCAACAAACCAGAACCCGTGACACCCTTGCTTTAGCACGTGTGATAAAATTATGGTGATGGTAATGATGCGACTTCAGCCATATGTCCATAAATATTGACAGATGCGAAAGCAAAGTTTTTCTGTCGTCCGGACTGCTACATATATATTTGTCAGCTATCGCTGTGATCTTGTTAAAATTGAGACCCGTTTGCCCTTGCAGTATCTTCCAGAGGATGTTGGGCATCTTGAAGAGGCAAGCCATAAAGAGCAGTATGAGTGGCGTCCATTGGTAGTAAGTGATCTCTGCATTCTAAAAAACGTAAAAAATATTAGAATTACCAGGTTTTCTCCTGTCGTAAGTATAAATTGTATTTTGAATTTGTTTCAATTAGAATAAACTGTCCATTATGTTGTAAAATGCCATTGCTATCTTTATCATTACATTGTTCAAACACAGGGTATTGAGTGTGAGGAGTGCTGCTTATTTCTTTATCATCATAAACTGACTCAATAAAACCGAGATTGCTATTTCCAATTCATTTGACCCGTTCTGTAATTCCAAAATATCCTCTTTTATCAGATATTATAATTACAAGCATATTCATATCGTAATTGCATTCATCAGTACTAGACAATAGCGTTCTGCGTGACCCAGTGGTCCAAGAAGCTGTCTCAAGATCTGTTACCCCTCACCATTGAGGTCGCGGTCCAAAACTGTATGTGTAGAAGAGTTTGCCAGTTACCTCCGGAACGATTGCTGTCAATTTAATTGAGGTCGGAGGTCTTGTTCATAAATCCACACAAAATGAAACAAGAACAAGAACTGTAATTAAACACGTATAATAATACCTGTCTATATGCAATGTCTACGGCTATCATGTCGTTCATGGGTATGTAATAAGTATTTTTTATCCAACAGTAGGACTTCGCATATGCCTCATACGCTCCGGTGAATTCCGCCGGCGTCCAACATTGTATTGGATCGCCGACGAATTGACTCGTCGTGATGATGATTCCTAGCACTATTAAGATGCTGACAGTATAGGCGTGGTTAAGTTTGTCTATCCAGTCATCGTTTCTGCTGCCAAACAGCTTCTTAAAGGTTATGATGCCTATAACTCCTCTGAAATGAAAATTATATCTGTGGGAATGGAGAACTCTTGTGTGGCCAATAAGTTAATATTCACTACAACATCATAGACTCGCTAAACTGGTTGACGTTGGCGTTCGCCATTGCAAACAAATGGTGTCATACATGGAACATGGCGATTTCAACGATGATATACCCTCAAACTTAAGTGTGTCAACAAAATCAAAGGGACTTTGTCAAGGGTGTTAGCATATATATATGCATATATAATGGTGGCAACTGTACTGTTTTAGCACGTAATTGCCTTTCTCAATATATAGTTGATATTTTCTCTCACGTGTCTCGCTATCAATACAGATACTCACATCGTGAGTTCAAATACCACCTTGTAGCAGTGTCTGTGATGACTATACATGATTAATGATCTACGGTCATCAGTCGCCAACATATGAATATGTTGGAAAATAGTCAGATAGGTTATGGCAATTACTGGTAAACAGCCTAGCGGATCCCAGAAACTATGTTTAGATGCGGTGACCACCATTATATAACTGAAATACTGTTGAAAAAACAAGAGAACAAAAAACTATCTAACATAGAAATGATCAAAAACAAACACGCATAACACACAAACAAAGTTTCTCTTGCCTATTTTTAAACTACATTTAAAAATAACAACATTTAGGTTTTCTATATTTTTTTCTAAAATGTAAAGCAATGATAGTTCATTGACATGTATAATGTGACCAAATCATCTACACACATACAAAAAAGATGGGCGGTACTCTGTGCAAAGTTTAATACCGAACTACTCTATACTAGAACGGTTCAAACTTTACTTAAGATAAGGTGCTTTAGCAGCCGCTCTCAGAGCTAACATGATTTTTTCCAATACCGCAAATCTACAACCGTGTATCGTAATAATGCAAACCTGACAACCACCAATCAAATAGTTTCCCCCTTCTGATAAGCGTTCGAACTCACTATAAACATTAGATTCGCCTATTTCAACGAAAACATTAATATTATAACAGACAGCGACGATTTATTCCTATAAACAATTGTGTATCGTATAAATTCAAAGTTTCTATTCAGCGCTATTAATCAGTCCAAAAGAATTAAAGCGCATGAATACAGACGCGCTGAACTATGGTCACGTGACCAAATGGTCAGGACGCCTTCTTGGACAACAATTCAAGACATTCAACTGCGTTTTAACTATTAGTCGTAAATATATTAACCGTATTTCATTGAATACGGGATTGAAACTTTTCTAGATCTGTCCCTTATGCCACGGAGTTGAGTTGAATATACACATCTCATATCATTGAGTTGAACTTATATCTTGAAGTTGGACATTTGCAAAATTTAAGAGATGATATTCCTACTATAGCAGAAAACATTCAAAGGCAAACCATTCAGTTACATTCTCTGACTTAGTCGAGAAAAGGGTCAACGTCAAGCATAGAGCATGCAGATTTTGTAACCTGTATAAGAATCAAAGGTAATCGGGAGTATTCTAATTCAACGGATGCAAACTGACCTGTTTGTCTAAAACAATAGCGACTTTTTACATCTTATATGCTCCGCCGCCATCAGCATTGCAGTGCTTTGATTTCTGTATGTTCATAGCGGAATTTTAGTGATTACGCGCATATATGATGCATCGATTTAGTTTGTGACATTTGTGGCAATGCGTCATTGAAATGTCTCATGTTAGGCATAATATTATGGTCATAATTCTATTTATTGATGCCCTGAGTTACACTTGCTGTACTTAGATATACCGTAAAACAAATGACTCACCATTCTAAAATTCAAAAAGCTTGATTTCATGTTGTTTTATTATAGCTCATTCTATATATTTTCTACAGATGTATTATAATTAAAGACATTTATTTTTTGGGGATTCTTTTTCTAATATGACAATCGATGGAGTAAATAATATGTAACGTATTGTTCAGGATGCTTGTTTCAGACAAATGTATATTAGTTTTTATAAACAAGATAGTGTCATATATATACTTCAGGTTCCAGGAGACCGATGGCTCTAATGGTAAATGAAAGTACCAAGTGCATTTGCAAATAAGAATACTAAACACATTTTACAGCAAAAAAATGATTTTGATTTTGGTAAATCCATATAATATATATTGTTTATTAAACAGTACACCGTTTAGAATGTTTTTTAATAGGCGCGAGTGGTAAAACTTTAAGGATTATTTGACATATAATTAAAGCAAGGTTTAACATCCATTCTGAACCTGAACCAAAACCTTTCAAAATCGTCATACTTCATCATACTTTAAAGTAAGGCTATTATTTTTTGTTGTTGATATCTCCAAAACTATTCGGCCGGTTTTGAAAAAAAAAAACAACCGAAAAAACTTGTCATTATAAATATTTAATGGATAGGAACATCAAGGATATGTTATTAAAGCACATATTTGCATGTTTCATCCTAGATACTAAAGCTTTTTGTTATTATTTCCAATAGTACATTCACATACAATTTATTATTTAATACAATTTACATTCTTCGTATATCTTTGTTTATGAGCATTGTATGCAGTTAATGTATAATAAAAGTAGTATATAACTATAGATGTTTTGTAAGAAATGAATAAAAAGAATAACCAAATGAATATGGCAGACTTGAGTAAGAATATAATACTTTAAACAGAGAGGGGGTATACAGAATTGATTAAAAATACGGTAAAAGTTCCTAAATTTTTTAGATTGGATCCAGAATTTAATTTTGAAAATGAAAGTAACTTTTTTTTAGTTTTTAAACATTGAGTATTATGGATAGATTATAATAAACGACTGTTTCATGGCATGGAATGAATGGACGACGACTTGATGTAGTGTTTCCCTAAGGTGTCTCTTGTTTTGGCAATTAATTTCGTCATTAAGTTCGTCAAATAACTTCCCTTTCAGCGTTTCATATTTGCTAATAAATACATTTTGTTAAATGCTATATTCAACTGTTTTACTATATGATTCACCACTGAAAAATATTTATTAAAAAAAACCTCTAAATCACCCACAAGAATTGTGTGCATATTTTTGTATGTATGAAAAGCAATATCTATGAATTTTTATACTGCGTCAAAAGCGTTTATTTTTATAATTATTACGTTATTAAAACTGGGTATACGTTTTATGTTTGAATAACCACTGTGTATTAGCACCCCGGAATCATACTTTTAAATTGAATTACTAGTTGCATTGAACATATTTTTAATCAATAATTCATGAATTCATGAATTCTATGAAGATTTACCCATATGTTTTTTTCAAAACGAAACTGTCTTTATTTTTTAAATTGATCGTCGTTTGATCACTTTATATTCGTCATTCTTAATGCTTTCCTACAATTGTGAGTGAAGTGCGTGAAATTGGACACTGACTCGATGGGTTGTGGGTTCGTAGCCTGTACAAGGACCACTTAATAGGTCCTTGAGCAAAATGTGTTATTTTCATATGTGAACATTTCCTAACGTTATTTTATTTAATCAATGACTACTTGTGTTACCCGCGAAATTTGTATAACATGTTAAAACTTTCACAATAGATGCAAAATAAAAAGTGTTCACAGAGATATGATTATTATCATAGTAGAAAGATATAATTGTTGAACGTTCTTCTGTATTTCTATACCTGATTGGATAATTCTGCAATTATATTAAGGTGTGTGTACTCATATTTACTACTGTATTATATAACCCCATGTTACCATTACTGTAAATGGGTTGAGCGTTATAAAAATATATACTGTAATCGTTTCAATTTTGATATATCTGATTCAATATCTGTTTGAGCAACCTGTACTGGTGCTGATCACTTGTGGTAATGATATATCTCCCTTTTTTAACACTGGCATGACGGTTAATAAAGCTAAAATATAATGAATAAAATATAACATTATAATGAAACAAAAGCATACTTACGAAACAGACATTTTGGGTGGTAATATAGCACCAAGCGAAATTTCATTTGAATCAGATCACAATAAATCATAACACCCGAAACTTTGTAAACATCATTTATATGTGTCGGCTTTGTAAACGTATCCAATATCAAACTTGTTCGAATATACAAAACTGCCAAGTTTAATTAAATTAACCAATAAGACATTTATCTTCGTTAATTTAGACCTAACATTTTCTTATTCCTTTATTGAATTACCGACCGAATAAAAGACTCCGACTTATATTTCTTATTTCAATGTTTAATTGAATAATCAAATCACTCAATGGTGCTATCACATTTCCTCAAAGAAAAAACATAGGAAAGGCACGAACTTTTGAATGTGATCTTTTCACTATACTGTTAGCGTAAGACATTAAATTTTAATTATAAACAGATTTATTCAAATTAATACGTTTACGTTATTTCATAATTTACACCTAGGCATATACACTTCAAAATGAGACATAGATCTTCAAGCATTGCTAATTGTTAAAATTGACAAATCTAAAAAGAATCATTATTGGAATTTTTACATACGCCACGCATTAAATGACAAAATGGAGATTGAAATCAGATAACCCGTTAATCTTCCGCTGCTAGCTATTGATATATGTGTATCATATTAGCTTATGCTAATTCGATGTATGGTTTTATAGTATGGGTATATGGATATATGAAACAAAGCATCCAAAAAGAAATTTAAAAAGACGGTTCTTATCTTTGAGTTTAGGGAAGAAATGCGCTGTGTTATATTTTTCTATACTTGTGAATCAAGTAAGCAATGTTTATTTGTTCTTGGTTTATTTCTATTTTGTCATTCTGATCGATCATTTTTAACTAGATAACGTAAACTAAGCATTAAATGCGTACCAATTGTTTTTCTCCAACGTATGTAGATATCCATCTTTTATCTACAGACATCAAATGGGCGATGAGATAAATCTTCTCTGAGGTATTCAGACAGCCCGGTTTCATAATAAAGTCGTTCTACGGAATTCCACAAATATATTGTTATAAACACTATTGCAAAATATTTAAAGACACGGTTATTAAATGGACTTAAATATTTTAAAGGCCCTCTTTATTTGCCACTGTTATCTCGTGCGTGTTCTCATGAATATTGCATTCAAGTGTTTCAAGTGTATTAAGGCCATTTTCAACACATTCCAATTCATGTAAGGTATATCCAATTTTACTGGTGGAGGAATACCTCAGACTGAATCCGTTCCTATGCAAGTAACTGGCCGACTTTCTCACCTGATTTTTTAAGACCGAGTGGGACTCGATCCTACGACATCAACGCTGAGAGATAAGCGATCTTGAGACGGCGCATTAGATCACTTAACAATGGAGTATTCCATTCTCGGGGTATGCATTTTATGTGTGAGAGATTGTCAGTTATTTCGGAAGAACGGTGATACTAGTACATTAGATTCATTGTGTGGCTTTCATCCACCAGCAAAACTGTTATGTCCGTAAATCCTTTTCTACATATAGAGAGATGCATTTCTACGAACACTAAACACAATGCCAAAGGCTCTAAACCTGTCAAGTTTCCATATATAGACCTCAGTTGGTCCAAATATGCAGAAAAGAACATAGGGTTGAACAGATTGCTTTTTTAAAAAATTCTGCCCCTTTGTTAAAAAATATCACTTCGCATTTTTAAATAATTATTGTTAAATCTCCGTTCCAACAGTACGTAATGTTATCCAAACTTAGCAGAACTCATGAAAATGTTCCAATGTTATCATACGTGCAGCGAATATTAGCATTTCAACAAAAGTAATGACCAACCGATTAACACAGCTCTAATTTCTTAGGGGCAAGAATCTTACTATCGTCACTACGGGGCGGTAATTGGCAAATGGAGGACATATCATAAGTGTGTTTGATAATACACTATATGCTACTGGTATATCTCTGCCATTGATCTTTATATGTCATATAGTTGTTTACATTGTGGTGGGACACAACATTATTTCATTTATCTAAAGGTGGTTACCACGTCCTTCATTACTAAGCGGTTAACCAGTACCAGTCACATATTATCTCTGGAAATAACCGAATATTTTCCTGCATATTCAGTAGTGTTGGGAGGTGGGTGCAAAGTCCTGGAACAAATTCCTTCGCCAGAAACCACAAAGACTTTGAAAGGACGAGGTCTCAACTCGGGATCCATTTGTTGATGGTTAAACGCGTTACCAACTGAAATAGCTACCACTAATACCCTGAACGAGATATAGTGTATGCGATGTAATAAGAGATATCGCTGTATGTATACTAATCAATAAAAATCCGTATGCATTTGGTAGATTAGATAAAACGCTAACATAATAGTAGAAATCCAAAACGGTAAATGAACGCAAAAGTAAAATGGTTTTTAATTCAGACGACTGTCAAAATATGCATTCACATTGTGTGGATTATTTGAAAATATAGTAATTTATTTATTATATTTGTCCGCGCTCTCGTATTTGCTGCGTGCACGTATTACGCTTTTGATTACATACATATGTTTATATGCACGTAATGGCGAACAAAAGTTCTGATCGGTTCCGCTCTATCTGTTCTTATTTTAAAAAATTCTCTATTTGAAAATAATAAGATAATAATGCATATAGTTATATATTTAAAGGTTGGTATTTAACTATAAGTGATTTTAGTTGACTTTCACATTATATCAGCTGTTTAATAATAAACTTTATAAAGAAGAATGGCAAACAAGTTGTATATGCATTGAACTTATAATAAATGATACCAGGATATTGCGCATCTCTGTAGAGTGCCTTGTGATACACCCCAGTCACCTCTGTCTATGTCTCAAGGTTCTTGCAATAATATATCGACATGTAATGTTCCATTTAAATTACATCTGGATTTTAACATGTATGTTTGACATGCTCTTCGTGCTTGATTTGATTGTTAGAGAAACTATGCTCGGATCTAATAACTGTCATAAATACAGCAATCACTGCGCCGTGAACCTTCAATAACTTCATATTACAAGTGTATAAGTGGTTGTCGAAGGCATTGATTGTATTATGAGTACTCACTTCTCATCGCTGAGGCCGGTGGTTTGACCCCATCTGAGTTAAGAAATGCATGTTTGCTAATTTGGAAAGAACAGTGGCTGTACTCAGATTGTAGCAATGTCCCCCGCCAATCAGATGTCATAGATGTGGCGTTAAAACAACATCCCAACCCATACTCTCGTCGAGATATTGATAAAACAAAAACGTTTAATAGACGCTTTCTATATTTTAGATTCGTCTGACTTAGAAAACAATGTATATACTTTATTAATTCCATCCATTCATTCTTGTATTTATTAATTTATTTATTTATTAATTAGTTTGATTCATCCATTCTTTAAGATTGACTACGGCCGGTCGGAGATTCTAGATTGGCAGTCAGACGATATACCGACTGAGCTATATTGGTCCAGTTGAGTTGAATACAATGTATACAACAATAATCTATCTACGTAATTAATTTTTTTATTATTTTTACAATCTGAGAATAAGAAAATGTGTTTGTTATAAACATGAACTTATGTTAAAATGTAAACAGTATGTCGCAAACAAATACACACTTGCTTGTGTATTTCTACATTCGATTTATTTATCTCAAACAAACATGGAATCAACACAATAGAAATTTTCTTACTTGTTTTAAAATAGAGTTTATCAATTTAAATTCTTATAATGGTAACCGTGTTGAAGCATGAACAAAACACATTACGTTACATTTCTGATATTTATGTGTCACTCTCAGAGTAATTTTTCACCTGTGGGTGGGTGATACTGTGTAATATTACTATGAACAAACTTATTCAAAGCTTCTATGACATTGTATTGACTTTGTCAGTTATATGAGTGGATTTGATATTGCAAGAATCTTGCAACATCTGATACGATAACAGAGGTCAGAGGTCACTGGAGCGAAGCGCAATGAACCCTGTGATGGATGGTAATCTTGAAGAAAACCAGCGCACATTGCGATTACATAGGAATATAATAAATAACATATATAAATATAAATGATATAGCAACAAAAGTAAAGTTATGAAGTTTCGTTGCTATGAATTGAAACATATCGCACAGTCAACAATTCATAAAGTTAACTTTATTAAAAAAAATGTTTTTTTACTATATCGCCGCCATTTTCATTTTGTAGAGCCAAACTATTACATAAAACATTATGTTTTCAAATCTGTCATCGAAGTATCACTCATCTGACCCGTGACATGGCTATCGCTGTTTTCGTTCCCCTCATGTGACCTCCACTGTATCCACAGCTCGTGCAGGATATCAGTTACAACTATATCAGACGAATTGTACGCCAACATTCTCAGGACGAAGCAGCCGTCATCTCTGTATAAACATATCAATAAGTCAACATGATTTAATGGCAACGCGGCAAAACTATATACGGTCTCTAAACAACTAAACTACAATACATTTCTTCTTATCTTAGTATTTAATGTGCGAGGCTGTTTTAGTGTACTTTCATTTAAGAATAACAGTTCCTTTTTGAAAGTGTGATGAAACAGGGTTTGTCATTGAATATATTTTTTTCTGAATTGTGATGCAATTTAATAAAACATAAATGCTCATAAATGCTACATTATAATACATGTACATTAACAACGTTCTCTAAAATGTATCTCATATAAATTACTCAAATATATCCGTAAAATCAATCGTTATATCAAGTAATATGTCATACCAAATTAGTACAGTGTGCAACTTATTTTTTATACAACATGTAAATGAACCTCCTGATTCATACAGATGTTTTAAATTAGGTGCAAGATTCTATACTACCTGTAAATTAACCGCCTGATTCATACAGATGTTTTAAAATAGGTACATAATTCTTATATTGATCATCTACGAAGCATGTTTTAAAAAATAATAAGCATCGATGGCGAGTAAGACTATTTAGTCTACATCGTTAGACGCACATACTTTTAAACATATAAATGACCCACATATTAACCGATTTGCCGACACAATAATAAATTATCACAGCGATGAAAACTTCTCATTTTTATACCTTTTCAAAGCAGCTCACATGAATCTTGTTTTATGCAGTTTACATCACTATAGCATAGTTCACATATATATCTTCCATGTCATTGACAATGGTATACCTTATATAGGTTTCAGCAAACTCCTTGCACTTAATTTTAGTTCCATGTTGTTTCAGATCTCCTCTTAATGTTAGATACTTCTTCACAAACACGTAGTTGTTCTTCTTGAACACCAACAAATAGAACCACTGAAAGGATAAAGGTAATGGAACAGGATGTTATTAAAAAAGTATTCACAATAAGAATTTATCTAACAACTTTCACATTATAGTTTAAAGTTTTACACCATTCCTTTCTAATCTTTTCTGAAACAATAAGGTTTGAAAAACTATCAAAATGCTTATTAAAATATTATGCAGATATGGCGAATCGGAATTGTTAAGCACATTTTCTCGTATATGAGCTCAATATATAAAATGAACTTACCTTCAAAAGATTACTAAAGGTGAACATTGCGACGATTAAATACCAAAACCACAGGAATACGAAAATCTTTTCGTTGAACAAATTGATTGGTAAAACGCACTGCACGGTGTGTCTGAAAGGCAAATACTAATTAGACAATTAGAGATGAATTGCAGATGAGAGCAACAAGACATATACCGCTTTCGGTTAAAGGTTAAAACGATTTAAGCTCAGAATGTATTTTTAATTAATTGGCGTTGTTTTCAAAGCGACTACTAAATATTTAAACGGCCGAAAATAATTTAATATCACAAAAAACATTGAAAACGCTCAGTTTAATTCCTAATTCTAAAACAGATGGTGTTAATATGTTCTAGGTCAAAGAAACAAGATGAATCAGAAAATGGCAGCCACATAACGAGACATAGAAACGCATTCTGATTTCTTTCCAAGGATTGTATTTGATATAGGTCATTGATACTCAACACAAAAAATATATTAAACGATAAAATCAAATCTAATAGCGTTGTTGAAAATCAGTATGATCTTTTATATATAGATTTGTTTCAAAGTTGAATTAAAGTAAAATGGCAGCATAATACATTGTATGTATATGCCCGGTGTCACGTTCACGTCTGAACTCATGTCAAATAAGAAAGCTAATTATATAGCCTTTAATTCCTATATAAAACCGATCTGTCATAAACTGTAGATGAATAAAGTAGAATTACGTGATATACTGATTGGATAGATAGGCAAATTGATATTTACATTTAATAAAATAATTAAATAAGAAATATGTGAAAGTGAGGAATATGCACTACAAAGAGATAAGGTATTCATAAACAATAGGCTGGTCATCATTCAATTGAAGATTTGCTGGGATACAAGATGTGAGGAGGCATTCGAAATGATAAAATGTGAAGTACATGAAACTTGTTGAGACTTGTGTGGAAACTTGTCAACAAAATGGTTTGTGGTGTACGCTGTTCCCGGTAGAGGTTAATTTACTGCACAATCCTTATGTAGAATGCTAGGGAGCTAGGACTCATGGTCAGAGACAAAAACTGAGGTGTAAGGAGAGTGAGCCAAGCAGAAGAGCGAGTATTCATCTGGCTGTAGATAAAGCGAGGAGCCAGCAACCGAAACGAAGGGACTGAACACCACTGGAAACCCGTCGCCCGGAGAATGTACCGGGATTTAATCGTCGATACGTTCGTTACTGGGCAGTTTTTGGCTGAAGAATTCGGTTAATCTTGTTGAACAAAATATATTTAAACACACTTAGTCTATCAGAAGGAATACGCTACATATAAATGACATATCAGACAATCAACGAAAAAAATCGCGCATTCAATCACCTATTGTGTATTTATTATGTACCGAGAAAATGAAAACACCTTTGAATATTTTGAAGCTGTCTTATCTGGAAATCACACATTGTTACCCTTGGAAACCGGACACTTTCTTTAAATGGCCTTGAACTTCCATCTCCAGACACCATTTCAACTAGGATGCTAATTCCAAACGAATAGTTCACGCCTAGAAATTCACCTAAAAGAAATATTTGTCCAACAACGTTTGTCACGTACATTATTTTAATCGCAATGTAAACATACGACAAAAAACTTCCATGGAGCCAGGTAAAGTATCTCTTGAACTTTCCAGCAGTTTTCCTTCGATGTTCAAATGAACTCAGCCATTTCTCAAGAAACACAGCAGCATTGTCTACATTTTCTTTCCGGTCATCAGGACTTGCGCAGACACACTCGTCCGCTATAGCACACAGTCTATATATGTTCAAACCAGTACTGCTGTTGAGGCTCTTCCAGACAAAGTGTGGGAACTTGAAAAGGAACGCCATCGTGAGCAAGATGAGTGGCGTCCATTGATAATAAATGATCTCAGAAGTCTGGAATATATATATATATATGTATATATAAACAAATTGCAAAATGGATAAAAATTCAGCTTGTTTTCTAATAAATATTACATAATTATTTATGATACAACTCTCTATTACTGTTATTACCGAACCTCCTTGGCTGTTTATGTTGCGCTATACACATTTTAACTCCCTATAACTTATGATATGCGATACTTTACCACCGAATCTCCTTGGCGGTTTGTGTTCAGATATACATATTTCAACTCCCTATAACTTCCGAAATGCAACACTTTACCACCGAATCTCATTGGCGGTTTATGTTGAGATATACATACTTCAACTCCCTATAACTTACGATATGCGACACTTTACCACCGAGTCGCCTTAGTAGTTTGTGTTGAGATATACATAGTTTAACTCCCTATAACTTCCGATATGCAACACTTTACCATCGAATCTCATTGGCGGTTTGTGTGGGGATATCCATATTTCAACTCCCTATGACTTCCGATATGCGACATTTTACCACCGAGTCGTCTTGGTAGTTTGTGTTGAGATATACATATTTCAACTCCCTAAAACGTCCAATATGCGACACTTTACCACCGAGTCGCCTTGGTAGTTTGTGTTGAGATATACATAGTTTAACTCCCTATAACTTCCGATATGCAACATTTTACCATCGAATCTCATTGGCGGTTTGTGTGGGGATATACATATTTCAACTCCCTATGACTTCCGATATGCGACACTTTACCACCGAGTCGCCTTGGTAGTTTGTGTTGAGATATACATATTTCAACTCCCTAAAACTTCCGATATGCGACACTTTACCACCGAGTCGCCTTGGTAGTTTGTGTTGAGATATACATATTTCAACTCCCTATAACTTCCGATATGCGACACTTTACTACCGAGTCGCCTTGGTAGTTTGTGTTGAGATATATATATTTCAATTCCCTATAACTTCCGATATGCGACACTTTACCACCGAGTCGCCTTGGTAGTTTGTGTTGAGATATACATATTTCAACTCCCTATAACTTCCGATATGCGACACTTTACCACCGAGTCGCCTTGGTAGTTTGTGTTGAGATATACATATTTCAACTCTCTATAACTTCCGATATGCAACACTTTACCACCGAGTCGTCTATGTAGTTTGTGTTGAGATATACATATTTCAACTCCCTTTAACTTCCGATATGCGACACTTTACCACCGAGTCGCCTTGGTAGTTTGTGTTGAGATATACATATTTTAACTCCCTATAACTTCCGATATGCGACACTTTACCGAGTCTCATCTACGCTTTGTGTTGAGACAAGCATAATTTACTGCCTATGAATCTTGCTTTGCGGTACTTTCTTATCGGGTGTATCAATATATTGGAAACACATTGGTATCAAATAAGAAGTACGGAAGACTTAAGCGCCTATTGTGGGAAAATGATAACGGTACTTAAAATCCGTTCCTTTAATGATATTTCTTTTTCAAATTTTAGAAATTGTAATATTGCAGCAAGTTATATATCGGATATTACTTCCTCAAATTATGTTACTTAGCACGTTTCGGTTATAAGAAATAATGGTAAGACTAGGTTTTCAACAGAGAAATGTGAATAATGCATACAAAAGCCAACCCCCTCTTCCCAACGACACACACACACACACACACACACACACACACACACACACACAAGCTACACAATATACGTATCTCACACCAAATTAAACGACTGAAACTGTCAGATAATTTCGAACAAAGGCAGTAAAAGAATGAAATATTGGCTTTGTTCTCAATTAGAATTCGTCAGTATTGTATGATTATATGTATATATATGTAAAATTACCGTTCGGGTGAGAACATCGACAGGTAAAATATCATCAAACGGTATATGGTATGTATTTTTCACCCAACAATACGAATGTATGTAGGTATTGTAACTTTCCTTCCCCGCAACACTTAGTTCTGGTGGGTTCCAACAGAGTATTGGATTGCCAACGAGTTGTGTCGAAGTGATAACAATCGCAAAGGCTACGAGCACGCCCAACGTGTAATCGTGATTTAGTTTGTCTATCCAGTCGTCAGTTTTCCGACCTTGAATCTTTTTGAAAACGCCACTCAGTTCTCTACGAAGTGAATATTGTATATAGTCATAAATGGGATAAAATTAGAAAAACGAGTATACTTTTTGATTGGTTTAGATAGCCTTATTTACTTAAGATAAATACTCTTTATCATACGATTGTTTTTAATCTCTGTAACCATCAGCGATAAAGTTATCAGTATAATTATTATACATGTAGAAATGATTTATTGAACACTATAGTTTAAGTAGTTTGGCTTGTATAAGTGTAAACCCACCATTGATTTTTGTTCTTTATTCTATAGTTAATAATAAAAGTTTGAAAGCCTGTCATTCATAGAAAAACTCAATTGAAAGAAGTGAAACTTACATTTTACTGTTTGTCAACCTCTGCACTATCAAAATATGATGAGAAATGCTAGGGTCATGTGTCATATAAGCGATTTTTTTCCTACCCAGTGTGTACACTGTTGACAAAGTGAAAGTAGATTTCCGAAATCATGTATTCATACCCCAATTTCCAAGCATCTTTTTTTTTCTAAATTCACAATCAAACATGACAATGTTTTCATAAATGCTCAAAATACACCAGTAATGTCATTCAAATAAAAACAATGAGCATTAAAAAAAGGAAACTGTATTTTTACACAAGAATAAACAAGGCATATTTATAACCGCCATTTATAACCTCACGGAAGCATTTCCTATTTACACTAATGGCACTATGCCGTACAAATATTTAACATCTCGTTACATCTCATTTATATAATGCCATTCAAATAAAAAATGAGAATTAAAGTAAGGAAATTGCATTTTTAAAGAAGAATAAACGAGGATTATTTATAACCGCCATTATTCGACTACCCTACGGAATCACTTTTTTCAATGGTGGTACTATGCCTATAATACGATCTTACTGACAAATATAATAATCAAGTATCAAAACATTACAAGTTTTATTGGCAAAGCGATATTTTATATTGGAATGTTTTTGAATGGTCACAATCATTGCATATTGAGTACTAATTGCCGTTTCCAGTAGACGCTTGATGTTCTTGTATGACATTAGTTGTATGACAAGCAGTAATACCAAATCATGTGTAACTATAAATTTCAAAAATGTATTTTCTCTCAAATACCTCATACATATTGTAAATCAAAACAGGTCAATTAAAAGCCTCTATTTGCGATATTGTCAAAAGTAACCAATCGATTTTGAGACGTATTTATAATTTTACAATTTAAAACACTGTTAAATTGATACATAATTTATGTTTAAACTCTATAAACACTGTAAAATTGATATATAGTTTATGTTTAAACTCTATAAACACTGTTTAATTGATACATTATTTATGTTTAAACTCTATAAACACTGTTTAATTGATACATAATTTATGTTTAAACTCTATAAACACTGTTTAATTGATACATAATTTATGTTTAAACTCTGTAAACACTGTTAAATTGATACATAATTTATGATTAAACTCTATATACACTGTTTAATTGATACATTATTTATGTTTAAACTCTATATACACTGTTTAATTGATACATTATTTATGTTTAAACTCTATAAACACTGTTTAATTGATACATAATTTATGTTTAAACTCTATAAACACTGTTTAATTGATACATAATTTATGTTTAAACTCTTATAAATAGTGTTTAAAATGTAAAAGAAAACAACAAAAATAAAAATCAAAACAATCCTCAAAAATATAAACAATAATTAAACACCGTTTAACTGAAACAAGAGCTGATTAATACTGGTTTATATATTTACATACAATACAAAAATCACACATTTCTGTTGGTTGAATCAAAATTGGCTATCCCCTGAATATTCCGAATCAAGAAACAATGATTTCCAAAACCTAAGCTTACTGATAAGACAAGATATTGTCTGTTGATACACACAAGCCCAAGACGTGATAGTACATAAGGCTACACAAGAGCCGAACATATAACAGTGCATATAGATACACAAAGGCCAAAGACATGAAATTGCCTATAGATACACGAAGGCCGAATTCAAAACATTGCCCATAGATACACATAATTGACTAAGACATAATAAATTCTATGGATATGTAAAGGCCTTTTTCTAACCGCATTTTTTGCAAAAAAAATAAGCCGAAGATTATTCTTTAATCTCCAATCTTAAAACATTATAAAGGGAAAAATTAATATTTAGCAAAATCAAGCAATTTAAAACTTTTTTTTTGTGTCATTCATCAACAAGTTTTAGTAATATATTTTCTTTAAACACCTTAACTGCTGGCAAACACGAAAAACTACTTACAGGCAGTCACGAATAATAGTTAAACAAAAAACATCTCAAGTCATTTTTTTCGCATATATATTAATTAATAATAATTATATTATATAATATAAAGCAACAAACCCGATACTCATTCTTCCAATTTGGCAGCTAAATTTCTCAAATATCCAATCAAAAAAAATATATTTAGTCTGTATATGTTTTCCTGTTTATTCACTGAAATCAAAAATAAAAAAACAAAAACAGATTGGTTAAAAAAAATAACAACACTAGATATATTATATCCCTGTCTGTTACATGTACTTGTAGAAAAAATAGTTATTGAATAGACGTTAGACTATTACTTATTTATATTACCTTTGAAATTCTAAATTGAAAGTAATAATTCGAAAAAAAAATGTATATTTATAGAGTTTACATCAGTCTTACTATTGTGAAGGTAGCAAAGTTCAGATTTAGATAGAGAAAGATAATATCAATATTAACTTAAATAATAGGAAGGTGGTGGTGGTGGTGGTGGTGGTAAGGGGGGGGGGGGGGGGGGGGGGTATAACTACAATATCAACCTTATTGTAATAATTATCACTTGAGCCTTTGGACTTGTCTTTATGACGTAACTTATCTGAGCTAAAAATAAAAGTGATTTATGTAATAGGAAGTCGAAATAACCGGTGTTACAAAATATGTCTATAAAGATTTGGTAAAGCTAGAAATGATCGAGTGCAGTGATCATAAAGAAACGGAATAAGGTTGGAATCTTCTTTTCTGTTGACGTCATGTCATAATTCAAACCTTTTTTTGTAGGCACACCATCAAATAACACTTCATTCATTCTTTCGTTCATTCGTTTGTTCGTTCGATCTTTTATAAATTAATTCTTTGCTCATTTATTCATTCATTCATTTATTCATTCATTCATTCATTCATTCATTCATTCATTCATTCATTCATTCATTCATCCGTTTATTCGTTTGTTCGATCTTTTATTAATTAATTCATTTGCTCATTTATTTATTCATTTATTCAATAAATTACTCATCAATTAATTCATTCACCCATTCATAAATCCATTCACGTATTCCATTCTATATTTTGTAGAATGGAACATGTTAGTTAAACTTATATAATGACATTGAGACTACGTTTCTAAACTTTAATCTTTGTATAATATTCGTATGTATGTGAAATCCGTGGTATATATATAAATAAGATAATAAATTACTAAGAGGGATCAGAAGATTCGTAGAATTGCTCGATGGCGTTTTTGTCACCCATCCTCACTCAGTGCGAGCTGCAGAAATCATGAGCTAAATTACAAGCGTATATGCTGAACAGTTTAATGTCACCCTTTGTTAACCACGAAATAATACATTATGTCAAAATACATTAATAGAATAATTTATTTTTTTCGAAACAATTGTGATAGAAAACAAAAAAATGAAATATTATGACCCATGTTCTTGTTTGATTAACCATTTCAACATACTTAATAAACACTTTCATCAAATATAATGTTCTTGCACACGTGATGAATTTACGTTTTTTTTACGACTTATATGAACATCTTCATTTTTACATTTGTATCTTTTACATTTGTGGAAAGCTTTTAAATATGCGGTGAAATTGTTTCACAGTTGCGACCATTTTCACCTTTGGGTTCCTACATACATATATTATATGCATGTAGTTTGACTGCAGAGCAATCTAATCGACTTAACTTTGACGAAGCGGACAAAACCTTTAAGACCTCGTCTGTGATATAAAAGCGGCTCTGGGGACATGTTTATACTATAACACACGAGTCCAATCAGGGGAGTCTTTTAAAACTCAAGTCACCATTGTGTTAATGTTTGCTTTAATTAATTAAGCCCACAACTAAATTATTCTAATATATTACAATGACAAAAAGCTCTTGTAACATTTGGAGTTTTTAAAAGCAATTCAACTGTCACATTATAGTGAGAAGCTTGAGGGGACCTTCATTCGAAACTGTAACCAAATACACACAAGTCTCTGTACATACACATCTCCTCAGCATGCTTACTGTTGCCTGTCGCTGTCCCGGTAAATATGTTAAGGGCTTTTTAAGTTGTAACTATATCTGCTTTCATAATAGTTTGCACGATGTCTAATCCAGCATAGACGACAAAGAATATAGAAATAACCAGTTAATTAATGTGATCGACTGGATAGGATTATTAACTACTGATTGCGGTATGAAAGTCCAAACAGATCCGGACATTATTTTATTGATGCAATTCTACAAATGGCTCAAATCAAAACCACTGCCTTTTTATATATGTTTGACTTACAACCATAGTTATACCCGTATACTCAAATGGTAAATATATATTCTCAAAAAGTGTTTGGTATGTACATGTTCAGGTTGAGAAACTCTAGGGGAGAAACTCATGAAATTATGTTCATGTGTATTTAAAAATGTTCACTTACTATACATATTTTAGCAGAAGATAGGGAACGCTGAGAGCTTACAGGCCCAACCTGTGTATAAAAGGGAGGTAATGGGGGTGGGGATGAGGGGTTTCCTTGTTTTTCAAAACACATTCAGATCTGGGAGAGTAATTTTCAAATCTAAAATAAATTCATGGATTGAAAAATTTAAAATTTGTCATGCAACATAGTCTTAATATTAATCACAGTTCCTGATAATTTCAGAATAAAATTCGCAATAATTTATTACTTTTTGCGTTCAACAGACAATCAGTTACAGAGAAATTTGATTTTTGGGGGAGGAGTAAAGACAAAGGCTCGTGTAATTGGTATGACTTATTCAGAGTCTACCTGACAGTTGGTAATCATGTTGATGTCAAATTAGGATTATAGAGTAGACAACAATATTGATGTGATCTTCTAAATTGTGTTTCAAACATGTTAGTAGGAGTATAATTTTGTAAGAATTATGCGAATTAAGAAGATAAGACTCACATTCAAAATATTATCGAGGTTATGGTGTTAACTAATAAGGTATTGTAAATTAGATTTTCGACTTTTATATTGCTAATTATTTTCGTTAATTTATTGATTGATCGATTGAAATGTGAGCGTCATTCCTATGCCGTAAAGGGCTTACAGATGATCAGTTAACCTAACCACTGTTTCCTGGGATCCTGAAAGGTTAGCCAGTACTACATCACACCCCATATCCGCAAGTATTTCATAACTTTCCCACTTAAATTAGCGGTGAGAGACGAATGATAATGAGACACAATTTGTATATCAATCTTTACCGAGGCTGTTACCGGGCAGGGATTCGAACTCACGACTCCTTTATAATGTTAAAGGACGCATGCAAACTTAATTATATGAGCATTTTAAATTGTATGTTTGGTCTTAGGAGAGTACTTACATGTTCAATACTTGCTATAGCATCATTCACGGTTGCTAGAGCGTATCTTGACTATGAATACCCTTTTTGACAGCTGCCCTTTGGTAGTAGTAGTTGTATTATATCACTCTACACCATTGCGCAAAACAATATTATACTGTATTTTAAACTAAATGTCTGGTCTTTGCATATAAACAAGATTGAATGTGTCATTATAACAATATAATTTACCTATCTTACATACATCCACATGCACAGAAAACATTGCTGCACAGCAAAGTTACCGCTAATGATGATTTTTTTGTCATTTAAGCGCATGCCTGATAAGCATGCACATAATCAAGATTTATGATCTTACAGAAGCACTTAAGAATGACAAAGTTAACGAATTAACAATGACTGAATACATAACAACAAATTCTATCTGATGGATGATATTGAAGCCAGAGTGCGAGTTTAAGTGAGAATTTAATTCTAAAAGGAAGTTTATCAAATAATGCAGAGGTGAAAATTATGGTCGAACCAGTTTCATGGTTAATCATATGAAAGAGTGCCTAGCAATTCGAAATGGTATTGAACAAAGGTTTGAAGTTGAACGTAGAAAGCCTAATGGATATTCATGCAATACTGCAATAGGGTGAATATCATCAAAATGGAATGATATGTTGAATATGTGTCGTGTAAAGTTGGTACTATCAAACTTAATGGATAGTCATGCAAGACATTCAATAGGGTAAATGAGATGTAACGAGATGTTAAATATTTGTACGGCATAGTGCCATTAGTGTAAATAGGAAATGTTTCCGTGGGGTTATAAATGGCGGTTATAAATATGCCTTGTTTATTCTTGTATAAAAATACAGTATCCCTTTTTTAATGCTCATTGTTTTATTTGAATGACATTATCGATGTATTTGGAGCATTTTTGAAAACATTGTCATGTTTGAGTTGTGAATTTAGAAAAAAATTGATGCTTGGAAATTGGGTTATGAATACATGGTTTCGGAATTCTACTTTCACTTTGTCAACAGTGTACACACAGAACAGAAAAAAGTCTTATATGACACATGGCCCCTATATTTCCTATCATGTTTTGGTAGTGCAGAGATTGACAAACAATAAACTTTCACTTCTTTCATCTTCCAACTTTTTTTATTTACTATAGAATAAAGAATAGAAAACAATGGCGGGCTTACACCTGAAAGTCGTGTTAAGTCAGTGCTTTTAAGTATAATGGTAGTCATGCAAGACTTCAATAGGGTAAATAATGATATGTTGAATTTGTGTAAAGTCGTGTAAAGTCTGTACTTTCAATCATAATGGATAATCTGGCAAGGGTTAATTATCATGATCGAACTCTGATTTCCGAAGTGGAATGCCATTTACTTTGTCAGTTGTTAAGCATGTTAAAATCTTAAAGCCCATACACACAAATTATGACTGGAATGTGTTAAGTCTAGTTTAAAGCATTTGTAGTCACTAATATTCGTGCAAGTATTCGGTAGAAGTGTTTTCGTTATTATGGTAGACATGACTAATGTCCACCAGTTGTATGTCCATCACTTATCCATTTGTATCAAATGTATTTGCCATAGTAAATTTCTTCCATAATTCAGTGACCATGTCGATAACGACCACGTCCGAAGAATTGTGTGCAATCATCCGCAGAACGAAGCAGCCGTCATCCCTGTAAGAGATGAAGAAACAGATGAAATTATGTTGAGATACTAGCATATAAACATATATGTTAAAATGGTTCTTTAGAAACAAGATCGAAAACCCGACATGAAAAAAGTAAACTCGATTTTATTAGGTTTCTCCAGGTTATGATTGATATTGGGATAACATTAATTTTGATTATCAAATATCAAGATACATTTCTTTGTAATTAATGGTTAGACAACTTATTTATGATAGTCACAACAGTAATGTTAATAAAACTATTATTTTTTACATCAATAAAGCTTAGTATCTAGTAATAATAAAATGTTAAGATAAATTATGTTTATATCTATTGATTGCAACAAATTGTAAATAAAACATTTTTTTCGGAATCAAATGTAAATACATGTACATTTATATATATTTTACCTAATATATGACTCGGCAAACTTTCGGCACTGATTTTTTTCCGTGGCTGTGTTTACTTTTTCAGTTATCTTCAGATATTTCTTCACAAACACGTAGTTACTCTTCTTGAAAAACATCCAATGGATCCACTATGGCAATGACAATGGAAAAGGAGAAATAAACAGCATATCTTTATACATTTGTGTTAATACCCTTCTGTAAGGACTATGTTATAGACTTTTCTGTTGTTTGCCAGTACTATTGCATTGTGTTTCTTTCAGTAAAATAGCCATAGTTAAACACATAACATTTATTAAAATAAGCATTGTGATCTGCATTTTAACTACATTTTAGATGTATAACCAGTTGCTGAATTTGTTTGCAGTGCTTCTTTTATTTATAATGCGATTGCAGGCTACAGAGCAAGGTTGGGTGTACCTGTTAACAATATTTGTGGTCAACCGTGTCGTGTTGTTTGTACTGAATGTTCTTAGGTTATGACCCTATTGACCTTTCTTCTATATTTTAATTTAAACTTATTTATTTTTCTTTCATGGTGAAAGAAATTAATCAGCATAAGCATATATGGATTAAGCATCTTTCCCAAGGACACTACACATGGCCATGGTGGATTATTCTGGGCATTGGGTTTTGTAATGGCTATTGTTTTGAACAACACGCTACGTGTCGAACATATATTTACTTATCCATAATCATAATTATATGATTAATTGTCCAAAACACAACAACTTATGACATAATTCAATACCAGATAGGCGAAATAATAATCTGAATCAAACTTCAGTTCTTTAATCAGTAAACAACATATAGCAACAAAACAGGAAATGGAAAAAATGAAAGAAAAGCTCAAAAACATACCCGAATTGCATTTATATAACACGTTTTGAATTGACCGCCTGTCAAGCACAATGCTATAATTATCAATACCTATTTATTTTTAAAATTACAGTCGAAACTCGTTATTCCGAATTCCACGGGACTATCAAAATAATTCGAATTATCAGTATTTCAAATAATTCGAATCTAAGGCTTTCAAATTATTGTGTAAGTATTTACAGTTTCCTCGTCTACTTCTATCATAATATTTACACTAATAATAATCATTTATACTTACTTTCAATAGATTGAGAAAAGACAGAACTGCGACTATGATTAGCCAGAACCAGAGAAAGGTGAATATCTTCTCATTGAAAAGATTGATTGGTAAGACACACTGGACGGTATACCTGCAAATAGAAAGGAATGACTCAAATAATGATGGTGTTTTATGGCGTACGAACAGGAGTACATTTTATAGTAAAACATCATGTAGGAACATTCCTAACTTATAGTCCGTGTACAAAGACAAACAAACTATCAGTCATAGTGAATTTAAAACATAAAACAATAAAATTCATAATGAATGTAGCACATAAATAGTTGCGGTCATGTTCTTATTTACCAAATTACACAGAGCTTGATAATTTTAACTAAGGAGTATTTATATCCATGTTTAACAACAAGAAAGTCAACAGGAGATATGGCATTTAAAGTACACAGACGCCAAAGTAGCTTGAACACAACTGATATACAAATCAGTTAAGAAAGATGCAGTATGTACACAGAGGAAAACCTACAAGATGGGTCACCGTTTGTGGAACGGTCAGAAGTAAAAGACGCCACTGTAGAGCTTAAATATGATTAACGACTGTATCCAACCTAGTTCTACTCCCACCCCAACCCCTACCCCCACCCTCTCCCCTTCGTCACATTATAAAACGAGACATTGTAAATACAATATATCCACCAGACGAC
Source organism: Panopea generosa (assembly GCA_029582155.1). Lineage (NCBI taxonomy): Eukaryota > Metazoa > Mollusca > Bivalvia > Adapedonta > Hiatellidae > Panopea > Panopea generosa. Next base: position 19,429,093 of record CM055911.1, on the reverse strand, counting down.
TATTCTTTTCTAGCATACAGATGTATATATCGCAAAAACATAAATGCTCAGTTAAATACATATATACATGTATAAAGAAACAAGTGATGGCATACACAGATATACTCCATAGCTCTGCAGATGCCAGACTGACAAGAAAATAATAGTTTAGGGTACGACATGACATAGATAAGGACAAAGGTCAGGAGTGGTCATATCCTCATCCAAATCTAATTATTAGTATCAATGAGAGATATAGAATAAGTTATTGTGCAGCAAAATAGAAAAACAACAACTTATATGTAATATAATGGTGAAACATGTTATATATATCAAGCGGAATTTAAGTAAATATTCATTTCTTAGAAACACTATTTTTCTATTGTCGTGCGTCTTTCGTTTTACGTTCCCCAGTTTTAATACTGAGAGCAGTAACTCCTGTCACATCTGTATGTAGGTGTTGTACTCATCTCTCTCTCTCTCTCTCTCTCTCTCTCTCTCTCCTCTCTCTCTCTCTGTCTCTCTCTCTCTCTCTCTCTCTCTCTCTCTCTCTCTATATATATATATATATATATATATATAAATACATTTTCTGTTGGGCATATATATTCAAATTCATTTCATATGATTTTCAATTGATTGTTTAGAATAAAAGCCATTTACCTCTGAACATTCTGTAGCTTTCGTATTTCGAAATCACACATCGTCACTCTTGGAAAACGTTGGCTCATTCTCAATTTGCCGACATCTCCGGACACCATCTCATTCACAAAATCAATTCCAAAAGAGTAATTCAAATTTAGGAATGCACTCATCAAAAATAGTTGTCCAATGACGTTCGCCATGTACATACTTTTTATAGCCAAGTAGAGCGTGGACAAATACCGACCCGTCAACCACTTGAATAATCTTCCAGAAAAAGAAAACTTCATTGATGTTAACCATTTGTCCATGAATATCACCGCGTTACCAATCCTCTCTTTCCGATCATCAGGTTTTGCACAGATGCATTCATCAGCTATAGAGCAAAGTCTTGATATGTTAAGTCCTGTGTTTGTGTTGAGGATTTTCCATACGAAGTGAGGAAACTTGAAAAGAAACGCCATGAAGACAAGAATCAACGGAGCCCATTGGTAGTAGGTGATCTCTGCGTTCTGAAGTAACAATTAAAAGTGTGACTAATTTGAAAGTGATCATAAAATGTAGAAAACGATCACGACTGCATGTAAAAAACTTGGGTTTTAAATAATTGCTCCCCTTTTTTTGTTGAATTTTATTAGATACACGGTGAAAATTGTCTAGTGTATTTTTCCAAAATAATTTAAATGAATCTAGATACACATCAATATAATTTCAAATGAAACATATTTTGATCCCAAAATTGCCTAATTTGTATTTCACTTTGAACGCGTGGTTGTTTCGATGGCTGTTTATACAACTAGGCCTAGAGCTTTATATACTTAATAGTAAACAAAGTATTACTAAAATGTATGCTTTTGATTCTTTCGTACTTGCTTGCTGGCAAATACTAATGTCTGGCATTGCCTGATCGGCTTGCTGAAACGCTGAACTATTTTGGGAGCCATATCGTGAAATATACGGGTCTTATCAGTAATTATATATACACAACACTGTTCCCTGAGAGTTGTGAATATGGTCTACATTAACTAAATTGTTGCATTTGTCTGTTCGTCCGTCTGTACGTCCGTCCGTCCAGGCAATAGAAATTAGATATGTTCCATAAATTAGTTTTATTTTGATATTGGTTTCACAATTACAATACTAGTTTATGTTTGTGATTATTGGCAACACAAACAATTATTTATAATAATCTCTATAAGCATCCCGATAAGCATTTAAGACGCAATGATCAATGTTATACTTAAAATAACAAAAGCATTGTGCTTAATCTTGCATAGTTTTGTTTTTAATAAACCGTCTGTTTGATTAATACGGCAGACATAGTCTTGACTTCCCTGTGTTTGGAGAGAATATTATAACACATATATAATATACAAATTAATATCATACATCAAAATACAAGTGAAAAGTGAACAAACGATAAGTAAATCTTAACATTACATATGTTTTACAGTGAACGACAGAGTGGACATTATAATGTCATTCTAACATATAAAGCATTCATGAAATGTTATCATAGTGTACAAGTAGATTATAATGAACAGGTTAAAATCATACATATATTAATCTATGATTTGTAAATATCAGTTAGGTGTTTAACTGGCATGTAGAATATCAAAAAGTATAACTGAAAAAATGACATTGTCAATTTACAAAAAAAAATTGCCGAAAAAAATTCAAAAACTCATTGATAGACTTGTTACAGCAGTAAACCTTTAGTATCTTACCAAAACGAAATGTAAGAAATGGATTATACGATGAGTAGCAAACAGTAATAGTTATATAAACATACTGTGAATTAAACAAACATTTAATCATAGTATATTTTCAATCAGATCCGTGCCAGATAAATATCTAGTAAGATCAGAAACCAATGCATATATTTGATCTTTACCGTTCTTTTTAATAAATGAATTAAATGACTGAAGACCGCACGTCGTTATAATTCAATCACAAAGCTTATTCTTATTATTTGCAATACAAAAATGAATAATATGTAATGCTAGATTTTCTACATGCGTATGACATTTGTTACAGCTGTAAACGATGGCAATCTACTTAACAGTTTCACTGCTGTAAAACAGTGTGCTCTTTCAACTAAATTGCCATATATTGGAATGTTCATTTATATTAAACATATTTATGACATTAAAATGGATCCATCATTTTGTCAACTTATCTTATTAACATGGTATTTGAGTAATCTAAACGTACTTTCTGATATATATATATCTTTATATATATATTTTTCCGGTTATTTGACGTTGTGCCAAGAGGGTTTAGCGCAAAATCCGTATTTGTATATTGTGGGATATTTTGCATCAATTTAATACAGAGTATATGTCATCGTTCTAGTTGTAAAATATTTGATTTAGTTAATATAAACTCCATAGTTCACAACCATATAAAAATCTCGGTTTTATGATTGACATGTAGACAAACAGATCATGTATAAAAATGTTTCGTAAAAATAAAAAAAAAATAAATGACTTCAAATTTCATAGAAAAACAAAAACTTTTTACATGTTGAATTTCTATAAAATTTCCTTATGGTGTATGGTTTTAGATGACCATTATGCCACATTTTGCAGGTGTGATTAAAACAAGTTACTGGACGACAGCCCCTAAGCATTTCACTGAATTGTGTCAAATGAATTTGGAAGAGTATAAATACAAATACAGTAAAAATACAAATAAAAATGGCCGTATTCCTAGAAATATCACAGTTAACAATTTTTATCAGGCTTTTGTTCAACCAACATATAACTTAAAAACTTAGAAAACTTCACTAAGTTTTGACAGGTTATTTATCTATCATATAATCAATGAACAACATGCAGTTTTACTGGAATCAGTTTGATACAAAGATCACTGTTTTTCTTAGATTTAAGTTTTTAAGTATTTAAGTATATTCGAGATGTTAATGGAATACCATGGTGACTGATAAGTCTTATTATATTTAGTTATTCCTGTTTTATTTATTTATTTTATTGTATTATGTGACAGGTAGAATATAAGTATATGAAATTTAAAAGAGTAATATATTTTCAAACGAAACATTGATTCTCCTAAGTCACTATTGATTTCCGCTAAGATATAAAAATTGCAAATACTGCAAAAACAAGAAGGAATCAAAAGAAAAAAGAAAAATAAATCACCACAAAAACACACACATGTGTCATACAGAAACTTCACCTCATACGACTGTAATATATAAATACGTGTATGTGTACAGATATCATAACCTTCGACTTAATATTTTTGTGCTCTTTTTATCTTCAGCGAATACTGGTTATCAGACGATCAGACTGATAGTCAGTTGGATGTGGGCCAGGGTTGTCAACCTATACACCGTAAACAAATATCCAAGATATACATTCTGACCTGGTCCTTCCTCGAATTTTGAAAATGAAACGATGTTATCAGCTCGAGTCCGCATCCTGGTTAAAACCAGTAGTGAGTGTTGTTTAATGAGAGGCACCGTGTCGAGCGGGGAATCGAACCCGCGTCTTTAAGAGAAAAAATCTCAAATTTCGTTAAAAACTATAGTTCTCCGTAAATTCTTAATAAAATATCAAAGGTCTTCTTGAATATTGATCAAAAGTCATATCATATATGAGCAATGACTGATTTATATATATTATCAATATCATTAATATACAAGTTTTGTGTATGTTAAAGCATGGTACAGTCGACACTTCTAGGCAATGCATAAACTATCAAATCCAATAAGGCCCCATTACCTCCCACTCCCCCCTCACACCCCGCCCCCCCCCCCCAAAACCCCCCCCCCCCCCCCCCAAAAAAAAACAAAAAAAACAAAACAAACTTACCGTTCTGGATAAAACATCTACAGGAAGTACAGTAAGGTCTTCGAAGGGGATAAAGTATGTATTCTTCACCCAGCAATAGTCATGGATATACTTATCATAGCTTTCCCTGACGCCAGAATATTCGGGCGGGTTCCAGCAGTGTATTGGCTCCCCGACAAACTGCTTCGCGGATATAATTACGGCAAATGCCAGCAGGATCATGACGGTGAAGGCGTGGTTAAGTTTATCCACCCAATCGTCCGTCTTCCTGCCATGCAGTTTCTTGAAAACCTTCTGAAGATCACTGGAAAAAGATATACAGAAATAAAATATTAACAAAGGGAACTCCTTGTCCGGTCTTGATTGGTCACATTACAAACTATCCAATTCGAGAAAAATAACTTTGAAATATGTTATGAAAATAAGATTTGAACATTCTTTTTTTTTGGTTTCTTTGGAATGATTTGTTAAGGGTAAATCACAAAATAAGAAACATCCAGTAGAAAAAAGTTGAATACAGCGTACCCGATGTCTCTTTCATTGGTTAACCTAAGCTAATGCTGCGTTAATAATTTTTTGCAAATGTATATAATTCGTGTATTTCATTTAGAATGTTCTAGAAAGAAGACCATACAGGTAGTCAGCAGTGCAGCTGAAATGGTAACAATGTGGTTACTGTTCCGGTGAGACTCCATGAGCTTAGAACCAGCTACCAACTGATGATGTTGGAGGCTCCAAGACAGTACAGAAGATATAGTTTACAACACGTTTTTATACATTGTATTATTATGTATAAATGTTTTCTTTTGTTCAGGACCCTGTTATTCAATTCACTGCTATCTTTACGCCACGTTTAAATGAATTTTCGAATGGTGGTATTTTGAGACTTTCAATACATTCAATGTAACAACATATTGACATTCGTTACAAAATACCATTCCATTTTCCTCACTAATTGTTATCAGTATGAAAAGTTTTAGAACGTTAAAGAGAGTGAGCATACAGCATTTCATCTAGCAGAGTGTCAAACTATCGGAGATTTGAACAACTCGCCCAAGTCAGTGGAAACCAGTGGAGATCAGAATCGCGATTGCTTGGTTCTCGGTTGCTATACAAACACATCAAAATGATAATAACATTTTCTAATAATAATAGGAAGGTAGCGTTTAATGTAGATATTAAGCAATGCGATGGTTAGTGTTTGTGCAGGTTATGACACACTGATGTACGGTGCTTATACCACAACAATGATACAACCGTTGAAATTTCATATTTCAAAAACTTGGACTAATGATACGGCCATGAACAAAACATATTCAACAGTGTAAATTGTGTAAATATTGAGGTAATGATGTGTAAACTACGATAAGTGTTTGCGGATATAATGGATTTATGTTTCGGAAATGGTTTTTGTTCTATATTTCTCTTGAAGCTGTTAAAGAGAAATTCATGTTATATCTTCTGTGAAACAATTTCATGCAATAACGTCATTGGCTTTTTAAATATATCCTCATGAATAATGTCAGAGTTTCGTACATTTGTGTAGACAGAGCGAATAAACTTGTTTTGGAATGTATATCTATTATTTTTGTTGGCAATCGCCTGGTATTGACCTTTTTAGCGAAGACTTGCTTCCCCATGGAGTGAGTTTAGCCTGTATCATGACAAATACTAAACACAACTTTAGTGTTTAACCTTACAGTTTAACTATTGGCAATCACAACATTTTTAGTCCTATCGCACTCTATTCCATCCTTCTAATAAGCTTTCTAGACACGTGATTTCTGGTTTTAAGTTTAGTATGCTTTCAACATTCGTTATTTAGTTACATGTCCGAACTGTCAATAAACCATGATTTAAAAGAAAGTCGATATAACCGGTAATTTAACGAAAATAATTCATATAAAATTCACAAATAAAGTTGTTAATCTTATTGACAAGAAACTGAGGTTGACCCCTGCGTGCAGTGCAATGAAAGCGCCCCTTTACAGTTAGCTGATGTGTGGGAGATATGTCGATATCACAGTGAAGGAGGTGAGTAAGTCCGTGTTTTATCTCACCTTGATAAGTCGTGACTGCTGGATACCACGGTACCCAGGGTGAAACATGTCTATCGTCAAAAGCTTATATTTGTGCTATATTTGTCTATATTTCTGATGAAACGCACATACAGTTGTAAGGGGGATGTCAATTTAGAATTGTTATAGAAATTAAGAGAGGTCTCTATTTGTGATATTGGTCAGTTTAACCAATTTCGAGGTACAATTGAGGAAGAATGCATTTGCGTAGTTGACTACAAAACTAACATATTTTTTGTTGCTGAACTTTCTGAAAACGTTAATGTTTAATTTCAGGTTTCGCGATTCTGGTCCGTTTATAATACAAAGAAATATAACGTTGGCATGTTTATTCATCAAGGGTGTCCTTTTGTAATGTCATATTAAAATAAAAATTGACAGAACAATTCAAGCGTGGAGAAGATGAGACAACAGGAGTCATCGCCTTTGCAAGGCCAGCTACAAATGACGTAACCTTGGTTGCATCCGTCCTCGCTCTTTCGCAGTTATCACATCATGAAATGCGACAGTGTGAATAGAAGTATCCCCACCAGAAAAATCTTATACAACAACGACAGAATGAACATAATTTTGTATACTGTAAACACACAGAAATGCTCAGATGAATATAAAAAGTACGTGAATTACATAATTATGTTACCAAAATAACCATTACACATTGCAACTGAAACAACAGCACTCAATTGTATAAACACTGGTTAATTTACCTTTGGTTTATTCTGAAATTTTATCCAAACGGGTCAATCTGTTGTATACAACTTTGTTGTACCAAAGTTTTATACAACCGCTAACAAGAATTTTAACAGGATTTTTAACTTAACCAATCACTTAATTCACTGGATAAAGTTAACTGGCGTTTATAAAATAGGGTCCAGTTGTTCAATTGTAACCTAGCCTAGTCATGCAAATACATGTACAATCAAAACTTGATGTTTCGAATTCCATGGGACCAACAAAATGTTCGACATAGGAATTTGACCTATCAGGAATAGTTATTTGTGTAGTTTATCGTTACCCCACCCACTTTTTTTTTGTTTTGAATTTTGATATATTGCATTAACATGTATATCCCAACATCATTTAATAATCATCATATTTATTATGCATAATCTATTAAGTCATCAAGTTTTATAACCATTCATTCATTTGATTGTTTAATTAGTTACCCCACCCACTTGATAAATCAATGACAGTAGACTCGTATATATGCCTTTAATATTTTACTCGTTAAATTTGCATATTTTGTTAACTTTATCTATGCCATATACTTGTTTATAATAATACGTACAGTTACATTTGATAATACGCTTGTCTAATTTAATTTCTTGGTAAATATACCGTTTACCTTTGTCTAAGATGCAATATGTCTTGTACGATTTGTTTACGAGAATGTCCGAGGTATTCTCGATTGGGATACTTACATGTATGCACTTGTGTGTGTGAATAAATAAACGTTAAAATTTAATTGTGTCTTGATATCGTTAACATAAAAGTTAATATACAATATACGCATGCAATGGTAAAGGCATTGGTAGTCTTGAACCATTACAATTATGTATACATTAACTCCTGGTATATACAATATACGCATGCAATGGTAAAGGCATTGGTAGTCTTGAACCATTACAATTATGTATACATTAACTCCTGGTATATACAATATACGCATGCAATGGTAAAGGCATTGGTAGTCTTGAACCATTACAATTATGTATACATTAACTCCTGATATATACAATATACGCATGCAATGGTGAATGCATTGGTAGTCTTGAACCATTACAATTATGTATACATTAACTCCTGGTATATACAATATACGCATGCAATGGTAAAGGCATTGGTAGTCTTGAACCATTACAATTATGTATACATTAACTCCTGATATATACAATATACGCATGCAATGGTAAAGGCATTGGTAGTCTTGAACCAATACAATTATGTATACATTAACTCCTGATATATACAATATACGCATGCAATGGTAAAGGCATTGGTAGTCTTGAACCATTACAATTATGTATACATTAACTCCTGATATATACAATATACGCATGCAATGGTGAAGGCTTTGGTAGTTTTGAACCATTACAATTATATGTACATTAACTCATATATTTTACCTATTGGTTATTTTAGATAACGTAACAGGGAATGCTACCGATACGTCATTATTTTGCTTCGTATCACTTTCACCAGCTTTTTTTTCATAGAATGACCCAATTAAAGAATAGAAACTTAAAGTATGATGTTTGCTTAAATCGGCATTCATTAGAATAGTAGTGGTTAAGTGGCATTCAAGATTTATGTTCAACGTGTGCACTGTCGGCAAAGTGAGAGTAGACTACGTCCAAAATAATAAATCCAGTCTCCTTTTTCAAGCCCCAATTAATTAGTAAATTCACAATTCAAACATGACAATGATTTCAAAATGTTCCAAACACACCAGTTATGACATCATTTAAATCACAAAATTAAAGAAAATAAAGAAATAAAGAAAATACATTTTTGAATAAAACAAAACTTGGAATACTTATGATCGCCATTTTTTTCCACTTTCACGCGGGTTTATTTTAGACCTACCGTATAATTTTGAAACATGTCTTATTAATGATTTTAACAATGTATATTCTTAAGAAAGCTATTGCTTAATAACATTATTGAAACATTAGCCGGATATTAATAAAAGAGCCTGTGAATTTCTTCAACAAAATATTGTCAAATCAAATAAAAACAAAAGAGTTAAGTAAGATGTGTATGCTAAAACTCTACAAGTTATCCTTTTAGAATGTGTTCAAACTAGGGTTTTAAGTGGGAAATTTCAAGTGGGACATTTTAAGTGGAAAATATTTTCACGTGTACGTATAGGAGAACTGTTTCATTGCTAATGCATAAATAGTAACAACGACGCCATATCTGAGATAAGAATGTTACGAAGAAAGAAAAAGTTTAAAAGTGATGGATATTTTAGACAAATTAAAATAAAAATAATACAAAGAGAGTACTTACTCAACTGACATGGCTGTTGGGTATAACTTCTATCCAAAATAAAATTCACAGGAAATGAAATTCACTTCTTCGAAATTTCAAACAGAAAGTTGCCGCACCTAAAATCAGTCCCACGGGTTAGTTTCCAACAGTTTACCTTCAGGGTCAATGTTTATAATAATGTGATAGTTTCTATATATTTACACGAACATACCTCTTCCGCGGAATCGTCTTTCTTAATACAACGGTTAATTTCTATATTACGAAATATTTATTTTCACAGTTGGATCACAGTTTGAGCAATTTTTTATCTTTCATTAAGGACGCTCTTGATCTGCAAATAACACTGCTATCATTTGAGTTTTGCACTGTTTCCTGTAAACTCTAAAGTGATGAAAACACTAGTACAGTCCATAAGTATTTACTTTTTCAGCTGACTATTTTGTATTCGGACCTTAAGTATAAAGATATTCATAGTTCATATTTTGTTTGTTAAATAAGCTCACTGCAATGTTGACACATTTGCAGTTAATCCTTATTAAATTAATTATCCACAAGACGTAAATATAAAACTGGAATATGGAGATGTAACCAGTTTTCGATCAATTAAGAATCGTCGTTAAATATTTCAAGTTGACACTAAATGCTTACTAACGTTTCAATAACTATGCAATAATAATTTTATAGCAAAAAGACAACAAATATATGCCTGTTCACGTTAGATCACGGTAACCCTAATATACTTCCAACAAAATGGCGTTATCAGATCTTGATCACATGACGTAATGTGTAAAACTAAAATGACATGAGGCTCCAAAAGTGAAAATAAATGAAAGCAGATAAAACTGCACTTACCTTTCACATGAGTGAATATTTCTCCATGGATGTTTTCCCATAACAACATCAATTCACTGAACAGCATGAGGTTGTTTAATTTTTCTAATTCTATTTTCTTTTAAAATTACTTAGAAACCAAATAAAAACACTTATTTAAAAAATAAGACTTTTTTATATTAAATTTTATTAATGCATCTTTATATATCAACCTTTTTTATCCACTTCTCACTTATAACCCTTTTCAACTTTTTACTTATTTTCAATCTATATTTAACATGTGGTCATGGGATAATGGGATCATGTTTATAACTTGTGATCTTAACCTGTATTGTATCAGTTTTCAGCAGACGTGCTAGGAATTGATATGCGTAAACAAACCCAACTTTTGTCAAGGTTTTAAGTAAACTGAAAAAGGAAATTAGTGAGAAATACATTTTTTTCAAGTCTGTATCATAAAATGACGTTCTTACTTGTATCAGAAGCATTATTTTTTTTTATATTTTTCATTGCATTCAATGTCCACATTGATGCTCTTTGTAAATATTACCAATTGTTCAGGAAGTTGAAATACGCGTGCATTCAATCACTTCCGAGAATTATGAATATCGCATTCATCGCACCGCGATACTACTTTCCTAAGAAATCGTTGTCATGATATTTTAGGTATTATGATACTTGGATATTAATGGTTATAAACGTATGGTTATGCACTCATAGTGGTAAAGATTGGTAGCATGTGTTCACATGAGAACAATTCTCGTGTGTCACATTGATATAACGGAAATAGACTGTGCAGTTGATATGTATAAACTATGAGAAATGTCCATAATTGTAGTTATGGGCTTACCATGATGATGCAGTGACTTGTTTGGATATACCAATTATCAAAAAAAAACAATAGTTACTATCGAAAACAGCTTTAACCCTTTACTTCATATAGACGCCTTTGGACACCTCTTATATAGACGCCTTTTGACACCTAATATAGAAGGCTTTTGAATTATTGGTTGAATTATGTTTATATTAACTGACAGAGTGGAAAACAGTGCAGGAAGTGACGAGCAATCTGAACTATTCCTGCACTGTTTTCAAAGGCCTTCAGTGATTGGTGCGGGAAATCGCGTATCTATGGAGTAAAGGGTTAAAAGACATATATATTTTTACAACATATAAGCATTGTATACCATCTATCATGCGCTAGTGCATATGCAAACACTGTTGCACGCAAGAACGCACCCACGAAGCACGTACGCATACTATTTCATCCAACATCTTCCATAAAAAAATACCAAAAGACTACCAATGTTAGTTTAAACATATACATTTTACATCGACTGTGAAACAAGTTGTTATGATGTTACCGGTATTCCTTCGGGAGAACCCTTAAACCCGTTATCATGATTTATCATTATATTCAAAAATGGAAAAACCCTACCCGATAAATGTTACACATTTCCGGTGAGATAATCAGAGTTCAACATGATAACATAAATAATATTTTAAAAACAAATTGATTACGTAGACAAGGTCATGGAGGGGTGGTGAATGGATAATCTCGACAAAGGCTGTATATTCTTGATGTAATAGTATTAGAGAATTTGTCGAAACTGCACGTTAATTGGGTCGCGGAAATGGCTCAGTCTGAATATTAAAAGGGAAGATTATAGATCAAGTATAATAAACGGAGCATTAAGGCAATCATCGAATATGCAAGTTTTCAATGAAATATCGCAACTTGACCAACTTCAGTCACTCACCAAGTGGGTCCAATTGTGAAATATCCGCAATAACTATAGATTTGCAGAAAAAAAAACGAAATGTTAAGATATTTTAAATTTGTGGAATATGTCCGTGGGCTTGGCTCGATTGAAAAGAAAGCTTGAAGATTATTTGAACCCCGCTCGATGATGCTTCCAGGGTAGAACCAGTACTGAGTGTTTTAGAGGCATTGGGTCGAGCTTGGGTAGAACTCCGAAACTGTGGCGTGAGCTGTCTGTCTCTATCTGCTTCACTACCGCTTCGCTTTATTTGTAAAAGGAGTTCGATCGAATTATCTAAGACCATATTTTTTTATTTTTTTTTTTAATTTCAATCACTGAAAAGTAATCCATTTAATCACCCCGTAATAGGTCTGTGAGGGTCGGGGTGGGCCATCCCTCAACAATTGTACAAATATATATATCAGTCAAATTGTAACATACATTCATATATATATACACTGAAAGGAAAAAGAAAGCATACATTTTGGTTCGGTGAAAGGAAAAAGAAAGTATACATACCTATAAACGTCGACAGGTCAAGGAACAATAAATATATTGGATATAAATTTTGTATATTTATATTTCATCATATTGTTGAATCAAAAAACAAACATTTAATTCATTTCAAAGCAAAACAATAAGAAAAAATAAGTTCATTTTTCCATCACATGAATACTTAGCCAATAATGAAATGATTCTATCTAAGACCATATATTCAGCATAAGGGCGGCGAACTGAGGATATTTCGAATATGCATGTGGACTTGAGAGTGGAAGGTTCAATCAAATACCATTCATATATTACCATGAATTTGAAATATTGACAGGAACGTGAAGGATGTTTCAGTCCGAGTATTAAGATCATTTTTGCGAAAATGCACGTGGATAGGACCACTGGAGGATTCAGTCAGAATATCTCAGCGGTGACCATAGCTTCAGGGTTATTGAGAGGGAGTTTTGACAAATAGTAGTATGCACTGGAACTAAGTCATGGAGAGAGTTTTAATTAGGATATATCAGCGATTACAATAGATTCAACATAGAAGTATTTCGGTAATTTTATAGAATATGCACGTGGACCGGGCCATTGAGGGATTCAATCGGATTATCTCAGCGGTTGTCGTAGAATTAGGATAAATACAAAACATCGGGGATTTTTTCTATTCTGTACGTGGACTGAACCATTTGGTGTTAGTGGAGGGGGAAGGGCTGGCCTGGGGGTCAATCGGGTGATCTCAACGTAGACCATAAATGAAGTATTGTATTAAAGTGAATTTTACTCTATGAATAAAATATTTATATTTTTTTTTAATTAAATGTCAACGATAAAAATCGAAATAATATCTTATGTGTGTTTGGATTAAATTCACCATTAAGTTAAAAAATAAATATTAAAGTAGAATTGATACATATGAGCATGAAATTATAAAGACTATGATTTTGAACTTAAATTGAAGCGTCAAAGCAAGTGCCCACAATTATTTGCGTTTTCAGAGTAATTTACCTCTCTCTCTCTCTCTCTCTCTCTCTCTCTCTCTCTCTCATGGCTGAGCTCGTGTATTTCGTGCATACATTGTGTGTAGACGTGTGTCAGAAGCGTGTAAACGATATTCCTTCTCGGCTTCGTACATATGTACATGCAGGTGAGTTTTTTCTTTATAGCTCAGCATCATACTCGTATAATGTAAAGTATATATTAGAAATAGTGTTCAATTTCGTTCAAACGATATATTTTACTAGTAACCGGCACAATGAATTTAAATTTACAATTTAAAGTTTTTATCAGGTTGGTGGTTAACAACCAAATGTCAGCATTTAGTTATATTATCATGTTTCGTAGTTATACACAAAAAATATAAAGTTGCGTTTCGTGGTTCAATAATAACTCATAACTTAACTGTTTGATAGTTTGTTAGTGTTCAAGAACTTTTCTATAATGAACCACAAAGCATGAGCACTATATGCGGACAATTTTACAGAAATTTGGAAATGTTATTGAGATTCCATAGCTTTGAACAGCCTTCGCACGTGAAAGTGATTTTTGATGTTGAATTTTTATAAGGTCATCACGTGTGTATACCCAACTTAAAATGTCAAAATGTGGATTACAAGTTTACCAATAGATAAATACAGAAACACATGAGCTAAATCTGAAATGACTATAAGTGTAAATACCAACAGGCGTCGCTTTAATATATTCTGCAAACAATCTAATCAATAAGCTATTTAAGAAATCAATTCAAACTCGCAAGTGGACAGAGATAATCATTTAAATATTTATATATGCCCGCGTTTCTTTTAATGCATGCACAAAGTCGTGTTTTGTGGCGTACAAAATAAATAATGATGAAAGCATGTCGGTGGTTTTAAGTGTTTGTTATTGTAACATTATGTACCTGATTCCCCCAATGGCAGCCCAGTCACGTCAGTCAACCGGTAGTTCAGTTTAATACACATTAATATTACCTTCAGTGCCGTGACTAGTGATGTTTTAAATGACTTTGCTAAATCACAACAAAATCCCACAATTACACCATTATTTGAGTTTTAGTAAAACATCAGTCTCACATTTTGATGTATATCTGAATATTTTAAACGTAAATCAGAAAAAGCAGCCAGATGACGATGCTTTAGACTGGTTCCAGTAAAACAGCATATTGTATATTTGAACAAACCTGATATCACTATTCATATGGAACATTGATTCTAAGTATGAAGACATTTGCTGGTCTGTTCTTGGGGAGATGTTTTGTTAATTAAATAAATGTAGTAATATTATGGATACAGTCTCAATATTTACTATTAAACAATGTTCCAGACATCAATATGATTGAAATAATGCCTAAAATAGATGAGAAAAATTGGAATTCCTATTTCCCCATAGTTTTCATGAGTAAACAATCAAATCCCCTTACTGGCTCGCGGTAACTCCTAGCAAGTTCTTTTGAGCAAATTTGACCCATTTCATGTAGTGATCGTTTAGCAAATATGAACGAGTTTATTTGGTCAGTTCTTGAGAAGAAGATTTTTGAAACTGCACAAGTTTATCCATTTCCAGATCCGTGCTAAATCCTGAGGAATATTAAATCATTTGTAAAGGACCAGATCATAACCGTTATGACTATACAATGTTCAAGACCCAACGATGATAAAAATAATATCTAAAGTAGAGTAGAAAAGGAAAATTTCCTGTTTTTGTATAGCATCCCAATATGTAAAGCAAATTCCCCTTACTGGGCAAAATAAGCTAGCCCCTTCATTTAATCAAAATTTGATACCCTTATCCATATCGAGATCATTCAAACCAAATGTTGATCATCATTGTTTGAGAAGAAGACTTTTGAAATATCACAAATGTATCCCCTTTTTAGCACCTGCTGCCTCGCCTCCTTATGGATATTAAATGCCCTTAAAAGGAACCAGTCTCTGTTTCATCTGTTGTAATTCAGCAATGTTTCAGAAATCAAGATAATTGAAATAATACCTAAAATAAATGAGACAAACACACGTTTCAGTTTTTTCCATAGTAACCTTATGTAATGAATGGAGATCCCCTTACTAGGCCACAATCAACCGTAACTCTCAAACTTTAACCCATACTGAAAGGGGTCAACTATCCCAAACATATACCAATTTGGCAAATCGGTTTTTGGGTAGAAGATTATTAAATAAGTTTCCCTACGTTAAACTAAAGTCACCAGGGCCAGTCCAATTTGCCTTAAAATCATGGACTGAACAAACTGCAAAATAGTTAACCCAACATTTCGGGTTCGAGTGTTTTATACAGTAATGTTGGCTCATTTTGAAGCCGATAAACCGATTTATAAATCCCATATTCGACAGTTCTACAGGGTTTTTCTTCTAGTCCATAACTACTACCTGACCCCTAAACACTACATGATGGTCCGATTGACAACGATAGCTCACTTGAGCCGAGGGCTTAGGAGAGCTAAAAAGGCGTGTGGTTCACCTATACAAATAAGCAAACAAAGAATAAACAGAAATAACGAAATTACTCAAATAACTTGAAAGTAACCACATGGACATTGATCAGGATACATTTAGGTGGAATACACATATGTGGCACATAGCATTAGTATGTAAGAACCAGTGTGTATATAACAACCAAAATTTAACCTTCCCAAATACCAGTCATATTATCCAGCCTACCTATGTCACCAAATCATTCGTTATAATTATATAGTTTATCATTAATAGATTAACTAGTAATCTCTATTTTTTCAAACACAATCAACAGTCTAGTGCAAACAAGGTTAAGCACGAAACCGGGGACGAAATGCGCATCTGTTTTGTCACTGCAATGATAATGAGGTTGATAAGCTCATTTTTTTTAACTTTTTCAAACGGTCTTAACTTAAAGCTATGTTTTCCCCGGTACTAGATGAAGTGAGAGTGTTCCAAGACACACTACACCTTATAAACACACACAGTAACACTCCATGTTGACGAATTCCGCCTTAAGCCTGGAAAGGACGCAGGTGTTTGATAACGTCAATTACTGCACGGCTTTTAGATAGTCATCGAGTACATCTGCATATATCAACACCAAGGCGTATATTTACCTGTCAGTGAGAATCTATGCTATGTACACCATACAATGCATATGTGCATGCTGTCGCATCATTATAATAGAGAAAAATCTGGCTGGGCTATTTTAATTGACCTTTTTGTTTTATGATTTTATGACGGGGAGGGGAAGAGCGAGGATGGGTCCCTCAGTAAACCAGGTTTAAGCTCCTCAGATACAGTTTTACTACAGGCCGCTTAAAGGGGATTGATCATGTCATCGTATTTTCTGTATGTATATAGTGTACGTTATATGATTATGGTGTGTTTACATTGTGTAAGTGCTATATTTATATTTAAAACAATATTCTAGCTCAGCTGCGAAGTAAGCTCACAGCTTATATGAACCCTATTCGAGTCTATTTCCTCGTTAAAACCAGTACGAAGTAAACTCGGAGTTTACATGAACCGTCATCTAGTCTATTTCCTCGGTAGAGCACGTACGAAATAAACTCGGAGCTTATATTTCCTCGGTAGAGCACGTACGAAGTAAACTCGGAGTTTATATTTCCTCGGTAGAGTCAGTACGAAGTAAGCTCGGAGCTTACATGAACCGTCCTCAAGTCAATTTCCCCGGTAGAGCACGTACGAAATAAACTCGGAGCTTATATTTCCTCGGTAGAGCAAGTACGAAGTAAACACGGAGCTTACATGAACCGTCCTCCAGTCTCTTTCCTCGGTAGAGCACATACGAAATAAACTTGGAGCTTATATTTCCTCGGTAGAGCACGTACGAAGTAAACTCGGAGCTTATATTTCCTCGGTAGAGCCAGTACAAAGTAAGCTCGGAGATTACATGAACCGTCCTCCAGTCTATTTCCTCGGTAGAGCACGTACGAAATAAACTCGGAGCTTATATTTCCTCGGTAGAGCACGTACGAAGTAAACTTGGAGCTTATATTTCCTCGGTAGAGCCAGTACGATGTAAGCTCGGAGTTTACATGAACCGTCCTCCAGTCTATTTTCTCGGTAAACACGTACGAAGTTAGCTCGGAGCTTATATTTCCTCGGTAGAGCAAGTACGAAGTAAACTCGGAGCTTATATTTCCCCGGTAGAGCCAGTACGAAGTAAACTCGGAGCTTATATTCCCCCGGTAGAGCCAGTACGAAGTAAACTCGGAGCTTATATTTCCCCGGTAGAGCCAGTACGAAGTAAACACGGAGCTTATATTTCCCCGGTAGAGCAAGTACGAAGTAAACACGAAGATTATATTTCCCCGGTAGAGCCAGTACGAAGTAAACTCGGAGCTTATATTTCCCCGGTAGAGCCAGTACGAAGTAAACACGGAGCTTATATTTCCCCGGTAGAGCCAGTACGAAGTAAACTCGGAGCTTATATTTCCCCGGTAGAGCCAGTACGAAGTAAGCTCGGAGTTTACATGAACCGTCCTCCAGTCTATTTTCTCGGTAAACACGTACGAAGTTAGCTCGGAGCTGATATTTCCTCGGTAGAGCAAGTACGAAGTAAACTCGGAGCTTATATTTCCCCGGTAGAGCCAGTACGAAGTAAACTCGGAGCTTATATTCCCCCGGTTGAGCCAGTACGAAGTAAACTCGGAGCTTATATTTCCCCGGTAGAGCCAGTACGACGTAAACTCGGAGCTTATATTTCCTCGGTAGAGCCAGTACGACGTAAACTCGGAGCTTATATTTCCTCGGTAGAGCCAGTACGACGTAAGCTCGGAGCTTGTATGAACCGTCCTCGAGTCAGTTTCCTCGGTAGAGCCAGTACGAAGTAAGCTCGGAGCTAACTGAAATGTCCTCCAGTCTGTTTCCTCGGTAGAGTCGGTACGAAGTAAGTTCGGAGCTTACATGAACCGTCCTCGAGAATGTTTCCTCGGTAGAGTCGGTACGAAGTAAGCTGGGAGCTTACATGAACCGTCTTCGAGTCTGTTTCCTCGGTAGAGTCGGTACGAAGTAAGCTGGAAGCTTACATGAACCGTCCTCGGTAGAGTCGGTACGAAGTAAGGTTGGAGCTTACATGAACCATCTTCGAGTCTGTTTCCTTGATAGAGTCGGTACGAAGTAAGCTTGGAGCTTACATGAATCGTCCTCGAGAATGTTTCCTCGGTAGAGTCGGTACGAAGTAAGCTTGGAGCTTACATGAATCGTCCTCGAGTCTGTTTTCTTGGTAGAACCAGTACGAAGTAAGCTTGGAGCTTACATGAACCATCCTCGAGTCTATTTCCTAGGTAGGGCCAGTATGAATGTTATTTATGAGAGGGTATCGAGTCCAGGGATCCGCTTTACTATCGTCCAGCTTAAATGATTAATGCCGGTGTGGTGGTTGAGTTTCTACCTTCCTTGTTTGGCATGCAATGTTATTTTACCTTTTCACATGTATCTATTATTCTATAATAAACAGTCTCGGGATGGAATTTTACGTTCATGTACTCAAACTATGTCTCAGCAACATAAAAGTAAAATAATTATTGTTTTTTACACTTTGGTAATATTTCGTTTTTATAGGTTTGACTTTAAATTGATTTCAATGAAAGTTGGCATATTTACAGCAACATAATCTACCATACGCATACTTTTAAGAACAAAATGGACTGAATGCACTTGCACGGTCGTGCACGTAAACGTCGTATGGTTAACCGCATCTAACAACACGTTTATTCGATATAGCCAATGTCGCTTTTTAATAGTTTGTTATAATTCATGTTTTTTTTTATTTTGAGTCATGTTTAATTTCACAAAAAGAAGCAATAATGAGTGAAACCAAATGTAACTGAATTGGTGAGTGGGCTAACCAGGTGAGTGAATGGGTTGAGTAGGGGAGTGAGTGGGCTAAGGAGGTGAGTGGATCTGCTGAGCAGATGAGTGAGTCGGCTGAGCAGTTGAGTGAGTCGGCTGAGCAGGTAGTGAATGGGTTGAGCAGGTGAGTAAATCGGCTGAGCTGATGAGTGAGTGGGCTGAGTAGGTGAGCAAGTGGGCTGAGCCGGTGACTGAGTGGGCTGAGCAGGTGAGTGAATCGGCTGAGCTGATGAGTGAGTGGGCTGAGTAGGTGAGCAAGTGGGCTGAGCCGGTGACTGAGTGGGCTGAGCAGGTGAGTGAATCGGCTGAGCTGATGAGTGAGTGGGCTGAGTAGGTGAGCAAGTGGGCTGAGCTGATGAGTGAGTGGGCTGAGTAGGTGAGCAAGTGGGCGGAGCTGATGAATGAGTGGGCTGAGTAGGTGGGCAAGTGGGCTGAGCTGAACAGTAAATGGGCTGAGCCGGTGACTGAGTGGGCTGAGCAGGTGAGCAAGTGGGCGGAGCTGGTGATTGAGTGGGCTAAGAAGGTGAGTGAATGGGTTGAGTTTGTGAGTGAGTGTGCTGAGCAGATGACTGATAGGGCAGAACAGGTGAGTGAGTTGGCTTGGCAGGTGAGTGAGTGGGCTGAGCTGGTGAGTGAGTTGTCTAAGCAGGTGATTGAGTGGGCTGAGCAGGTGAGCAAGTGAGCGGAGCTGGTGATTGAGTGGGCTGAGCAGGTGAGTGAATGGGCTGAGTTTGTGAGTGAGTGTGCTGAGCAGATGACTGAGTGTGCTGAGCTGGTGAGTGAGTTGGCTGGGCTGGTGAGTGAGTGGGCTGAGCAGGTGAGTGAATGGTCTGAGCAGATAAGTGAGTGGCCTGAACTGGAGAATGAGTGGTCTGAACATATGAGTGAGTGGGCTGAGCTGGTGAGTAGTAGGCTGAGCAGGTGAGTGAAATGGCTGTATTGGTGAGCGAGTGGGCCAAACTGGTGAGTGAGTAGTCTCAGCAGGTGAATGAGTGGGCTGAGCAGGTTAGTAAGGGGACTGAGCTTGTGAGTAGTGGACTGAGCTGGTGAGTAGTGGTCTGAGTTGGTGAGTGAGTGGGCCAAACTGGTAACTGAGTTTGCTGAGCACGTGAGTGAGTTGAGCTGGTGAGTGAGTGGGCAGAGCCCGTGATTGAGTGAGTTGATCTGGTGATATAGTGGGCTGAGCACATGAGTTAGTGGGCTGAGCACGTGATTGAATTAGTTGATCTGGTGAGTTAGTGGACTGGGCACGTGAATGAGTGGACTGAGCTGATGAGTTAGTGGGCTGAGCTGGTGAGTAAGTGGGCTGAGCACGTGAGTGGACTGAGCTGGTGAGTTAGTGGGCTGAGCTGATGGGTGAGTGGGCTGAGCTGGTGAGTTAATGGGCTGAGCTGGTGAGTGAGGGGGCTGAACTGGTGAGTGAGTGGGCTGAGCTGGTGAGTGAATGGGCT
This sequence comes from Panopea generosa, assembly GCA_029582155.1. Taxonomy (NCBI): domain Eukaryota; kingdom Metazoa; phylum Mollusca; class Bivalvia; order Adapedonta; family Hiatellidae; genus Panopea; species Panopea generosa. The sequence goes on along the minus strand of CM055911.1, from coordinate 19,408,197 downwards.
GAGCTGGTGAGTGAGGGGGCTGAACTGGTGAGTGAGTGGGCTGAGCTGGTGAGTGAATGGGCTGAGCTGGTGAGTGAGGGGGCTGAACTGGTGAGTGAGTGGGCTGAGCTGGTGAGTGAGTGGGCTGAGCTGGTGAGTGAATGGGCTGAGCACGTAGTGAGTGAGTTGAGCTGGTGATTGAGTGCGTTGAGTAGGTGGGTGTGTTAGTTGATGAGCGAATGTGTGAATCAATAAGTGAGTGAGTGAGTGAGTGAGTAAGTGAGTGAGTGAGTAGTGATTGAGGGGGGTTAGTATATGCCTATCTCTTCAACGTGGTTTGCAGGCGGATTTATATTATATTTTAGCACACTGTAATTTAACTGTCAAGTAAGTACAGCTGTTATAGGATCGTTACTCCTTCCAAAGCAGAGAATGTCATGTCCGACAATAGTAAAGATACGCTTACGTTGTCTATTCATTTTCCTCTTAGCTATTGGTAGTTTATCACCGACTTGCCGGTTGACGGATATTCAACTATAACTTATGAGGCCACAAACAAACTTCCGCGGCGGTCCTTCATCGCCGCAGCGGATATATAAATATGACATGTTATGAAAGAAATGCCTGGTTAATCCATCCTTAAAACATATATATACTGTTTTCCAACCAAGGAATTTAGTATGTATGCTTGTCTTTTTTTTAAATAAATAATTATTCATGAAATAAAGTAAAGTATTCTACAAGCAAGCTATAACATTATGGATAAGGAATGCTATTTTGCTAGGGCACATAAAGTTTCGCCTCATATAGCTGCATTTGCATCTCATAGAAGTATAATACAGTATAATATAAACGATGTACGAGTGGGAAACCCTGTTTTTGTTGATACTATCTTTGCTCCCGTGGCTAAGTGGTCTAATGCTCCGTCTCAAAATCATTTGCCTCTCAACGCTAAGGCCCCGCTCACTCCAATAACATTATGTGAGAAAGTTTGCCTGTTACTGGCAGAAAAACGGTGGTTCTTCTCAGTCTGAGGTCTTCCTCTACCAATGAAACTGGATATGCCATATTAAGTGAAATGTCTTGAAAATTCGGAAATATCATTTTAGTTCGATTACACAGTAAGTTTAGAGCTAATATCATTGGCCATGGAGGTTATAACACGCCATTGGCCATGGAGGTTATAACATGCTTTGTGTGTTGTTTAGGACAGGCCAGCTAACGATCGTTGACGTGAAGTAACCAACACTTTATCCACTGCATTACATTGATTGATTGAATATTTAGCGTCATTTTTATGCCATCGAGTGCTAACAGACGATCAGTTAACCTAACCACTGTTTCCTGGGATTAACCAGTACTCGAGCACACCCCATCTCCGCAAGTAACTGATAACTTTTCCACTTGAAACAGCGGTGAAAGACGAATGATAATGAGACACAATGTCGTATATCAATCATCACGGAGACTGTTGCCGGGCGGGGATTCGAAATCACGACCCCTGGATTGATAGTCAGACGCGTAACCGACTGCACTGCATTACCACTTCCAAAAAAAACACTTTGGGAGAAAGATATATTACTTGTGAAAAACACATAATAACAAACACATTTAACAACATTATTTCTTTTAAAAGTTTTAATTCTTAAATTTTACATAACATCATGTTTTTTTGTCTCTAAAATAATATTATTAAATATAATTACATAAATGAAGCTAATATGATATGCTAATTGCAGAAGTTTAGGCAAAACAATTGTAATATTCTCTTCTCGAAATTAAAATAAGTTTGCAAAGGATGTTATAAATACTGGTTAAAATGTTGAACTAATTAGTCAAAACATTGACCAACAGTGACACTATTTCATTGGTTACCCATAAATACAATATCAAATCAAAGTGTTTTCTATTTCTGCTTTTATTAAAGTATTTTTATTTTATTGGAGTTGATCAATTGCCAAGTATACGAGGATAAATTCTAAATTCGATGGAAATCATGTATTTGTCCATTACTAAATAAATCCAAATTTATTAGTACAAAATACTTTGTAAATGCCATTAAATTTGGAATGCTACCACAGAAACCAGTTTAAATGCTCTAAAATAAAACATTGGAAATATGTAATTTTTTTATAAATTATAAGATTAATTTCTGCAAGATCCAACCAACCGACATTCTGTACAATAATGCAGTAAAACTTGAAAAATAAATGTAGATGTTATCCCTGCAGGATAAGTAGGAAGTTACTTGCCCATTGATAATAAGCAAATTAAGGCACTTTTGGTTTGTTGCCAAACGTATCAAAATATAAATGGTTACAAAGAAAGATAACAAAAGAAGCCTATAAAACCGATGGAAGACGCTCGTGTGTTGTATGGTGTCAAATTCAGGAAGACAAAATCCCGTGGTTATACAAATATAATGGCACCTTATAAAATGACGTATACACCCAATAATAAAGTCAGCTATAACTAAAACACAGAGGCTAGCATTAAGAAAGCATTGCAATGTCATCATAAAGCAAAAAAAAAATCCCAACAATTCCGGTAAAAGTTGCTAAAATCTATCTTACAGTAAAACTAACTCAAATATCTAAAAGAAGTTCTAATAGCATGCAATATTTACAATGGTGTAATATCATGCATTTATAAAAAGTACAAACACTCACAATAAGTTGTCTGGGTATTACAAAAGCATTTAAAGTAAAAATGGAGATAAAAAAATGCCGCAAGGTTTTTGGTATTAAATATATATTTTTGCATAGCGTCTTTAAGTTATTTTTCATTTCCTAGAAATTCAGTTTAAAATCTAAATCAATGTTACCAGAAACATAAAAATTACAAAGACAGTTAAAATGTGTCCAGGAAACTAAAAGATAAAAAAACTTAAGCTAAAGGACAGGAGGAGAATTCCGAACTTTGATGCATGTACAATTGTTTTTTAATTAAGCATGAAATACACAACGGCTGCATAGCTTTCATATAAAATCCGTACACAGTCGCATGTATAAAATTGTTCGACATACAAATATTACCTGAAATGTACATCTCATGGAAGCTAAAAAAGTGACAGAATGATAATGTGTATAAAATAAGGATTATTTACAACCCTAAAATTGGCAAGAGAAATTAAACAAAACAACCCGACATTTCTCTTACAGCAATAACTCCCCTGTAATTATCCAGGAGACGGGAGAGACACAAAGAAGATTTGGTAACATACAAACTACATTTAGTACAGTCATTATTCAATATCCTTTTCTGTGAACAATAATTGAAATAAGTTTGATGTTTCCTCAAAGTACGTATTGTAGATTTCAGTTTGTAGAACAAATACCATTTAAAGTCACTGACAAACTATAGACATTTAAAGCGATTAAAACCCACTATTCAACTTCACGAAGTTGTTTAAACCATTTTTTGTCATTAGACGAAAACTACTTTCTTTACAATAAGTGTACTGAATGTGTAAATTCTATTACCATTTGCATAGTGCATTTGTCATGTGATGGTTCAGAGATATCAAAACAACAAACACTACTTACAAATTCTCTGACCACTAACCTTTCAAAAGCTCACAACGTTTAGCATTCCTGTGTTCTGTTTAAACATTATAATAAACTAGCGTCAGTTTATTATATTAAAAATAAAAAACAACAACAATGCTTACAACCCAAAATTACACTTTCGCGCATTTTGATATCAATGACATAAAAGTGACAGCTATCACGTGGCACAAGAATTTACATTTATATGAGTTTACATTTACATTAAGGACAAAACATATGAAATCAGGGAATGATATGTAAAGGGTGTTTTAAGTGACAAGCATTGTACAGCTAAACTGAAATAACCAATATAAATAAAACTTTTATCTTTTCCATTAAAAAACTGGCCATTTGAATGTCAGTTTTTTTTGTTAAAAAGCTATGCTTTGTAACAATTAAAAAATATACCTTTTTAAAAAAAGAAATATCACAAAGTCCTACTGGCTTATATCACCACTTAACCTAAAATATCACCCCAGGAGAAAAAACATTTTTCGATATGGCATAATTATGTGAAAATTTTGAAAAAAGGATACTTAAAATTGCACAGTGAAAAATGCATATATTTGTTTAAAATGTTATGAACATTTTAAATATAGCAGTAACAAATTTCCTTTAATGTGACCTTTAGGAATAGTGTAACTTCCGAGTGAACATCAAGCTTGCAGTATCCGCTTAGTACAGCTGAAATGCACGATATACTCTAACTAAAACACTCCCGGTGATCAAACGTTATCCAAGAGTTTCTGAATAAGTGTATCTTTTTGTCACTAAACCACTTCATAATTGCTTAATGCTCTGTTTTAATGGTAAAATGGTGGAGAACATTGATGTTTTTACCGAGAGCAGATCAAACAACTACACTGCAATTAGATACTAACGATTTCCATTGAACATGGACATGTAAAATAGTATAATTAATCACATCAAAAGAAATCATAAAATTCCGTATTCGCAGAAACGGTTCATGCCAAAAAATAATAATAATGCTTTGCGTACTTGTAAATAATACACTTCACGTTTTCTGTGAATTATTTTTGATGCCACATTAGCAATGAAAAAAACAACAAAACATCTGAACATAATAGTATGCTGTTTGCATGGTTGCCGGTGAGTGATTAGTCATGCGAAATAAATGTATGGTTCATTTACAGTCTGATTCAAATTTAAACATACATGTATTTACATACAATAATATCAATTATGTCTGTTATTTGTTCGTTGTTGGTACTGCCTTTTTCCCAAACCACACAATATACATTTAGGCCCGTATATTAATAACAATGATCATTTCATTAACCAATCAAATGAATGTATCTGGCAACAAGGTGAATGGCAAGTACAATGGAAATGAATACTAAAGATATTGGTATGTTGTCAGTTGTGAAACGGCATCCACATGATGACCGTATTGAAATGACGGGTAATTGCACCTCTTTATCGCTTATAACGAATGCTACAAAAACTATATGAAGCAGAACTGGAATGACAATATTTGGTTGGTCCCCGATGCAATCATGTACCAGCTTGTATGTTAATATTTATTTATTTATTTCTCATCCAATCCTCGTCAGTTTGACATCCAACCAAACTTGAAATATTTAAGAAACATGCTGATCACCTTTATAGGAATAACAAAATGAGGTGTGTACAATAGCAAAATATAAAAAATTATCAATTAAACGCAAGGCAAATAAAGCACCGTTGACTTTTTTTCTTCAAATTTAAACAAGTACTCTGATAGAACAAATTGCATATTTTCTTTGCGTCCATATTGTTCCAGCATCTAAAGATATATTGTTACAAATGCTATTCAAATGCCTTCGAAATTTTAAATACAATTAGAAAATGCCATATGCATCTGACCAGTACTTCTTCGTTGCCATGCATAATCACCATTCATGCTACAAATATGTCTTCCAATCCAGTCACTGGACTTTGAATATATTTTAAATGCCGTGTTAAAATGCTGTTAGTAACCAAGGTTATTCATATGATCAATTTGCCATTAAAGCCCTAAACTGTTATTGAAAACAAAATGCTTTTTACTCCGATAATATAGCTGACTGGTAGAAATGATCTCATGTAGAGAACATTCTGTTCATAACAATCAGAATTGGTTAGTATCGATTTCCTTCAAATCCAAATCAAATCCAGTTAGAATGAATTGATATATCCCATCAATGTGCACTAGTACCACTTCTCACCTTTTATATTTTCATAAATTCTGAATATGTTCTTCCTAATTTTACAGACAGCACATTCAAAATTCAAGTATTCATTTCTTTTGTCTAAAATGTTTTCCTCAATTTCTTCTCGTTCATGTCTTATCATTGAACATTACTGCCTCTGAAATCCATAGGTGCGTTTTCCTTCTCTTTGTCTAAAAGTTTAGCTTCCTCATTGTCTAAGGGATACTCTGGTGATTTTGGCTCTTCGCGTAATCTGTAATTCGTCCACATACAGTCTAAAAGATCTGTAATGACCATGTCCGTGGAGTTCATTCCAATCATTCTAGCGACAAAACAGCCGTCATCCCTGAATAGAACAATGATTATTTAATACATAGTTCAATCTAAATACAGATTAATATATGAATTAATGGCCCAGACAACATTACCATATTAGAATAGGTGCTAAATCTAAAATTGAACTTTCCCAAATTGCAAATACTAGTTCTCACATTCATTTCAAGAACAGAAAATACCGAGTCCACAACAATGTAATCCAGTACCACGACCCAAACATAAATGTAAATTTGCTAAATTTGTGAATATAAATCAATACTTTATTAATATATTGCAAGCGTTATACCAATAGATTAATAATGAGAAAACACTGCGTCAAAGTGATAATGACAAAGACAAATTTAGTCCAACCATTAACCTTTTGAGTATTTGAATGTAGTATTAAAAACAATGTGTCAGGTCGGGTATCACGCCGCCCCTCCCACTTGTCAACCCGAAGCTGTGGATATATTTGCAATTTCGATTTTTAAAAAAATACTAGTGACCTATTCGTGCTAATTTGTTATACTGATGACAAAGAAACAACCCGTGTTGGTACTATATACGCAATACAACAAATAAATGTTTTCTTAAACCCAACCACAGCCCGAGAGTATCTGAGTCCACAATATGATAAATCATTACTATGTTCCAGCTAAAACAACGATGAACGAATACAGGAACTACTTATCTAAAATGATTTCTCCTCAGAATACACAAAATCTTTAAGAACTGTTTTAAAAGTCTTCATGTGAGGATATGTGCAGTTACTTGAGGATGGGCAGCTTCATCCTTGGTTCTTCATCCACCAATAAAACACCAATTCAATACTGTTTAAGAGCCCTGTAAATTCTTATATAAGTACACGATATTACACGAACCTCAAATACCCTTCAGCGAATTTTCTACACAGTTTCTTGTCGGACGCTGATTGCATCTTGTCTGTTATGGTCAGGAACTTCTTCACGTATTGGTAGTTGTTTCTCTTCAACACGATCAGGAACATCCACTACAGTAAGAAGATTTACTTCAGAAGGATGTTTGACTTAAATATGATATAGTTTATCAAAGTGGCTATCATATACCAAATGTGGTATCTACCTTTTAATTATACTTACAGTCTACTACAATATAACATTCAGTATGATGAAGAGATGATTACAGTCTACTACAATATAACAATCAGTATGATGAGGAGATGATTACAGTCTACTACAATATAACAATCAGTATGATGAGGAGATGATTACAGTCTACTACAATATAACATTCAGTATGATGAGGAGATGTGCATTTAGACACCTGTATGTTTTTGATTACAATTCTCAGGTCATGACCCCGGATCCTCACTAAATTTAAATTTTTGGTTGTTTAAGTTAAAACCTTTCTTTAAAAGAAAAATGCACAAAACAATTTTTAAGAAATATATTTGAATCAATTGAAAATACTAACAGTAATCTAGTGTTGCTAAAAAGGTTGTCTGCTTTGATCATGTATACACTTATATATACATAGTCCTGGTGGCTGTTTGCTATAATATAACTTTCCGTGATGGACATATAAAGTGTTATTAAAGTGCCTTTGTGAGACCATCTATCAATATATTGATATACATTTGTAGTACTAGTATAAATATTAAAGGCCTGTAATACTTTAAAATCCTATGTCAAACTACATTCTAATAACCATGTTAGGTATACCTGTATACTAGTATATATATATATACATTTTAGAGATCTACCATACTCATACCATTACAACTATATAATAGAGAGGTTTCGTATTGATGGAATGGGTACACTTAGAAGGAGCATCGAAATCTTGATAGATATTATTATATTTGCATTCAAAAATCTTCCTTAGGGACGTAAATATATCACATAATAATTCACTCATCATTTATTTTTCAGCGACTTTTATCAAAATTGAAAAGCTTATGAATAGCGTGTGACCAGTGCAGTGACGTACCTTTAGAAGGTTGAAACCACAGAGGATGGCAATGAAGAAGAACCAGAACCAAAGGAAGATGAAGATCTTCTCGTTGAACAGGTTGATTGGCAGGACACACTGGACAGTCCATCTGCAATACAAAACAATAACATTACATTGATTAGCAGGACGCATTGGAAGTCCATCTGCAATACAAAACAATAACATTACATTGATTGGCAGGAGGCATTGGATAATCCATCTGGAATACAATAACATAACAATGAGCAGGGATGTCTTAGATGCTTCGGGCAAATGTTGAGGAAATGAGATAAATCGGGGTTATGTTATTGGTTTGTTAAAATGCTGAAAGGCTGAAAGGGATTATATCGCCCCATTGGTGCAAAAAGGTACCAAGTGCCATCTCATTTGATATACACTTATTCCACTTATGGGTTTATATGACTTTACATACTACAGTATAATTATAATTACATATTTTAGTATATGTGAACAGTTTTTTTTATCTACGCTTCATCCGATTTATTATATCGGCTTACAAAACTTTTAAAAATAATACTGAATTTAATTTCGCTGAAAAAAAATGCACATACATAACACTGCTGTATTTAAAGGAAATACATCCGTAAACGCGACACTAAGACGAGTTTAAATGTGTTAAAATAACAAGGAAGGATATATATATACACCGCTTATATAGGAGAAGATGTATTTACTAATAAATAGAAAACCGATTTAAACTTACCGCTGAATGTTTTGAAGCTGTCTGATTTGGAAATCACACAAAGTCACCCTCGGGAACCTTGGGCTCTCCCTCATGGCCTCTCCACTACTCATCATCTTGATGTATTCGAAACCATACACGTTATAATCGGTTGCCATGAAAGCGTTCAGAAGGAAGAACTGTCCAATAACGTTGGCAAGATACGCAACCTTGATGCTGAGGTAAAGTGCTGTCAGGAAGGTGCCTTCACGCTTGTTGCATAGGAAACAGAAGATACGTGACATTTTGGCTTTTGCACGTGCGATGATGTTATGCTTGTATTGTCTGTGAGTCAAAAGCCATCTGTCCAAGAAAAATGCCAAGTTTTGGATTGTTGATTTTCTGTCATCTGGAGAACCCCATTGAGTTTCATCGGCCATTTTACAAATCTTGTCAAGATTCAAACCGGATCCGGAATTAAGCATTTTCCATAAAACATTTGGAAATTTGAAAAGGAAGGCCTGGAAGAGCAGAATTAATGGCACCCACTGGTAGTATGTGATTTCTGCATCCTGAAATAAAGGTGAATGTCGATTTAGATGAGTGTCAATAAAGGTGAATGTCGATAAAGGTGAATGTCGATAAAAGTGAATGTCGATAAAGATGAAGGTCGATAAAAGTGAATGTCGTTTAAGATGAATGTCGATAAATATCAATGAGTATTCAACGAATGAACAGCAGCTTAATGTCCAAAAACATTATTAAATAAAATGCACGACTATGTAAAGTATTCGTCTATAAATGAAGAAATGGTCACAAACATGAGAAAATTGCATTTTTAAATGAAGCAAGAAACAAGGCTGCCATTATACGACAACCACACAAAAGCTTTTCTTGTTTCCAATGGATGTGTTAGGTCTATACTGATTATTTTCTCTCCTACCTGACGTTTGTGGATGTCCACTGGGATGGTCTCCATCATTGGGATGAAGTACGTGTTTTTAATCCAGCAGTAGTTCTTTGTATACGACTCAAATGCTCCCGTGAACTGTGCTGGACACCAGCAGTGAATCGGGTCGCCCACAAACTGACCAGTACTGACTAGAACAGCGAATATGACGAGCAGAAACACGCTGTATATATGGTTCATCCGGTCTATCCAATCATCGCTACGGCTCGAACTGAGCTTTTTAAACGAGGGCACTGCCCCCAAAAGTCCCGCGACCCTGTAAAGACAACAAGAAATATTAAAAGTCAGCGTAAATAGAATGTGTTTATATGTGTATATATTCGTTTGTATATTAGTAATTATAAACTGAATACTAGTAATTCATTTTTGATTTCATGAAAAAAGTTCACATTTGAGCAATCCAAATAAAAATGAATATATGAATAAATTACGTATTTTTGAAGAATTAAAACATTAAACTGATGTCGTTTAATCTGAATGTTGATTTTCAATCATCTAGTAAGAAAACACTGTTTTTCTTAATTAACATTGAATTTTATTACTGTAGGTTTGCATGCGAAATGTAGGGAAATACTAGTTTGAAATATAAACTATCTAGCATAAGTATGAATATCATTTAAATCGATTAAACAAAGTGATCATTTTTAGTAATCTGTCATTTTTTATACAAGAATATAATATTACGATATATACATGTAGATGCACTGCAAGTCATATAAACATGCAGTTGAACATAAAGGTTAAAGGTGCAAAACCGAGAATACTACCAATCGCACTATCTCGACGAAATGTGTATAGATTGATAAATTCGAATTTGGTTGAATATACTAGTATACGACTACCGGAAAGAGTATGAAACTAAAGGTGCTGCAGAGTTGCAGCGGTTGTCGAGCATGCCCTTGGTGCGGTGTATTGAATATACCCACAAATATACATGTGTTGACTCTAAGAACTGTATGCAAACAAGACCAAGCTAAACAATCGAGTAACCTGAACTACCTAGGTCTTCGTCGTTACGCGCTCAATGTTATTAAAAACGTCCCTTTTTAAATAAATGTTGATCATGTGTACCTTGTTTAACTCCCGGTTAAATAAAAAAAAACATTTTTAAATGAAATTGGAATGGAGAGAAAAAAACAAGGACAAAATAGTCAAATTTCATCAATCACAAAATCTCTACACACTCTCGCAATGTTTATTTAGTTAGGTCAGGCATACCAACATACGTTTTTTTCTACATGGAACACAAAACCTACACATATCAAAACATTAAAATAGAAACAAAATAAACTGTTTACAAGCGTATATATAGAGGGAGGGAAGTAAAAAGAGATATAAAAAACAGAAGAATAAAATACACTTACTCCATCTTTACTTATTCTAAATAAATATCAATCCTTTATATATATACTTTTAACAATACACATTGATGACAAACTTAATCGTTAAACCAGCATATAAATGCCATGTATACTAAACATTTGTCCATGCCCATCATATTTATAAACCGATTTTAACCCATTAAGATGGACATCCGCGACACGAGAGCCTGTAAGTGTAACGCGAATTCTTCTGTTGACGGGTAAAATATTTGAACAACAACTAGTCAAGTATAAACCTATCACGGATTGACTTTCGTTTAAAATGGTTAAATCGGCAGGTTATCGAGAGAGAAAAACTAGAGAAAATTTGCATTAACACACTTAATCTGTTGTTTGAACAGAATATACCTACATGGTAATCTAGATCCGAAAGAGATCTGTATAAATAAAATCCTATGGTTATGATAATTCCGCTCTCTCTCTATGTATGAATATATCAGTATGACCGTATATAACTTTAATACTGTTTAGCGTCCGTATTTTGAAATGTGTGTATTACATACTTGTAGCGTTATCGGTCCATAGTTTACAAGACACAGAGAGTATTTAAGGAGTATTTTGCAATAATGACTCAATCTTAACTCATTTATATTCATGTCATGATGTGGGCGGGGCTTGGACATTTAATTGATTTAATTTTGTTCTATAAATATATTGTTGCGTATTTCGTTACACATACGTTTTTAAATGCAGATTTAGTTAATTGGGTCGTTTACGTTATTGATATTGGTGCAAATAGTATGGGAAGCGAAAATTATATGTACACAAATTGAACAGCTTTTTTTTTTAAAACAAATCCTAATTACAATTATCGAAATCCAATTGATTACATGGGTTTAAACATATTTCATTGATATTTTAAACATGTAAATTAAATAGTTCATAACACAAATTTACAAATTTATATATATATATAAAGATTCAAATGGTTTAATTGACAGAAACAAGTATACATTTTGTTGAGAATATAATTTTATATATATATACTTTGTCATGGACTTGTCATGGAGACGATTACTGGCATTAAGTCACATTATTTTATTCTAAATGCCAAATATTTTAGAATTGTTTGTCATTTTATGAATTGCAATGAGTGGTTATTGTGACATACAATGTAAAGTTTTGAATAAAATAGTGTTTAAACCAATAGAACAAAAGTCCTTCCGGCCAATTCCGGTACCAGTCGCAACATCTAGATGATCAATCCTGGTACCAGTCTCAACATATAAATGCTCAATCCTGGCACCAGTCTCGATATCTAAATGCTCAATCCTGATACCAATCTCAACATATAAATGCTAAATCCTGGCACCAGTCTCAACATCTAAATGCTCAATCCTGATACCAATCTCAACATAAAAATGCTCAATCCTGGCACCAATCACAACACATAAATGCTCAATCCTGGTACCAGTCTCAACATCTAGATTCTCAGTAATGATACCTGTCTAAACATCTAAATGTTTAATCCTGGTACCAGTCCCAACATCTAAATGTTCAATCCTGATACCAGTCCCAATATCTAAATGCTCAATCCTGATACCAATCTCAACATATCAATGATCAACCCTGGTACCAGTCTCAATATCTAAATGTTCAATCCTTGTACCAGTCACAACATCTAAATGCTCAATCCTGGTACCGGTCTCAACATCTAGATGCTCAATCCTGGTCCCAGTCTCAACATCTAAATGCTCAATCCTGGTACCAGTCCAAACATCTAAATGCCCAATCCTGGTACCAGTATCAATATCCAATTCCCAATCCTGGTACCAGTACTAATATCTAAATATTCAATCCTGGTACCAGTCCAAACATCTAAATGCCCAATCCTGGTACCCATTCCGACATCTAAATGCTCAATCCTGGTACCAGTCGCAACATCTTAATTCTTAAACCTGGTACCAGTCCCAGTATCTAAATTCTTAATGCTGGTACCAGTTCCAACCGATATGATGACAATACTCTACCATTTTCTCCACCAAGGAGATTGCAACATGACAAATGTCAGTTTATACAGTTATACGACATACAAGTCATAACTGCTAGAATATTAACATACAAACAAGTATAAATTACCATGACTATTTGCATTTACAAACAATCACAACCATGCTTACAAACACGTCATTATATGGATGTGAACATATACATAATTATGTCATTAGTACGTGTAATGCTTTGAAATGTTTTTTATCCTCGCTATCGCACTGTTGCACGACAACAATTTTCTCATTATAACAAGTATTATTCAATATTGCAACTATCTACACACGACTCTTGCTGAAACGAAAATAAAATTCAAACAACGATTGTAAAGGACAGCAGATGTTGGTGATAATCAAATAGTTATTTATCATTATGACGAATTAAAAACAATGTCTTTCTTTTTTTGTTAATTCATTAATCCGAAGTAGGACGGAATTTGTCGAGTATGTGCGACCGACAGTAAACGGGTGTAGCCCGATAAAAACGATCCAAAGCCTGGGTAGCAACAGCAGGGTACCAGATTAATATCATACAGTTTTGTAAATAACCCAGCAGAGTACCAGATAAACAATATACAACAATCCGTACAAGCAGGTCACCACCACGATTGATATAAAATCATGTGTATGTAAACACAGATAAAGGTACTTGCTCATAGGATGTTCTGCATGGTTCGGAGGAGGGGATCGAATCCTGGACCACAACACCGATCCTGGATCCGACCCACGACTCACCCAGTGAATAGTTTGGCTGTAACGGAAGCATCCGTGAGTCACATATAGGCAAAGACCGCAAGACCGAATTTTTAATAAGAATTCGCTTGTAGCTTTGAAATAATGGATCTTTCCAATCTGACATACTTAGATCTTTTATACTTATATATGCTATACTTGATAATTTATACTTGGATATGTTATACTTAGATATTTTATACTTAGATATGTTATACTTGATATTTTATACTTGGATATGTTATACTTAGATCTTTTATACTTAGATATGTTATACTTGATATTTTATACTTGGATATGTTATACTTTGATCTTTTATACTTAGATATGTTATACTTGATATTTTAAACTTGGATATGTTATACTTGATATTTTATACTTAGATATGTTATACTTGATAATTTATACTTGGATATGTTATACTTAGACCTTTTATACTTAGATATGTTATACTTGATATTTTATACTTAGATCTTTTATACTTAGATATGTTATACTTGATATTTTATACTTGGATATGTTATACTTTGATCTTTTATACTTAGATATGTTATACTTGATATTTTATACTTGGATATGTTATATTTGATATTTTATACTTAAATATGTTATACTTGATATTTTATACTTGGATATGTTATACTTTGATCTTTTATACTTAGATATGTTATACTTGATATTTTATACTTGGATATGTTATACTTAGATGTTTTATACTTAGATATGTTATACTTGATATTTTATACTTGGTTATGGTATACTTGATATTCTATACTTAGATATGTTATACTTAATATTTTATATTCGGATATGGTATACTTAGATATTTTATACTTAAATAGTTTATACAAGTCGTTTAACCTTCATAAGGACAAAAATTAAGAAACCATCAATCAAATTATAGCTATAACGGCTAGAGTACGTTTATTAACCACACAAAGAATAGCACGTAAGACGATTATCTTTAATACAGTGACTGACTTACATTCAATACAATGTCTAACTTAGTCTGCCACAGTACCAGTGTCTTTGTAACACTATGTCCCGGGATTATCATTCCGTATGTTTTGTTTTATAATTTTACAAACGAACAGATACAAAATCTAAATAATTCTAGTCTTTGAAGTTGATTGCTATTTAAATGTTATTGTATTAGGATGCCCTATTTACGTCACTACCCAAATGCATGACATGTAGATAAGACGAGCTATTTTCCACTACTTAACTCCGGGCCAGGGACAATAGATAGCCGCGCCGAGCGTGAGGTAACCGATTATTGTCTTAACATAAAACAATTATATTACAATAGAGCTGTAGATATGTCGGTATTTTCATGTGCTATTATAATGCATTTTTAAATATGAATTAATATATGTGTTTATTTCATGTGCTATTATAATGTATTTTTTAAATATTAATTAATATATTTGCATATTTTATGTGCTATTACAATGCATTTTTAAATATCAATCGATATATTTGATAATTAAGATGTTATTTTAATGCATTTTTTAAATATACATTTGCTTATTTTATGTTATATCAAGAAAACTTGTGAAAATAGTCGCTCCTTACTTAAAAAAAACAAAGGTAATAATATCCAGCTGAACTTTAAGACGAATAAATTGACAGGTAGAATCTGTCATACAGCAACATCCCATCCGCACCACCGAGAGTGAAGTGAGATTTGTATGGCTTATTGCCTTATCGCTGAAGATAAGATAAATGGTGTTGTGTTTTTGTTTCCTATAGTGGCATATCAGCAGTAAAGTTTATTTATGGACAGACTATTGATAATCAACTATATAACTATGCTTTTCTTGATTATCTCCGAAGTTTGTTTTACTAAAAAAACACTCGTCTTAGCAATTTCTTCTTTAGAAAAAAAAACATGTAAAAATGATTTCAGATTAGTTGAACAAACAATTTGAAATACCTCGGCGATTTCTATGTTCTATAACTTAGGACGAAACAAACGTGCAGATTTGTCGGTGTTATACGTAGCCTTATATCTTATTCAAGGTATCTGTTATGACTTTAATCTAAACATTTAAAAAAAACTCGTTTTCTAAGGAGTATGAGTCTCAGCCAATCAAACTAACTTCCTGTTTCAAACTTTTTTCTGCACAAAATATCTCCGTTGAAAAAGAACAAGACACTTCAAACCAACACTCTAGATAAGGTTTAAGAGAGTGGAGTATTTTACTCCTTAATTTCAAAATAAAGGAGTATTGACCAATTCGTAAGAGTACAAATACTCCAGCAATTTTAATTAATGGAGTATATGAATTACGGTATAAGCAACAGATCAAAGTAGTACAGTATAATTGTGATCAGTGGTTTTGATTCAACTATTAAGATAGTGAGTATAAAACAGGCTGCATAAACAACAATATCATTTTAATATTTTGCATGAAATATTAGCTGACTAGGAACATATTGACTGGATTGAAAAAAAACAACAACTATTAATGATATTCTGTGAAAAAAAAAATATATATAAATAATAATAAGCGTGTTTATATCTACTTTGTATATTCAATGAAACATAAATACGTTGCACGGTGTCCGTGGGGCATATGAATAATAATTTATTTTAAATGACATTTGAAAAGCGAAGTGCTGACTAATTTGCATCATGCACTTTACAAACGATTAGAGATAAATCAAATGCATTTTTGCGTGAATGCAAGCAAGGACGCACATTGAAGCAAAAGGATACCAAGTGTCTTCTTATTTCTTATACACGTGTTACCTTATTGCTCTAATGGGACGAATTAAATCCTTGGCGTAAGTGACAAAATTTAAATTGAAACTGGTGTAAGGATTTAAATATAGAAAATAAAATGAATGTCACATAAGTCGTCAGTAATGGTTTGCGATGGAATGAAGGAAGTTAGGGAAAATAAAGCCAACATCTTATAATATTGAATGACCTACGCTTTCTAAGGTTTTGTTTTGGCCGGGAGTAGGGAGTTTTACTTACCATAATACTTTGAAATGCTTTATTTCATATCGTTTAGTTCGATATATTTGAACTGACGTAGAAGCATATTTTTATGTTTAAATCCTTATTTCATCCCATTCATATTCCCACACTAAACACGTTCGTTAGATAAGATTAGCAACACCGTAAATGTTTACATTTTACAATCAATGGACGAAGCCCAGATGTGCATTTCTTTAAACAATAAATTCACATGTATACAAATAAATACATTGTTTACTGTAAACAATGAGCTATCAATGGTTTATTTATTCTAAATGACTTATATATAACAATGGCAGTTGTCTTTTGTGTTAGAAAGAAAGCCGATCTTCCAAGATAGCACCATTGGTAGACTGTACATACAGACCTAGCCAATATTCTGCATAAGTAGGTATTCATAAACATTTGAGGGTTTAGAGATTATTTAAAAGAAATAATCTCCAAACAAATTATTTTGGATGAGATGTGCGTGATAAGTTTAGGTCAGTTGTGGTAAAATACACCGTCACGTGTCATTAACTTTATCTGTAACTATGCCATTAAATAACTCAACAATAACGTACACATAAACGAACAAATAACCATTTATCAACAATTACAGCACTGACACATTTTTAAGAATTGAAGATTCAATTTATGAAATAAACCCAATTTGTGAATAACCAAGTCGTTGTAACCAACTTATAAAAGATAATGTAAACGTTTTTCAACAACGACTCCGGTCATTTTGATTGGATAGACGTATTTATATTTAGTTTACATCGATCGCGAAAACAACTTCTTACAACTTAGATAAATCTGGCTTAAGCAAGTTATTCCCAGGTAGAACCAGAATTGAGCATGCGCGGACGACGAGTCTGGCTGAGGTCGCGGACACCACACAGGGACGTGGCAAGTACTCGAATGCACGGCTCTCCGATAATGTTTCGGATGCTTTACCATCAGATTACATCCACCTTATAATGTTGTTATTTTCGTTTGTTTAAACATCCAGTTATCATTTAAAATATTAAAATAGAAAAATAAAATTGATGATGAACGCGAACTCATTTTATTGTATAAAGTTAAACACATTCTTAAGATATTTCCTCGTATAGTGAAAAAACATATATTTATAAAAGGTTTTTGTTGAGATCCGACACCTTGGTAAAAGACGTGGGAAGTTGAATGTATATTTTCTAATCCATCATAGTTGCAATATGAAGATGACAAATAAAACGGTTTTAATTGTAAATAAGTTGTTAATTTTTTGTTGGCAGTATATTGCTGAAGGACGTTCCAGACGGACGTTTTGATGAATTTATCTTTTAGATGTGCACACATTGTAATGGCTTATCAAGTCATTTAATAATGCGCACCAAAATACAATCGTTATGAAGAAAGACACATTTTTGTACAAACTTTTGAAAAATCATATATTTTTAAAAACGTTTGTATAATTGATTTTAAAGGTTACGGTTACTACAAACAGCGAAAATAGTTTATAACATGCCTACTTACTTATGTAAAATCAGGCTCTATTGTTTAATATGCAACTAGAACATGTTATCAAAGGGTTAAATTGTCAAAATTTATAAAAGATTACAGGTGTCTGCGTTACCTCCTGGTACATGCATTCTGGTCATGATGTACACACTATACATATATATATATATATGTATGTATAGCGACATTCGGCCGTTAGTGTGGACTACTATTATGGACAGTCACAGTACTTATGGGTGTGTTAGCTAACCTTCATAAAACGTTCACATTAACCTTAGATTATGTTTTCGCTGGTAAGCGTGTGATATAATAAGTTATCCCAAGTGCACAGTTTCAAGTTCGTGGTCTCTGGCACGAAGGTGTCGTGGGAAACAAAACGGAACAGCGTATGGATGCAAAACAAACAAGTGCACCGTAAGCATAAAGAATATGACATTATACTTTTTGAACAGGACTGCATATACCATACCAACAACACATATCAGGTTAAATGTTGCATTCAGTTGTATTGATAAAGGAATGCGTAGAAACAACGGCCGGCCGGAAGTAACTGACAAGCCTTTTTCACAATAATTTTCTACACCGAGCCGGTTTCGAACCCATGCCTTTAACGACGATGGGGAGTGATTTTAAGACAGTGCGTTATACTTGGTTGCAGAGGACCAAACGATAATAGTCTGGCATGGCATTGTTGTTAGTGTGTGACTGCAATTCCATGGTAACTTAGTGATAAGCGTCCGAATTTTTTTAACGAAACGTTTTCGAGCGACATCCGGGCAACTGAACTTGGCGTGTCATTTTGACACGCACCTAAGACCATTAGACCAACACGTTAAACTGTGCGATATCATCATATCAGACAATCCATCGATAACCAGTCCATTTATAGAACCATATAAACCAATCTATTTAAGCAGCAGAATGATTCCTAGATCAAACATTTTTTGTACTACGACCACGTGACCGGAACTGGATCAATTGATCATCACATGACCAAGCAAAAAATGGAATTGCCAATTAATACTCGCACTTGTCGATGGTGCAATCGATCTTGTAACGACCACCATGATACAACTATATAATTTCAACAGAACAACAGCTTTTATTTATATGCTTACTGACCCCCGCCCCTTCACCCCTCCTAAAAATGCCGGATGGCGTATGCTATATGAAATATCTATGCTCCCTATATGTTATTTCTACGGTAGGGCTGAATCAAATGTTGGTAGAACGTGTGACCCGACCCAATTTAATTTTGGTATGAAAAAAAATATTTTCTTTTTTAAAAAAAAAAAAAAAGAATAAAATCCTATAAAATAGTTTAAATAGATTTTACAGACGAAAGTCAAATTTGAACCTTTTTAACGTTTTTTTCTATTATGGTGCTAATCTTGGATTTTGGTTGTGTCTGTTGTTGATTTTACCGCAACATCCGGCATAGGCAAAGAATGAATTTGATATTTTTTTCACAAATGGAAGGAGAAAGGTTTTTGGTGCGTAAACCAATAAATAAAAAAAAACAATACCTTATATAGAAATGTATGAAATGAGTAATACAAGAAAGGTCCGTGTATCAGAGGTTAGACTTGAGACATCGTACCAAGTGCATCTACATAATAGGGATTGCCAGATATCTCCTTATCTACTCTTGAGTATACTCCATTAGACCCATTGACTTAATAACTGTCTACTTGGCTGACATGTGTCGTATGTGAGTCATACTGACTATTTGTATAGTTAGTGTCGATGTGATGATAGCGACTATGCACGCCAGTGAAAGTATATTGACTAATTTCGTTAAAAATAAAGCGGAAGCCAGGAAAGGGACGTGCGAATAATGCGGAAGCCGATACTAGCATTCCGAACCAGTGTAAATCTCCAATTTAGTAAGCCCCAAATCCAGACATATATCATGATATATTTTGTAGTCACCCCCCCCCCCCCCCCCCCCATTCCTCTCCTTATTTCAAAAACATTCGAACACCAGTTTATCTCCTTTTAAACATTGTAACACCCTTTTAAACACAATATAGAATGTATACGGCAATTATACGGAAGATAAATATGAATCGTCAGCCAGTAACTGGCAAATGTTCTCACATAATATGCTTTGACCTTACTGGTCTCGAACCCATGACCTTAGTGATGAGAGGTAAGTGGTCTCAGATGAGACAGTGTCTTGATTTTATTCTTATTAAAAACCTGACTTTGTTATCAGGAGGACAACGTCATAAAGTGGGCGGGGTGGTGGAGGGGGTAATGGCAATTTATGGTTGTCAATATAAAAAAAAACTCGGCTGCGGGAACCTCTATAACCTGGTACGAACACTTAACATAACTAAAGGACGTTTTATGTTGTTTTTTTTATGAACGAGAGGTGCCATATACTAGTATATATACTAACACCATTTTAGTGTATTACAAGCAAAAAATCAGCCCTTACTGCCTTCCATTACTTCGTTCGTTCATGCCCAATACTCTTAAAGGAAAAGCGCTACGCGCAGTGAACTCTTTGTTTGGCATAACTAGAAATAAGGTACTGTTTATCCTATTCATGTTAACAATGATCACTCTCACGATCAACTCAATTTAACTTTATAAGTATATATATATGTGTGTGTGGTATGTGTGTGTTTATGGGTATGTTTTTTGTGTATTTCACGCATGCATTGATTAATTGTACTTTGTATGATAATGAGCTGAATATGCTAAAGTCGAATAAAATGTATGTTCTGTTCTGTTCTGTTCTGTTCTATTATTATGTTCCACGTTTTGATAATGTATTATATGTACTAAAGTACAGTTCAAATACAGATAATATCTGTTTAAAATATATATATGCACTGAGATATGGTTAAATATTCGAACTTAACATGTCGTTGATATTTAAATGTAAAGCAGAAACTCCAATATTAAATGTGGCATGAAAACGAAAGGAGACGAAAATCTATCAACTCGTTTTGGTTTTTGTTGTTAAACGTTATAAAACATGCACTTTGATGCACTTGCTTGATTGCAGGGTATTTTTATGGTAAACTATTTTTCTTCAAATTGATCTTTTCCCACGGATACCATTTTCCAGGGTGTATTTTTCCAGGGTCAATTGTTTCTCCAAGGTGCACATTTGTCAGATATGTTCTTATTGTGTAAAATGCTTTTCATTTATTTATTTTGCAATGTTTTGAAGCCTTTATACCATTCTAGACAGTGCTTTTCCAGTTTGAACTCTTTTTTTTCTAGGATTCGGTGTTTTTAAGAGAACAATGAATAGACACAAAACAGCAACATGTGACTATTTATATTAAATAATCACATGATTTTATGAAATGGAAAAGTACCAACTGACTCAAATGAACAACCCCGTCGACAAAACAAGCATTGCCAAGGTAATGCAAAAAACTGTAAACATGAAGTAAGTGAAAGAACCCGAAATGTGCATGCTTTATTGCTTTCATTGTATTGTATTGTGTTTAGAGACGCTTTCAACAATATTTCAGTCGTATCGCCATCATCTTAATGCTGTGTGCTATGCTAAGGACGCGTCTAAACAGTTTTCACGTCTTTCATATGACCCGGCAGGGACTATAATGGCCGAACTCACCACATTCTGCGTACGGGCCGGGCGCTCTACCACTGACCACTGTTGCGGTTTGTATTGCTTTCAGCTATGCTAAATGGTGTTTTCATAATTTCAGTATAAATTAAGTTTGGTAGTCAAAACGAGTTTTGTTTCTGATATCTCAATATTTTATAACTTAAATTAACATTAAAACATCGTATTGATCATATTCGACTCAAATACGTAGTTAAAACGACATCTAAAAAAACTGTTAAAGCCAAATTAGGCTGAGAATGAATATGGTGAATATACTTCAAAGAGGCCATTATCCCGAAAACATACATTTATTTCACGGTTGATTGCTAGAGTTACGAATGATATAAGTAAGTTAACGAATATATATGCCCCAAGGCGTTTCTATATGTATACAACCACACACAAACTTGGCAACTGATCCACGAACGTTCACATACGATCTTTAGATGAAGAGATGTTTTCAAGCCATCGAAAATGTTCGATCAGGCATTTGATTAAAAAGGAAATATATGGACCGTGCTGCTTTTTATGTATGAACATTTATATAAATGCAAGTTTTAATGCGCAGTATACTGCTTGAATCAGGTGTCATACTAAAAATATAATAAAAAGACATATATTATATGAACTGAACATGTACGCTATTGCCAAGTCATATATACGCAATACGTAAAATTCAAAATAAGTTACTGTCTTAACATCGATATTCGTGAGATAGAAAAATGTGATTATTTTGTTCCTTTCTATGATGTATACCAGATTTAGATATTTTAAATGCATTTGCAACTCTATTTTCAACACATTAATATAGGTCGTATATTACATCTTATTAAATTGGTGGATGCCGACTCTGAAAAAAGACGCCGTCCGCCAGTAACGGGCATTTTTTTTATCACATATAGTCAGATATGACGGGAGCTTTGCTCGAATCCCCCGACCTCAGTGGCGGGTGAAAACTGATCTTGAGATAGTGCCGTAAAGCGCTCACGAGTAACGGATTAACTCAGTCTACATCAGTGAAGTGACTTTGAATGTGCACATGGACAAGACAATAGACAAACGAGGGCGCCGCTTTTGTACTTTGTTAATTATGGAAATGAAGTTTTTAAACAGGACATTGCTGTCACCAGACATCTGCCATTAACATTTTACTACATTTGGTTGTTATTACAGCAACTCATTTTATATAAACCAACATGTCAACTAGCAATTAGTACAGAGAAAACGTATAAACTTTATACAAGACACCGGAACTCGAACCAAACGGTCAGTGGTATAAATCATTTTTATCTGTTTGGATAACTATATTATAATGCTATGAACGAACGAACAAACTGCTATTCTGCGGTACGCAGGCAGATAAACGTGGTGTTTTGTGCGCGTAACGTCTCACACAACAATTTATTTTGCACTTTTCTACATCATAGTAACATGCACTTCTGGAACACTGGACACATTACCATTGGTTCTAAAAGTGTCTTGTTCCCATAGATAGTACTCTGTTGATCCAATTATGCAGGAGAAAACATGGGGTTGACCTGAATGCTGTTTTACAATTTCGATGGTTTGATGACACCCCTTAAATTTTGACAATCCTGCCAATTTGTTGCAGCGTATCACTAAGCATCTTTAAACTGTTATAGCTTCATCAAACAGTAACCAATGTCATTCAAATTTGTCATGAAATGAAAATGTTGCAATATTCTCATATGTTCAAAGAAATTTGACAAGTTTATGCATTTTCAACATAAAACATGCCCAACCGATTTACACATCTCTAATTTCTTTCGCGTAAGAATCTTGCTACCGTCATGTAAGGGAGGTTATTCTAAAGCGATACCTTAACACACAAGTAATATATTGCAAGGTACAAGGTGTGAGTGAAATAAAATGAGTGTTCTCTTCTTTTCTGGCTATTCAAATCAGCAAGTAGACGGCGATGTATTGTCCAAGTTTTTATAGGTTCATTTCGGACAAACAAATACAGTGCTTGCATAACTAACGATGTTACATGGAAAAGCTCTTTAATTTGAAGACATATTAACAGATGACATAAAACGTTGTCAAAACCCAGACATTAACGCACACGTGAGAAAAAGTGCAAACTCTTAACAAGTAAATTAACTGACATCGAGTGTAACAACAGTGCAGAATGAAGCCACAGTAAAACCTTTAGTAACACTCAATTCCTTTATGTTTCAAATCAAACACGGGTCATTGACACTTTCTTTGACGAATGCCTGTTATCATTAATACTTTTGTATTACCATAGTAACCCGATACATGAAAGGCGGGTCAATAAATAGGGTAAATATTGTAGACTAATCTACCCCGTTGGTGTTGGAAGAAGAAGTCCCTTTATTGCTAGACAGACTGTGTAATTTATTACAAGATAGACTGTGTAATTAGCGTCTGGGACCAGCGTAATATTACAATACCAGTCAGTTTTCTGATATGACTTTATTTGTTCAATGGTCCCCCGTCCCACAGCTTGAATCGTGTGTAAATATAAATTATGTACCGGGTACCGGACCCGTCATAATTTGAATAGCTATCTGATAACTGATAAAATTAATTACTTTACAAGCCGATGGGACGACGGTGTGTGATTGACAGCAAAATGAACCATCAAAGTTTTTATGAGAATTATACAGACACACACCGTGACTCTTTTTCTACTTAACCTCTGACCACAACGTGCATCGTTGGGTCTCAATGCAGATGTCTTATAAAGCTGTATAATCCCACTCAATCATATCTCACGTGAAATGTGATAATGATGAGATGAAGATCTATATCTCGAAATGTAAAATGTGTCATCCACAGACTGCGAAAAGTAATCTGTCTCACTGGGGAGTCTATTTAAAGTATGGTCTACCTGATAAACATGTGCAGCCGTGTCAATTAAATAGCATATATTTAATCGTGCGCTAGCCATATAGTGAGAGGTCTGAGGCAAGAACACAGTTGGAGACAGTTCGAGTTTTGTGATAGTGGTGGAAGTGTAAGCGGTAATTGAACTATGTCAATTCGGTTACAGAATACACTTCTGTAGCGTCCCTGGTTCTTTTTCATGCCCGATGTAAAGCACCGATACATGGGACCTTTAATTTTGATAAAGCACTATCTGAAAGACCGGTACGTATTTTAGTTGGAGAAGCGATGGATCGAACTTGCGATCCCCGGGTCGGCAGTCCAAGGCCTTCAGCATTTGACCACTGATCCGCTCATATCCAGTAATCCAAACCCTGGGATGAAGTAATTGTCCTGGTTCATACGAAAGGAATTGCGCATAGTTAATCGGGATGCATATGTAAATACTCGGCAAATACGTCTTATAGAAGCAGTCCGTACACAATTGTTTTTCAAATTTGTACGAAGAATCACGAAGAATGCCGGAACTGACCTGTTAATTACGAATTAAGTGCAGGGTCAAATAAATGTTTACTGTCAGTACAGTCAAATATGAGATAACAGTTCACCTGTGGTATAGCGCCCAAGGTAATAGGTCAAAGCTGTAGTTACTATCCATCACCAGTAATAGTGTAGGTAAACTTGTGTGCGAAGCATTATAAAAAAAAAACATCAACGGAAATGCAGAAAAGAATCTGTTACAAAACTAAACCCTGTCTATATTACATATAAGTTAACGCCTGATGTTTCCTGACTGCATTGAAGGTAAAGACCAAGACTGTAAAATGTACCAAGATTTGTGTCGATTTAAAATGATAAAATAATATCCGTTAAATTCCGGTCTCAGTCGGGTATACTCGGTAAATTACGCCATACTTCGGATATTTTCATTTATGGATTTCGTCGAGATAGTTCGATTTATACCACTATGTCTGAAAGTTGAAAATGAAAAGTTGTATGAGTACTTACATCTTGCTTAGAAACCCCTTAGTCTGTCTTCTTTAAAATGCCCTTTGGAAAAAGTGTATCTGAAAATAAAACAAAATACGTTAAAATATGTTTTCATTTTAAATGTAATGGTGCCAATGCGGACAGCTCACGTTGGAAAGTTCTATCCGCAACCAGTATTATGTGCAGAATTCTTACGTAGGGCACTACAGCCACATTCGCTCAGTAAGTATCGAAAGAGAATTAAACTTTTTATTCTCACTAATAACACAACTCGTCAGCTGGATTATTTGATAACAGTAGGAAGCTGACCCCTAATGTCCAGGGCGTATGTTTCAGTCGAAGATTGTTTTGGTTTTATAAAGACCATTTTACAAGCATTTATATATTATATAAATCAGGTATCAGGATATCTAGTGGTAAATAATAATGTACCAACTTTTGAAAATCGGTTCAGTAAAAAGAAAGCTTAACTTGAGTAAAAACGCGATTTTGAATGAGTAAAACTTATCAATACAAACATGATGCTGCCAAAAAACAGCAAACTTTTGAATATTTTACAATTACTTCCGATCCACATACAATATTATGAACTGATCAGCATTTCCTTATATAAACATTAAGAAAATATTGAAAACATAATTATGAGTTTTTTCTTCAAAATTTTGCTACATCAAAAGTTTACAGAAATAATCTTTTTTTTTCTCCAGATTATTCTAGTTTTATGTCAATTTTGACAAAAAAAACATCGCTATTTGCCACTAAGAAAATGTTCAAACTGAAACATAACGTATGATTTAAGCGGAAAAATGATGTCCATAACTTCTATTTTTATAATGAATCGAACGCCATGAATAATTCTATAATTTCAGCTGATGCCGAAGAAGTGTTTAAATACGTTCCAAATAATGTCTCGAGCTCAGTTTCAAACTTGTCCAAATATGGTCAATGGCAGATAGGTGTCATTTTGATGTTAGTTTCGTATTTCGACACTAAACATGAAACCAATCACAACCTTCCAAGCCTCCAATGTTGAAGAGTTCCACACTTCACGAAAAAAGAATATTAAACTGACTTGTATCAGCTTGACCTAATGATGTCTCAGACTTTAAAATCAATTGTGATGTTTCAATTTAAAATCTACAATGTACCTTCGTCCTAATACACACAGATAAATCACAGTTTATAGGCGATGCCCTCGCTAATCAATGTGACACATTTAGGTCAGAAGGTCAAATCAAATATCGTAAATACATGAATATTACAATTTTATTCTGATTTTACAGTCAATATGTTGACATATATGTGTGTTTGTTTAACTAAATATCTGTATTGTGTTGTATTCTCTCCTGAATAAGAGATTTAAAGATTCTATTCTATGCCTTTACTATATGTATTAAAAGTATTGCATGCAATCTGTAAAGAGTAAACAAAGTACAGTACAGTGCAGTGCAGTGCAGTGCAGTGCAGTGCAGTGCAGTACAGTACAGTACAGTACAGTACAGTACAGATAACAGAGTACAGTACAGTACAGAACAAAGTACAGTGCAGTGCAGTGCAGAACAAAGTACAGTACAGTGCATTACAGTACAGTAGTACGGCACGGCACGGCACAGCATTTATCTGTTACATAACACATTTTCTCCCACCGTCTTTGAGGGGTGGTTCTATTTAACATGTACGTGTGCACGAGTGAAGACCATCCCCACACACCCAACATCTCCTGTGCGGTTCTATTTTACATATACATGTGTTTAATATATTAATTCCGATTTACTTATTACGTAATTCCACCCCACCCATCAACGCCTCACATCCTTCTCTATCCCTGGGGCCGTTCAGTTAAGAACAGTTAGAGATTAATTCGACATTCTTATTACTTTATCTTTATTACCCATTTATTTCAACCCACTCGTTTTATGGGGCAGTTATGTCATACTACAACGAGGGGATGTAACAGCTATTAAAATTCAATACACGCTAATCCCGTTGTATATTAAGACGTTCAATCAAAGTTAAAATGTTTAAACAAAGCGCAAAACCCAAGTCTTCAAGAAATGAAACGAAAAAATAAGCGTGACATTTGTTTGTTATATTTGTTTAGCGAAATTCAATCCGCATGGATACATTATACATACTTGTAGCTTTGATCGCCCGATAGTAGAATTGTTTATTAAGCGTAATCTGTCATACACGCGTTAGGTTTTACGACAATTACACACAGCAAATGTTATATTCTATAACACGGTGTAAAGCACAATTATTCCGTTTTAATTATGTCTAAAATGTACAATTTTTAAGAAGTATTAAACAAGAAATCTAACATAAAATACACAAACCTGTTGTTAAAATAGTCCGAAAGTGAAAAGCAAATCAAAATGGCGTCTTAACCCTTCAAGTCTATATGCTTGGTTAAGTTTTCGTATAAATATGCATAGGTTGTGTCGTATATACAGCGATACATGTAAATGACGCTCGGCTAAAACTCCTGTCTGAATCTCGACTTCGCCTAGCAGTACACCCCCATACACTCAACTTTGGCTATTATATTTATCGTAAACGCTGTTTGCCTACCTGATTTATATAATTATATATTGGAAGTTGCGTTTGCGAAATAAAATCGGATAGTTTAATGTGTAAAAGATCGCTATATTTCACTAAAATGTGTACATATATACACGATTTCTGCATCGTATAGTATAGAAGTTTATTATATGAATATAAACCAATATTTAATCATTTAATTTAAATATCAGGTTAAACGAATAGACAATGCATTCCTGTAAGATCATCGATGAATTCGGATTATTTCGGAATACATGACATCTTACACTATTTAAACACGTCCGTGCTGATGGCAATCTCGGCAGATGCCCCATATCGCTCAGATCAACTTTCAGAAAATATGCATATTTATTTAGTTAATTGATACGTCTAATTGGCTGAAAACAAAGCGATTGTGACGAGTCATGGCTCAAAGAGTCAAGTTTGAGCCATTTCATGACACCATGGTCAACGATACCACTCTGCAAGGCCGTGGTATATATCGAGACAATGGTCTGACACCAGGCCGATCTGAAAAGCCGAGGTACATATATGTACATGTATATGTATCTTATCTATATGTTTGCTTGTGTGAATATATGTAATCATATATATGTATAAGTGTATATGCGTTTTACATTGTAAATAAAACTTGTTTTAAGTGTCTCATAGGTCGTAATTACGGCCGGATATGAAGGTTTGATTGTATTTTATATATGACTATTATTGTAACTTTTGTATGTGACACTCTAATAAAATATAAAAGTCTAAAGTCCTATCGAGACAATGACCTGACACCATGCCGATCTGTATTACCAATTATTGACCAATAACTCAATCGAACATCGTTGAGGTGTTTCATCATCATCATCATCATCATCATCATCATCAACAAAAGCATCATCACCACCACCACCACCACCATTATCACCATATCATCATCATACTCATAAATAAGCATTATTATTGATATACATGTAGTTATTAACAATAATAATTATAATTTATAACTGTTAACAATGGATTATTATTATTATTATTAAAAATATTTCAGGACAGAACATTTCCAAGATTCTTAGATATTATTTTCCTTTCTTTTTAGGTGACTTTTCGTATTAACATCACCGTTTTTAATGACGTACATGTATTTAAAACACTTCGACAAGTGACAGAAAGTGACGAAATCTGCCCTCTGTTTGTACTGATGACACATATTGCACCATTTCACTTCAGCTACTTCAAACACTTAACCCCTTGATAAACAACAAGATATACATGAACAACAACACAGCTATAAAAAGAACTGAAATAGCTCAAAAAGAAACATAGGATACGCGTTTTTGGTGACGTATTTCGACTAAAAGCTGGGCACTATCGACACTGACGCTAATTAGTTTTACTCTTATATGTGCGCATGCGTGGGAGTGTCAAATCTATCATAGACACACCCTTATTTGCAATGTCATTTTATAAGTCGGGTTTATAATGTCGATGCAGCCCGATATACACGGTATATCAAATTGCATAGCAAAACAATCAATCATAAACCAAAAGTGCAGCTTTTTATACATTCACGTGTCACACAACTGAAAAGTTTATTGCGTTGAAAATAATGTATCACGTAAACATCGGTAATTAAATGATTTCACACCGGAGGTACTATCCTATATTATTTGCGGTCGCATCCGATTTTTATATCGTACAGCGTCAATACCAAAAAAAACAACCAACAACCCCATCTCTTTAATCTTTTATACCCCACCCAACAACAACACCTTTCGAAACGCTTAAAACATCCCTACAATGTCACTTTACGATAAAGACCGCAGCGTGGTTTAGTGGTAGAGCGTCCGCCTCGCATGCTGAAGATCGTGGGTTCGATCCCCGGCCGGGTCATGCCAAAGACTCAAAAATGATACTAGAAGCTTCCGCACTTGGTGCTCAGCATTTAAAGGAGAGTTCTAGGTCTGGTAGGCCCGGTGTCAGTATAATGTGACTGGGTGGGGTATCATACCACGTGTCTGCGGCATGGTACTCCAGTGTGACAGCGCTCAGAATACTGTCACAACTAGACACCGTCGCGATATGACTGTAAAAATGTTGAAAGCGACACTTAACACCATACAACAACATACAACAACACTTTACGATATTAGTGTACATGTACATTTGGTCATATTCGGTGGATAATCCGCCCACGTAAAAGTTACATATCTCATACCTCATGTTAAACTAATAATACTGATATTGTCTATTGTTATATTAGTTTAGCGTATGTATGGCCTGGTTGTGCGGCGTGAAATTATCAGTGTCCGCCTAAATGATACCCTTGCAAACAATGAACACCCTAGCCCGTAGAAATGATCCTCCCTCTCATATAGTGAGAAAAGAGCATGCTGATTGGTCAGTTACTTTAACGCAAGTTCAATAACGTCACTGATTGGTCAGTTTTAAGAGCATTTTGAATTGTGGGACAGCCATGGAGTTCCCTACTCTAACAGACCTGAATCTGGAGATGTCAGGGATTTGGGATAGCCCAAGTACATTTAGAACCACCACCGCAACACTCGAAATATTACCCTAGTTCACATTGTTTGAATTTCAGACAGTAAAGTATTATTTAAGGACGATAACATAAATTTAAGTCCGTTATAAAAAAAATAAAGTATGCAAATAGCTGCATGATCAACAGGTTCAACATTTTAAAAATGTAAGGAACGCGTTGGACTAATCTTCAATAAATAAGAAAATAAACAATATTTTGGACAAACGTAAATGAAATGTGAAAGATAAAAGCGACATTCCCGATTTGACTACTTATCATGTTTTTGGGCGTTGTTTTAAATAGATTGTCTTGCGCAATATCAAATTGCAGAATAGATGCAAGATTTAAAGGTTACCAGGATATATTGTTGTATGTTTACTTAACTGTAATTTTTGTACACTTTCCTACTTAAAAAGATCTTTACAAAAAATACACATCAGAATCGGATTCATGACGTTTACATTAGGGGGTAAGGTTATATTTTTAGCTACTTGTAATACGTTTGTGTGCGAGGTTGGGTTGGGAATCAGGACATTAACAGGGTAATGGGGATGGTTGCGTAGTAAATCGTTAAAAGAGGATGCAATCGCTGACTCTGGGACTTAAGTCAATTAACTGTATTTGTCGCCATTTATGGTAATAGGGGCATGGACAACCTGCCCTGAATCCACTAGTGGAGATTGAAGAACATCTTATAATGGCGCAGTGTTGCATTATTTACATACACAAGTCAGTCGCTATGATACGTGTTCAGTGATGCGACCGTGGGTTATATACAATGATTATGCATCGATTTACCTTATCAAGGACAATTGTGTTAAAAAGAAGATTTCTGCATCATTTCACCTAGCGTTCTAGATAAGCAAGTTTACTGCTTTAACTGCTTGAATCATTTCCATAGTCAGGTGTCCTGATGTTCTACTATTGAATACTTTCAAATGGGTTTAAAGGCCACTTTGAACACATAACATGCTATATATGACATATTCAGTTTCATTGGTGGAGGAAGACCTCAGAATGAATCTGAGAAGAACTGCCGTCCTTCCACAAGTAAATGGCAAATTTCATTACATGAAGTTCCAGGACTGGGCTGGACTCGAACCCGCGACCACAGCTATGACAGTTAAATGTTCTATAGACCACATCGCCTTAGGCTACTCGTTCGAAAAAAGTAAATACTGCAGGCTTCTCCACAGGCCATTTCAGTAAAGGGGCACCCAAGCGCTTGACTGTCAGAAATGGTATTCTCCTAGCGCTTGAATTCTTTAACAAAATTTTGCAAAAGCTTA
This sequence comes from Panopea generosa, assembly GCA_029582155.1. Classification (NCBI taxonomy): domain Eukaryota; kingdom Metazoa; phylum Mollusca; class Bivalvia; order Adapedonta; family Hiatellidae; genus Panopea; species Panopea generosa. Next base: position 19,376,130 of record CM055911.1, on the reverse strand, counting down.
CTTTCCTCTAAATCATTATTTTTCTTTGTATATCTTTTCTCATTTTAATGCCTAAAATGAAACATACTAAATATGATAACTTTAATTGATTAATACAAGTCTTACTGGTAAAATGCATTTTAATGAGCGCCTTACACAGCGCTTGAAATGTGTTGATGGTGTTAACGCGCTCTTACCCCAACGCGTGCATTCCTTCCTGTTAAAAACCCTGATTTTGTTTACTTGTATTTAAATTAATTTGCGTAAGTTAAGTAAACATATTCCATTATCACATTTACCAACCGATACGTCTTTACATGTATATGTTATTCTGATACTGATCCAGATCAACAAACCAAATAAAAACACACAAAACATTTCATTTAAACGAATAGTTGCCATGCACATAAAATTAATTTGAATACAAAACAGTATATAGCTATGTACCGTGACAATGACACGAAACGAAGAAAAGACGCTGATTTTGACCTATTTTAAACGGAAGATATAAGTTACCATTTCAATTATTTGTGACACAGTAGATATATAATATACACATATATCGTATATATATTTACAAATGGTGGTTTGTCCTATTGACGAGGACCAGGTAGACGAATTTTGAAAAGGGGAAACAAGATACTGTAATATTTTTTTTGTTCATTTTTTTTGGATTTAATAGGTAAGGCAATACGACTGTATGCATCAAGGAAAGTTCTATATATAGATAAACATTGACTTGCATCCGAACAGATGATTTATCCTGATCACTCCGATTTCGACCCACATTTAAGATTACAGTTTGTAAGCGTCATCATCTACATTTTACCCTGTTTTATTTTAGGTCAATGCACGAGGTTATGTTGAACAGTTCGTGGACGTCGTTGTTTTTTTTTTTATAAAAAAACAATCAACGACACCGTAAAAACAAATACATACATATTGTCAAAAACATATGTATTCTCTTGTGCAATATACAACACATTATCACAATAAAACATGAGGGTTTGGCATATACTGAATGGAACTGATAATCAACCACTTGACAGTTTATAGACCTGACATTCTATGGATTTTCTAAATAGAATATCACGGGAATTTAAGTGCACTTTGGATTTGAATAAGAAAGAACATTGCAGTATGAAATCAATACATACTTGTCTATTAAACATTTTGATACCGCTACTCAATATTTTGACGAAAATATTGAAAATAAAAAAAGTGACGGGTTAGCTGTTACGTTCAGTATCGCACTTCTCGTTAAGCGGTCAAGATCGTGACGCCGTCACAACTTTAAACCTTCGCAAAAAAATGCGTTGGATGCTGCTGTTTACATTATGTTGTAGATAGTAGTTTGTTATCATACCAGTACATCGAACATATTAAATAGTTGTTCTATTGTATTCCTTATATATACTTTGAGTAATACGATAGAATTTGATGGAACTCTACAGTTCTGCAAGTATCTAGGTTCATTCTGTATATTCTTTTGTTGATATATTTTTTTAATCTTTACGTTAATTTGTTGTTTTTTTGTACATGGAGAGTGAACCTGGAATCTTCATTTCTGTTGACGTCGAATAACATATAATGTATTGGTACGCCGTAAAACCCTATGCATTCATTTTTTTTATAAGCAATTATTTGTGTGACGTATGATTTAACCGAGCATGGCATACACGTTCTTGTAAACACACTGCCGAAAAGCTTTAAATGTCCATGCGTGAAATGACGGATATTATTGTCACAAGATTGCTTCGATAGAGCGGAAAAGATAAATTAAAATAGTTAGGTAAGATCTGAATGACGAACCGATAAAAAGTATCACCATAACGACAGCTTTACGCACGTGGTGTAATTATCTAAGGTAGTGTGCATTTCAACCGAAGTCAGCTAGTTTAAAACATCTTCCCAGACATTTAACTAAGCAATACCGTTTAAAATCAGGTAATTTATACAAACACCGGATCCACCCAGCCTAAAACTTGACTATTACATTCAAGTAGCATTATTTAATTCGTTGGTATGACCCGACCGGAGATCGTACCAACGACCTTCAACATGCGAGGCAGACGCTCTACCACTGAACCACCGCTGCGGTGCGAAGTGTTCAAACATGTCTTATTATACTATAGATGTGTTTTCAAGGAACTCTTGCGATGGAAGAAGCCATAAAATGAGTATAAAGAAATGTTTTTTGCCAAAGTATATTTACATTATTATGGTTATTTCAAATTAAAGGTTATGCATATGTAGCATGCATGCGTCAGTGTAGAAGTCTCTCTCATTTTCATTTTTTCGGTACCAGATTTGAACACTCGACCTCCGCAATGAGCGCACCGAGCCACAGACACAGACTTTATTCGAAGTGATACTATTTTGAATTTGCGGTAAACCTTCAATGCGCTATATACTTTATATGATTATCCTGTCGTTTCCCTAAAATATCTATTAACCCATTGGCAAAACATCTACATAGTCGGTCGAAACCAGTTTGGTTCCGGGTAAGACCGTATAGTACCGGGAAATATCGTATAGTTCCGGGCAAAACCGTATAGCTCCGGTTAAGACCGTATTAGTTCCGGGTAAGAATTTGACCACTGTTGATACATGAAGAGAGGGCGGAAAAGCTAAAATGACTCGTGTTCATTTTATCATTATTGTACTGTTCGATATTGTGGTTCAATTACAAAACACTTTTGGCACAGGGGTGCTTCAAAAGTGAAACATTTTTAGCAACAGGGGTGCTTCAAAAGCGATGGCAAGAATATGACCGCTGTGGCTCATGCAAGACGGGATTAATGGAGGCTTAGATAAACTTAAATGAAACTTTGCAGTTCTGCAGGTATATAAGTTTACACGATTATATATATACTGTGTTGTATATTCATTTGTTGGTGTTTTTTTTTTCAATCAGTGTGTTTATTTATTATTTACATGAAGAGTAAGCCTGGGACTCCCTTCCAGTTGATGTCATATACTCTTTTTTGTGTTGGTATGGTGCTCCGTTAGCTCCAACAATTTACAATCGTTTCAGCCGTTGGCGACATTACGTTACGGGTGTACGTGAACGCCATGGTCACGACCGCTAACTAGTGTCTAGCATAACTAACTACTGTGTTAATTGGATATCGACACAAAGGCCAATTAGTCAGGATAATCGGGGAATTTTAAACCAATATAATCGAAGATTTATGTACCTTTGTTAAAGATTAGTTTTATACGTGTATTGTAATGCCTATAATTGTACTTGCCCTCTATGGCTAATGGTGGTGAAGATGTTGGTGATGTATTTGTGTGTTGAATTGGTTCTAGCATTTTCAACAATTGACAGGTTTACATATTATGCCATTAGGTTTAACTTGTGAAGGAAGATTCAAGACGCATATATAATACGTGAATCTGGGTAGAACCACCGTACTTCCGCGAGTAGTTTATCGCATGTTTGGACCATTTGGACCAAGCTGGGCCCGAACCCAGGACCTTAGCGGTGAGAAGTAGGCGATATTGACCCCCCCCCACCCCCATTATCGTTGCCCGCTGAGTAAAAGAGGACACCGGTCGGGATGTTAAAGATGATGATGGAAGTGGTGTTGGGTGGCAATAGTGATAATAATTATGATGATGATGGTGACAAAAGGGGCGGTTCTTTTACTTCGCTGTGACAGATGTATCCACCTTTCGCAGATCAATGATTGTTACCAAGTAAGCTCAGAGCTTTTGTGAATCAGTCTCGCTGCCATTTCTTGTGTTATTAATGATAAGACTGGTGTGCTGTTTTGTACATGTAAAGTGCAATGAGCGTGTAGCCTAAAGACATATGGTGTGAAACCCAACCCATTCACATTACATATTACAAGACTTTGAAATAGTCTCTTAATTGTTATGTCGAGGGCCCAGCGAGAAGTATCTAGTACAATTTTCATGTCGGGGCCGTGGATCGAACCCATGCAATTCCATGTCAGGCGGATACTCTGTTAATGGACTACGGTACGTCATGGCGTGAAACACATTTAAATAATAACCAACACACTTTTGTAATCAAATTATTTTAATAAAATATATAGTTGACTATCGTTTATGGTCTTTGTATATTTTCTAGACTAATATTCACATTTTTACTCTCAATGTTTCTGTATTTTTATACATGTACATGTATATAAAATATATTTTGACTGGCAAACAAAAAAGAATGCAGATAGAAAAATACTACATGTTGTTTTAATGTCTATTTTTATATTAGTTTTGTCGCAAAATATATGTTTTTAAAAATAATTTTTTTTTTAATTAAACTTTTTAACACATGAACATGAATCAGAATATTAACAAAAAATGTTAAAAATCAACAAATCAAAACATGGTTTTTGGGCGCACTTTTCAGACATTTTTTTTTTATTATTTTATTTATGAATGCTAGCGAGTGTCACAGTGGTATAATGGTATTCGTTGAACATTATGTTTTATCGGTAAAATGAGGTTTAACCATTTTTGAAAGATTTCTTGACTGATTATTAAAAGCAAAACTTTTTTTTATTAACCGCTAAAAAATTATTTTTTTCTAAATGATATATATCTAATTTATTATGTGCTATTGCAATAGTATCTTAAAACATAAAGTTTAAATGTTGTTGTGTTTTGGCTGAAACAAGCACCCCAAACAAAAAGGCAGTCTACAGTATAGCCAATCATTTTTTCCGAGATCAATGTCATTTATATATTCGTTCCTTTCAAGAGAACAAAGCATAGTTCAATAATTTTAATTAATTTTTAATCAATATTTATTTCTAACTAACTAGCATAATATTAATTATGTTTCAGAAACTATAATAAAACTATTAAAAACAACAAACAATTGAACCAAAAGAACACGAAGTCACAAGCAGTTCTACAAATAACGCACTCTGTCGAAAAACGTGACTTTATATGGAGTGTTGCTACTTAATACACTCAGTGTCGGCAAATAACCAGATGCAGCAATCCACGCATGAAATAACGAGTGTATCTATAGTGAAATTGCTTCATTTCATAACATTCTGAATCATACAACTCCGGTTCATTATGTATTGTTTATTTTCCCAACATGCATTTTATAACGTCATGATGTTCAAATTATTAACAAGCCGTGCATGAATGTTTTATTTGCGTATAGACTGTAAAACGCTCATTTTAATTGTTTCAGGAAGAAGTACTCGTACATTTTCGGTCAATTCCGACATCCTCTCATATAGGGCTTTCACCGAGGTGTTCCTGGTGAGAACAAAACAGTCGACCGTCTTTGCCGGTTTGTAAAGTGGACATGCGCAGCGGATTGGTCACTACTTCTTGTGACAATGACAGTAAACTCCCTTTAAGACGTATAACACGGACATGCATACGACGTCACTTGATCAGTCAAGGAATGTTTACAATTGGTCTTTTTTTATATAAATGCTGATTACAAATAACAACAACAAATCAATTAAATGCTAAAATTGATGACTAACTTTAAAACCCGACATTAACAAAAGAGAACTATTGTTTTTTTTTCTCTCCTTCAATCATATAAAAAAAGTCTCGGCAGCTGAAACGGTAAAAAATTATAATGGCGAAATCTGGAACAAGTTTCAATTAGTATAACATAGAAAAAATAACTCAACCGATGCCACTCGTGCTTCCAGGATTTTTAGATTTTTGTATAAACAACTAACTTTTTATTTAAATTAAAAAAAAGATGCGCAACCGAGTGTCGATATTTATCTTCGCATGCAAGCACACGCAATGTTTATATAAAATACTGGCGTTCAACAACTTCATTCCGACTTAAAGGGACACATGGCAAAGATAAAACCAATTGTACTGATGCTTCAAATCAAGATTTACACCTATCAACGTTTAACAATATGAAAAATATTAATATCTGGAACTATACCAAAGAAAATAATAACATATTGAATATAAACCTGATGAAATACTGGTTTTGAGATATAAAAAAAATAAAAATTGATGTTTTTATTGGACATGTATCAATCAAAACGACAAAAATTCTGTTTATAAAATATTTAAGACACAATTTTTCATATGTGACAACAAATACAGAAAAAAAATGTTATGCCTTTCAACCACTTGCAAGAGCTATGTTCCTTTTTAAATACAACCATTTGCAAAGTACAACCTAAACTAATCAGACACAACTATCAAAGGTTTGTCTACACATTTGGGGTATTCTAAATTCATATTTGCATCATATTTCAGAAATAATGAATGAATAGGGTTTTACGGCGTACCAACAGAGCAAGGTGAAGATTTATCATAATTGCCTTGTGTCCATGTTAAAAGGCACCCATTTAATTTCATTTACAAACAATCTTGTTACATGTATTATATACAGAACAAAAGCACCTTTAACGAATTAAAAAAACATAACTACCGACTAATAATGAAATGCTACTAACCGCAACCTTTGCAGTAGAAAATGAATGAAATAATAACAACAAAATGAGTATATGATTTCTGCTATGCTACATTATGAATAATATGATAAAATCAAGTTTAAAAAAAAACATTTGTTCATTCGCTTTACTTACTAACAAACTATCACAACGACCAACATTCAAAAGATTTGCGTTTTAATAACATATTCTCGATCTCCATTTAACCTTTGAAGAATAAACAATTCTGATATTTAAAAAAGTAAATATATATACAGAAAGAGAAACTGTGTAAAAATAAACTCTGTTACAAACGAGAAACTGGCATGATCAAATTTGACACATCTGTCAGATATCTATATCACATAGGCTTCAACCGTGTACACAATATCTCACACACCCTGGACGCTGTCAACGCCTACCATGGGCGATGTTGGCACACTATAATACGTATACAGTCTGCCAACACCAAAATGCCCACATTTTTCGACATAAGCAGTACGTCGTGATCTTTGTCGACATCGAATCTTTAAAGTGTCAACATAAAAATCATCGACGTAGTCGCTGCATGGGTAGCGATGTAAAAAGTACAGATAGTGGAGTGAACATCGCAATGTAGACATCGCCAACATTGGAATGAACGACACTAGAGATCTGGCGATACATAGTGATCGATTCCAATAGCTTTGTCATGTCTCATAGACTAAATCACAAACAAACCTGAATATGCAACACATGTATAGCAAGCAGCTAGAAGGTTTGCCTTAATTAATATAATCATTATTAAATCAATAAAAAAGATGTTTGATTACTTGATTAGAACACTAAATGCATATATTAGAAAAAACAGTAAAACTCACAATCTTAATCAGCTATAGTTGTGGTTGCATGTAATTTTAAGAAATAAAGTAGAAATGCAAAGACTTTGTGATGCTGAATCTGCGACACGTTACTTGGCGGGCCACGTTGAATTGCACCCAGTTTAAGTTGTCAATGGTATAAAACGGATGTATGCATGCTAGATCGGGCAAGACAGCATATATTGAACTAACCAATATGTCTATATTTCCATATCTCCTATAAACTGGAAGTAAAACTAGATAAAACACGGGCCAGTGCGCCAGTTTTCGATGACATTTATGCCATTTCGAAAACGACAACGATCGTGAACGAAAACTGCCACACGTGTATTATACAGGCACATACCGACCAGTTGTCACTGGCCAGTAGTTACTGACCAGTAGTCACTGGTGAGTAGTTACTGCATGATAAATGCACGAACTAAGTTTCTATAGCACCATGTACACGCATAAAGTGCATGATATGTAAATTCGTAAAAGACTTTTCAAATGCATGAGTTTGTACAACTTTATATGTCATTTCATATATTAAGAAATATTCTTATCAAATGCAAATGTGAAATGCCACGATAAATCCTTTAAATGTATGCTAAGTTTGATAAAGATATGTACACGACTGTATTTTTTTCCCATGCGCAACACAAAATGCAATGTTAAAATGTGTACAAAGCGATAAAATTACATGACCAATGGTTATGCTGTATGTATGTCTGAGACTTCAGCCGCTTGGCGTATGAATAAAAACTCAGCCATTAACCAACAACCAGAATCTGAGTCGACCTAATTACATTGAACGACCAATTTGTGTTAATTAATTTATGTGTATATTACACAATGTTTAATAACATCATCAAATGTCATACTGTCCAAATCCGTAGAGGAATTGGTACTTTTTTTAATTTGTCAACTTATGATTTAAATCAATCAACAGGTAATGGCTTTTTCTCATCATTCATAGGCTGCATCTCGCTTGCTCTCAGCGTATCGCCATTGTTTGGCATCCTCCTGTTGTGCTTGTCTTGAAAGTTTTTCCACATTTCCGAAACCAAATCGGTAGTGACGAGATCCGTCGAGTTTCTAGTTATCACTCTTAAAACAAACACGCCATCTTCTCTCAGATAGTTGTCAGAGAATCGTTGGCACAGTTTCCTGTCAAAGCCGCTCTGCAACTGGTCCGTGATTTTCAAATATTTCTTAATAAACTGACTCTTGTTTCGCTTCATGACAACGACGTAACACCACTGGAGGAGATTGTAAACGGCAAGAGCGGCAATGAGAAAGAACCAAAACCACAAAAAGATGAAAATCTTTTCATTGAAAAGGTTTATGGGAAGCACGCATTGAATAGTGAACCGTTGAATGTTCTGAAGCTGGCGAATCTCGAAGTCGCAGAACGTGACCCGAGGAAATCTCGGACTTTCTCTCCATGGCGTGTTCGACTGCAGACCTTTCACTACCTCGAATCCGTAAACATTGTAGTCGGTTGCCATGAAAGCGTTTAGAAGGAAGAACTGGCAGATGACGTTGACAACATAAAGCGCCTTTACGAAGAGGAATAACCCTGACAAGAACGTGCCGCTTCGCTTACTGCAGATGATACAACAGATCCGAGAGACGCGTTCACGTGCTGCTGTGTAGCGATTCCAGCTATAATTTCGTTCCGTTTCCAGCCATTTGTCTATGTGGATTGCCAAGTGTTCAATTATTTCTTTTCTAGATGACGGAGATGTCAACTGCGTTTTTTCAGCCATGTCGACGACTTTATTCAAGTTGATTCCACTTCCACCGTGAAGAAGTTTCCATACAAGGTTGGGAATTTTAAACATTAACGCCTGGAAAGCCAAAATCAACGGCACCCACTGATAGTAAGTTATCTCCCTTTCCTTTCGCTCTCCTACGTCCACGGGTAGGATCTCCGAAAACGACACGAAGTACGTGTTCGAAATCCAGCAGTAGTATTCGGCATATTTTTCGTACCAGCCTTTAAATTCGGCGGGGTGCCAGCAGTGTATAGGGTTCCCGACGAATTGTGACGTACTCACGACGACGGCGAAAAGAAGTAGTACTACGACGGTGTATATGTGGCTCATGCGATCAATCCAATCATCGTTTCGGGACCCCCGTAGCTTCTTAAAGCTAGGGACCGCGCCTAAAATGCCGCTGACCCTGGGGAGGAGATAGAAAGGTAGAGTTAGGGTGTTGTAAACGAGAATGTATATCATACAATTTCTAAGATTGAAAAAAAAAACTGCAAATCATAGCAAAAAAAGATGCCAAAATAGTAAAATCGACTCATTTTAATATTACTTTGTTCGATTAGTTTAATTGCAAAATCGAATGGTGTTAACTAAAGAAAGTGTGTGCGGCCAAATAAAAAAACTCTTTTAAGGCGTATTTTAATATGAATTTGATATTTTGATAGTGAAATACCCTAAAATTGCATGTATATGCCTAAATGTTTAAACATTCTTGTCAGCTTACAACACCCGAAAGAAAAGCAAGAATTTAGAAATTGCCACACTGTAACCTTTTTGGCCTCTCCGATTTTGCAATGTGTACAAAAAATGTAAATGCAGTTAAAACAACTTCGATTAGTAACAATGACGGTCTATTTATTAAGTATCCAGCAACAACAACAACAACAACAACAACAATCATAAACAAAGTTTTTCATTGGAACAGCATGCCTATGAATTAATATATACATAGTTGTAAACATTGGAGAGCCAAAAAGTCATTAATGTGTAAGCAATTGACAGGCAGAAGAAATAAAACAAATATTAAACAGCATTAGATATTACGTATCATGATTTGCATAATCTTCATAGAATTAAAGTGTTTACAGGTCATGTGATAAACGTACGAGGAACATGAGACAATAGACGAACGGGTAAAATGGAGATAAAAGTCGTTGACACATGCTTTAAAACATAATGATACCCGGGCGACTGCACATCGCGTGCCCTGCCCCCCTCCCACTTTCAAGCGTTGTATAATACACCTAAATGTAAGTGTTGCGCCCGGATGGGGATTGTGGGATGGCATTTGGGAGAGGGGTAACGAGATAACGCTTGTCTATTATCAATTTTAAGATTTATTCTGGACATCTTTTTGTATGTTTTTTTAGTTTGTATATTGGTTTGATGTCTTTGTACTCATAACATGATTTTGTTATGCTCGTTCATGCTTTCAGCATATAACCTTTCAAAAAAAAACCCAGATAGATGGTGAGGTGGTATACCGTTAATGTAGTATACTATTTTAATCTCATTATTACTTACAGAAAATCAAGGCTCTCCAACTGCTTTCTATAATATTTTTACTTTTCTCTAGAACGCATCCTTAAAACATATAGTGTTTGCTGTGCTCCTACCTGCTTACTCAAAATTGCAGCTATCCAAACTGTTTTATTGACTCTCTAAGCATTTAATTATTTTTCCAAGACTTATGTCCCATTTTTCTTTAAAATAAATATGCAAAATCAAATTTTGGCCAAAAAAACAGTTAGCTACCTACCTACCCACATGAATTATACTGGGTCGGATCACAGCAAACGAATATTTTTGTAAGGATGGCCTAAGTGAAAAATTACAAACATCCATATGTGTCCCTTTAAGCTCGTGTAAACTAACCAACTAAATAATGTGTAAAGAACAACGTGTCAGTGATGTATATACGAGATACAACATGTAAACATAATGGCCTGAGGCCGTAATTATCATAAAGTACATAGCGCAATTGTCAACACACATAATTTAACAGCTTTATGGTTTGAGGTGTAAAGATTTGTAAGCCTAATATAAATGAAATTCAATTGTTGTTTTACGGTTTACCTACTCAGGTTATATATTCGTAATCGCGAAAATGGAACACACCATAGGAATCCGTGAACCTTATATATATTAACGTTACACACAACAAAACAACGTATTTTTAATTGCAAAGTACCGGACGGACCAATTAACGCTCTCTTATATAACAATAAGGCTATCGATAGAGAATACACGTACAGCGTACTCATCGCCACTTTAGAGGAAGGGAATTCAACGTTCTGTCTTGTATTTGAATAGTACTGGCTTCGAACCTTTTATCTGAGCGGTAACAGGTACGTGTTCTGGAGACAGAGCCTTACACTAACGGACCGCGGAAGACCCCTGCCCTCGGTCCCGCCCCCATATTATACGATATTTTATGTTATTTACAGCACATGGTATGTTAAGTTCATTTCATATTCCACATTACATAAATACCTAACGGCACAATTTACAAATAACTACCAACAAATACACATCTTTAAATAGTGACAGATATATTGGTATAATTAATGAACATATTTATCGAACACTTAATTTGATAAAATTGTTTTCAGTGATTTGGATCATGATTGATCTACTCTACAAACATATACGTTCCGTATAGAATATACCTAACGTCTCATTAGTTGTGAAGGTTAGGCGACATCAAAATCAGATTGGCAAAGTGATGTGTTATTATAACATTAAATTAATTAATACTACAGAATTTAGCAAGCAAATTTAAAAGCATAAGACGGATATATAAACGGGTATCTTGGGCGGTTTACGAATTATTTGCAGTTTCAATAAAAATGTTAACGTTTTAAATCTTGATTGGTTTCGTGCACGGTCCACTGTCAATACATCTGTATGTTCTTGTGCATAAGGCAATATAATGTACACGTATACTTTTGTGTTTGATGAGTTTTAGCTTGAGTTTAAGAGTTTTATTTCCCCAGATTAAATCATTACAATTTGATTACAGGGCGAGAGGACGACAATTTGTAAATGAATTGTACAAAATGGAAGCCGCCAATAGCTGTCATTTATCATTAATCATCTTCTTTAATTCAATAAACATATTTTCAATATCTTTTTATACTTTAAGAGAAACTGGCGAGGCAGTTAACTTTAAACTTTCCACAGACGTTCTACAAAATTTAGTGTGCGGTATATACGAAATTTATGATAAATAAGTCCCAACATCTTAATCTAAGAAACTCGATACTGTGTGAAATATGAACGTATTGTTGGGTGTAATTTTATGTTGATGCCATGTATAGATATCCGAATAAGAACGCAGCTCATTGAAAAAAAAACGTTATTTCTATATTATCAAATAACCCAACATTTCATTCTAATTGGCACTGTGATTTAAAAGAATAAATAAACAAAATAGTTATTTTGTGCTTCCGAAATAATGAAGTTTATTTAAACCCACAGTGGTTTTTTTTTTGCCTTTTAACATGTGACGAAGATCTACCGAATTTGAATATTTGACGTTTGTCTCTTAGAAAATATTAATTGTTTAAATAGTATTGGTGGAGAGATAGCACCTTGATTTATCCCTGCAGTTGGGATAAATAGCTTCATCAGTTGATAAGAGTGTGTATGTATATACGGATAAAAGGCGATAAGAACGTGTGTTGTAGCCCACAATGCCCGCCACGGGACTGATAACAGAGTATACAACTACATAGATAACATTCTGACGTAGTTATGGGCTGTTCTCTAATGGGCTTGTGAACTGTGAACTTTTAATTGAGTAAAATGTCTTTTAACTTATAAAATGCCTTTTAAGTTTTTGTTCCTGTAAACAGTTACCAAAACATTGTAACAAAAACACTTCGCTGCGATAAGCACACCCAACGTACTGAATGTTTGAATGCTATTTTGAATGTCATCTGCAGCAGAGTTATTCAGCATTTTGTTTGATCACCTTTTGGTTCCAAGATCATTAAGTACCGTAAAAACGTAACTATAATTAAATTTTATAATGACATGAATTTCTGAATCAATTCTATACTGTCCTATAATTGATTGATTGATTGAGTTATTTTCACGCCATCATGGGCTAACAGACGATCAGTTAACCTTAACCACTGTTTCCTGGGATCCTGGAAGGTTAACCGGTACTCAAAACCCCACCTCCGCAAGTAGCTGATAACTTTCCCACTTGAATCAGCGGTGAGAGACGAATGATAATGAGATGCAATGTCTTATATCAAACATCACGGAGATTGACAGTCAGACGCGCTAACGACGTATCTACTCGGGCGCGGCACTCTCCTAGAAGAAATACTGTTAAATTATTTAAACTTTATTTGCTATTTTTTTATCAGTATCATTACCGCTATTTTTTATATAAAAACTCATTATAATATTGTCATTATCATGAACTGTTTTCATTAATCATCATCAATTACTATGATCATCAATAAGATATGGTTTAAATGGTAAAACAACCCATTTTTCTTGTATAAAATTGTTTTATGAATTTTAAGCCATTTTCAACACAAGACAGGTTATACACAATTATGGCTTTCAATTTTATTAGTGGAGGAATACACTAGAAAAAAACCTAAGCAGAACAACTGTCCTTTCGCATGTAAATGGCAAACTGTATATCAGAAAGTTATAGGCTTGAACCACGACCATGGCGATGACAAATCTTGAGACGGCGTCTTAAACCAACCGGTCCCAGAGGACTAAAATTTCATTTAACACGAATTCCGACTCTTCATCTAAACGCAGTTTTTGCAGAGCAGTCCAGTTAGCTAATTGTAAAAAAAATAAACATTTAAACTGGGTATACGGTGTAAGATATTGGATATATAGTTAACCTTTATCAGATGGGACATAAAGATCGTATTGTACAGCATTATTTATTGCATACACATGTGACGATTTGACGAATTGGTATTTAAAAAGATTGCAGATACAGTACATGATATCGTTGAAATATGTTTGAATATGATATCTTAAACATATTCACGGTGTCCTCAGGTCTCAGAGTGACTGTTATTTAATATGCAGTGTTACGCGCGCCGTAATGCATACACATGGCACATTCTATACTTCTTAAAGACTGAAGTTGTTTTAATTTATTTAAAAAGAAAAACACGCAATAAGAGCGTTTTCTTTGAGAGATAGGTAAAACGGCATATAATTACAGTCTTCATAGAGGGAACATCAAACACAACTCGGTTTTGCTGTATCTGCACGTGGTTGAGACTGGACAAATGCAATAATGAAATATCGTACAAAACTGTAAAAACGACAGTTTACAAACATAGTTCTGGAGAGAGAGAGAGAGAGAGAGATAGAGAGAGAGAGAGAGAGAGAGAGAGAGAGAGAGAGAGAGAGAAAGAAAGAGATTCAGAGGAAACATATTATGACCGTAAGCGGGTGTTTATACCTAAATATAATAATAAATAAACCTCTTTGCTGAACATTCTCTATTGTAAGGATATATAAGAACTGCTAGGACCACCCTGTGCCAGTATATTCTATTAAGTATATGACTGGGTGGGGTATTATACCAAAAATAATATATGTGACGTATATGTTACAGCACTTGCATATATGCAGCAGACATCGTCGCGATATGGTTAGACGCTTGTTAAAAGCGACTCTATACAATCGTGGTACATCGCGGCCAGGTAAATGTACAAAACGAAATCATATGAGACGAAATATATGTGTGTGTGTGCGTTAAACGTCATCATCTCATGACATAAGACGTTACATTGCATTCTATACATATGTGTATCACCTACTGGGTTTAGCAAGTAGACATTTATTACTTTGAGTTTACGTCACCTTCATAAATGTTTATGCCCAGGTCGTTTGACATAAATAAAATGTCTTAATAAAAAAATGCATGTTTGAAGTTAGTTGCCATAATAGATCAAACGACATCACGTGAGAACACATATCAGTTTTTTTTATTGTGTGGGCTCTTTCCTGGAACAGATCCACTTAGTGACTGATTGACTAACATCTGTCTGACTGGAGTGACAACATGACGCACGGTTGACAGGTAACCAGACGCTCGCGCTCCGACATTTCCTTATTTGACTTGGAAGTCATCGGTAATAAAATTACCAATTTAAGTATTGACATATGTTAATAAATGACTGGCAGATATATACACGAACCGAGACAGACATGCATGATCGATGAGTGCACATCATCACCATGTTGGTATATGCTCTAATATCATTCGTTACACCACGTTTATTCTATATACTGAAAAGGTTATAATATCAATCAAGGGCGGTAACTGCTTTTACAAAACGCCGATAACACAATTTCGAAAACTTTAATGTCATTTTTGCAGCGTTTGTTCTGAAGTAGTCTGGTACATCGACTCGCTTAATGATAAAAATAAAAATAAAAATAAAAATAAAAATAAAAATAAAAATAAAAATAAAAACAAAAACAAAAACAAAAACAATAACAATAATAATAATGGTAGTCCTAATCATCTACGACGGCTACTTAAAAGACAAACGTGTTGACACACTTGACGCCAGCCAGCCCTAGAGGGTTTACCTAGTTAGCTAAAGTTCTCAAATCCGGATTATTTTAAACTTTGAACTGCAATAATCGGGTGGGGTTGAAAACATTTATACTGTCAGAATAAGGCTGTGTTTATAATACACGCGGAAATGGAAGTGAACATGCAAGTAACACTGTATATTTAGAGTAATCCAACACTTATAAACACAAATATTAGATACAACGTGCACAGGCCATCTAGGTAATGTTTTGTACTGAGATGTAGCAGTGTTCGTTCATCGTTTACATTAAAGACACACATGGATATTCTGTTAAATTGTTCTTGAAAGTTATACATACTAATATACGAATACGAATATTCTATTCAGCATAAAACATGAATACAATGCAGATTGAAAGATATATATCATATTGTGCAAATAGGTGTATGTGTGTATACGCGTGTGTGCATGTGTGCGCATACAGGCCGATAAATGCGTTTCCTTTTCGAAAAGGGACAGATCTTTGACAAAAAAGATGAACTATATTGTCATTTCAGCAGTGTATGTTGCTATGAATGAGAAACAAATCTAATGTCTGTATTTATAAACAATTAAACATATTTTCAAGTATTGCGTGACTATAAGCGGGCTATTCTATAGAACGGTCTTAAAGGAGATGTTTCAGAGATATGAATAATGTGTAGGTTAGCAGGTTTCACAATTTTGCTTTTGAAAATGGGGTCGGACACAAGCAATTCCAAAGGTAAGTTCGTCCTCGAGATCTTCTAGGAGTTAAATATTATATATTCATTCTGGTATTTTCGGACGTACGCTCACAGATTTAAAGATGGATTCCAGGCGTAAACATTACCACCTGTGCCTTAAAGTTTGTCCCAATGACCTAATACGCATGCATGTGTATATTTGCACATAAATAGCACATTGTGTATCTTATCTTAGTTCATAACCGAATCTTAAATAACTTGCATTTCATTTATGTAAATCAAAATAAATACGAAGATGCCGATCGTAATCTCAATGCATGGAAGGATGATAAATAATACCTAAAATGTACTAAAACTTCACATATTAGTTTGAGGAAGCCCAAAAGAGATTGATAATGCCCATTCTGCGGGTAAGTCTATTTCATATCAGCCGTAATTTATCAGTTTTGAAGAGCGTCGTTCTGACGCCCATTGCCCCTCATAAAAAAATCAACATTAATGTTCTTAAAAAGAAATGTACACCAAAATAGGCGACTGAAGCCGACAATAGCTGTTTCAAAGTCATACAACATGCTTTAAATAAAAGGATAAAACGAGTTTGAAATCCACACGCATCTGAGAACACAAAATCATCATTTGTGTTTAGATGTTGGGGACTATAACTTGAAATATGACATCTTCTTTCAGAGCACAGTCGTGTATAGCCACGACCCCGCTATTGTACCACGGGAAACTCCGGATCAAAGTACAATATTTGTGAGGACCAGAACAGAAGCGCAGACATCAAGAGCATATACAATTAAACACACACAAAATGGCTGCTTTATTGGTTGGTAGTAGTGCATCCCTAATGTGTACCCCGTTCAAACTAAATAGAACTCCTTCATGCGGTTGGGCAGAGTAAATGAAGAATTTGTGAATATACACAAACAACAACAACAACATAAAACAGATAAAATTTAACCCCTCCCTATCAAGAAAATACAAGAAACAATCGTAATTTAAGGCATACTTTGAATTATTTTGGTACAACAAGGTCGCTTTGGTTCGTTTGCGATCTCTTCCCAGACGTGACGAGATAAGGAAGAACCAGGTTCGAAAAAAGTGCCAGACAATCTTGGACCAATTCGAAACTTCGCAATGTAGGTCATTAGTGTGTTGCTGTATATAACCTCCAACATGATCACATAAATCCTAAGGGAAATGATAAACACGTTTTTCGCCTTGAGAAAGGTCAACTATGAACTTGAAAGATAATAATATCAGAGATAGTAAATTAATACCGTTTGTTGTCATTCGTTCAACGGTGGATAACCTACTGTTGTAGAAGGAGGGGCAATTCATTTTATTAAAACTGGGAACAATGTAAAATAACTACCGCGTGCATGAAATACAAAAACATAACTTTTATTTTTTAAAACAATACTAAATTGTGAGAATACCATTAAAACGTCGTGTTAATTGTAACTGCTATTGCTGCAAGTAGAATATAATTAACCAAACGTAGTTACTAAGGAGGTGTCCGGGTAGAAATCCTTAGACATAATAATCGCAAGTATTTCATGAACTTTATGACACTAATGCCTCTCCATAGATTTGTGTTTTGATACGATTGTCGATGCGCGTCGTGTCACGCTAAATGCTAATCGTGCAACGTTTCGGCACATCTATATTGGTCAAAACTGATACCCATATTAGATAACTCATCGTATGATGTCGATCTTATCTTTTATGACGCTGAATTTAATTGCAGACAAATCAGTTCAGGCTATCATTATCAAATTTATCGATTTATTGACCAGCGAGGTGGTTATTCCTCTGGAAGTCGGAAAAATCCCTTTGTTAAGGAACCAACTAATTACCACCTAGAGGGCGCGGCATTCCTTTCACAGCCCCCAATGTGTTGTTATCGGAATGTAAATGAACGGGTTAGATTGTTACATAATGGAAACACAATGAACATGTTACATAAAAAAAACACAGGTGGTCGGAGCAGGTTTTCCAACTATTACGCCTTCGCGCGTAAGTGCAGACTGGGTATAGTTATTTCTGCAAGGCCATGGCTCATTTTATCTACCTGTACGGCAGCACACAAAAAACATTATTTTTTAAAATGTTCGGCTTGTCCGTGGACAAAGGAAGAATGATGTAACAGCGGTGGGATACCAATTTATTTTTAAATGAACCAGACGGACTATTTATACCACCCGTTGCTTCCAGATGAGAAACTGGCACGCTTGCGTATTAAAAATTAGAAACAAACAACAGTGTGTTTAAAAAAGTTTACATCACGTATGACCACGTTACTAGTAAAAGAGCGTACACACTTAGTTGACAGTCCACTATGTTGTTCCAAAGTAATATAAAAAACGAGACATAATAAACAAGTCATTGATAAAACGTGTGGGAAAATAATCTAACGGTGTAAATTTATGATCGATAATTATGTTTTCATTTTTTTTTTTAAATATTTGCGTAATTTGTTTTCACATTTCATCAAGAGTAGTGTTTACTAACAAATATCCGATAAAGCTATATATTCGTTTACACATTTCAGTCCCCCCCCCCGCACCCCTGAGGCTTCACATGCCTTCTAATGACATGTCAAACCTATGACAGAAACAATTTGATCTATACAGATGTAATTGATTTCTAATCGAAATTCAATAGGCTGAAAAAAAATCAATACTTCACAGTTTCAATATTAAATCTCTTTGAACAATAACAATAAAGAAAATTTTACACAACCGCAGGATTGAAATTAAAAGGAAGGTGCAACAAACATAACAACATTTAGTACATTCAACACAGACTGGTCTGAACGCATTTCCGCTATCGTTAATGTATTCTGATAGGAGCTCACGATGTTCGCATGGTCTACATTTCTTTATATTTCAATTCAATTCGTATACACACTTTGAAATACAAATACGACAAGACCACCACAGGCGACACATCTTGAGCAGACAGCAAAAAAGTAAAACTTAAAAACTTTTTATTTATGAAATACCGATTGACGTCAATTCAACTTGCACGGTTCACAGACACCGAGCGTGCACGACGGTCACAAGCCCTGCCCTAACACAAATGATACTTAAATCTGGACAGATAATAGTTTAAATAACAAACCACCATACACAATAATACTTATTCAGTATAGACCATGTGGTAACCAGACATGTATTGCTAAGTGATATAGACAACATCTTAAACATCACAAAATAAATACGTTAACATGTTTTCAGTTTACACCATTCAGTAATTCAGAGTCAAACAATGGACAACTGCAAGTAAAAATGCAATCTGGCTACTTCTTACACACAGCAAAAACACATTTAACAGTTAAACAGCAGTTTTACTTACATTTTACGTGGTTATCCACCGGAGCGGCGACTTGTACTGTGGCGAAACTACTATGTAAAGATGTTACTGTCTCACGCACTATCTTGGTCAAAGTGTAAAACCTCGTGTTAACCAGTCCAAAACTCAACCACTTGTTTGTTTACACGCTTTTTTCTTGGATAAAGTATTCTTCGAAAGTTTAAAAGAAAAAAAACAACGAACGTTTGCAAGTTTTTAAATGCCTTATACGCGCAGGGCCGAAAAGTGTTATAACTTGCGAAATATATCGATGAAATTTCGGCAATGTCGTTATATGTAAATATTAGCGTGACCCAATGGAAAACTAGCGGTGTTATCCCAAGGCGTGAGACATTCCACCAATCAGCACGTCGCTATTTTGTGCCCTGGGCGGTGTATGAAAGTTGTAAGTAGACTAGCTGTAGGCCGCTTTATGGTCGTGATAAAAGATAAAAATCTGACGAGACTTTAAACACATACTTATGTATGCGTACGTGCATTATTTTATGTGCGCGTTTGTATATACTTTGTACTTGTCACTTATTTAGTGCGGGATATTTATTGGGTAGTGGGTAATATGTTGGACGCTCATGTCAAAGGTCGCGGGTTTGATCTCAGGAATGACTCGATGACCGGGTCTACGCAGGAAATAGACTCGATAGAGATTTTATAGTCTTTGAGCTTACTTTTTATATTAGTATAAATAACTTCAGCGTGGACTAGTATCGAATATGCGAATAAGCCGAATTGAGTTCAATTGTCAAATAGCGATAAAGGTCCGTTCAAACAGTTTGAGGGTCTTTAAACTTTGTGGAGAAAATGGTTTAGAAATTTGCAACGATAGCTCAGCCGGTAAAACGCTCATCTGGTAATTGATAAGAACCAAGATTCAAATCTCGATTTTACAGCATATTTGTCATACTGTGTGGTACCCGTGGAATAATTTTTTTTTAAAAGTACACTGCTAGTTAACATGCTGAGTTCTGTTCTCGGGAAAATACATCTTCCGAGAAGTCTTGTCCAATGCTTCAGTGGCAATAAGTTGACTAGGGAATACCCCCAC
This sequence comes from Panopea generosa, assembly GCA_029582155.1. Lineage (NCBI taxonomy): Eukaryota > Metazoa > Mollusca > Bivalvia > Adapedonta > Hiatellidae > Panopea > Panopea generosa. The sequence goes on along the minus strand of CM055911.1, from coordinate 19,355,437 downwards.
CATATATTTACTTCACCTTCACTTTCGTACATGAATAACGGCTATAAGAAAAAACAACACCACTCTACAATAGAGCGCAACACAGCGGCCTCTCGATCTAAGGGATATAACTCATACAATGTGACAAAACAATCACGACACGGTTATCCAGAATATTAAGTGAAACTACGATAGTCTCCCTTAATCAAATATTTATAGAATCAAGTATATTTCAAATGTAGTTTTATGACTATAAGCAGGATCCAAACATTTGCGAATAAGAATATGAGTTTCGGAATATTGAGCTGAGAAATAATATGTTTAGGGCGCATGTTTCAGCCAGCAATGTGTGTTTGTACATTATGGGGTTATTTTGGTGCCGTGGAGTGTATCCATATTGCATGAGCGGCAAATAGTGTATTCCTGGTCGGACAACAAATTTTGTGAAAGCCGGCATACATGGTCTACATTCGCGCCCCGCGATTCGCGCTTTGCTTTATTAATTCTTATTAACACATATAAACAACTATATGTGTGACATTAATATGCAAATAAGAATTATATTTCGTTTATTTTTAAAAATACTTACAGTCTATTCTGAGCATACATAATACTTCTTATTTACTAACCCTTTTACTGATGAACACATATACGTGTAAAATACATTATAGAGCGGACATAAAACCTACCCAATAATTCATCATCTCGATGATATGGACATATTCTATTTATTAATGCATGCAGACAACCTATTAACTGTAGGCCTATATGTGTGTTTACATGTGTGGTTTATTTTCTTGTTTTTATTTTTTTCCCACATTTGTTCTGTATTGGCAGTTAATTCAAATCGTTACATGATGCATATATGTGCTATAATATACATATACAGGTTAAGCACTAGATCTATATGAATATAACCGTTGAAAACAAGAGAGAATTACTGGTTTTAGCTACTGATATTAACTTTAATTCCTGAGTTTGATTTTTTTATAATTTTTTATGTGTATATATACGCATGTGTATGCTGATGTTTGTGTGTACATACATGCTTACGCCTGCTACATATGTATGCATATATATATATATATATATATATATATTTCCGTCTTTGTAAATACACGTATATATGTGTATATACGAGGGGTTATCCAGAAGTTCGTGGACAAATTTAATAAAATCTATATCTATGCAAGTACATAGCTATATTTTTCACAACTTAAGTATTGGTGTATTTGTCATCGATGTATGGTGTTTTAGTTTATTTCTTATGTTAGAAATAATGTTATGGTATCCATAGCAACATACATACATAATAAGTGCCGCAGCTCAAAATGTTGAACAATTCCACAGACAAATTTGTGAATAATAACAGTCATTTTCCCGTAACACTCGCGGTAAATCATATATAATTGAGGACACGGCATCAATGTCTGCATGACAATGTCATTCCAGCATTGCACGCAGGTGGTAGGAGTTTAAATAAACTTTTTTTGAAAATGTAGATGCACTCATATCATATGCAAATAGTGCATCTGATGAAAAGGTAAAATAATGAGCAGTAATACAGTTTAAGTCAATATTAGCAAAACACTGATTCAGACGATAGATATGTATAGTAAAGCTCCGAGAAATGTATTTGTAGTCTACAGATGATACAAACGATACAGTGAGGAACGAGAAACAATAATGGATGATAATGGATGATAATATATGTGGTCGCCCTGTGTCAAAATCGAGTCAATGTCACGTTAACGTGGTAAAAACTGCCTTTAGTTAATAAGGAGTGCCGTAACTCAATTCATGAACTATGCTGCAGACTAAGTATAGGTTACAATACAGTTCACACGATAATTAAGAAAAAAATAACATGCATTTAAGTGCTAGCTGGGTTCCCCAGTTGCTAAACGAGTATAAATGAAGCAACGAGTAAGAGTAGGAAAATCATATGTAAAATAAATTGACGTCGCAACGATGTAACGTAAATCTGGCCTGCGGCAGATAGGCGTACATGATATATTTGAAATACATGTTACTGTTTTAAATGAATATATATTGTCTTCATACTTTGCATACAGTGTGCCGTTAGATTAAATATAATACATGTAAAACTCCAAATAAATCAGACATGTCATGTTCATATTATGAGATTTGTCCACGAACTTCTGGATAACCCCTCGTATGTATATATGTTATATGCTCATTCATAATGCATGCTATATATATTCATGTATGTAAATTTGTCCATCCTGTCCTGATGTGTTGCATGTAATTCCATAGTATATAAGTCATGGTCGACACCACATTTATTGGTTTGGCAGAGGCCTTGATATTGTATCTATGGTTTGCATTGTAGCTAGGCGCACTCTCCGTAGTCTGGTCGGTACATTTATGTCTTGGTTATTCACAAATAATTATCTCCATATATATATATATATATATATATATATATATATATATATATATATATATATATATATCATGCATTGTGAATGAACATCTGAAAAGATCGCAAAAATCGTAAATTCCGTTGTTGTGAATTTAATTATCTCCCTTTATGAAATTAAATATACTGTGAAATCATTTATTTACGTGGGTATTAAATTTCGTGGTTTCCACCTCAAAGACATAAGTAATTCACAAGTCGCGCGTCAGGGCTTATCGCACCGCGCTGTGCCAATAAGAGTTGACGCATGCCAATAAGTAAGTACCCTACTATACAAGTACAATACAGAACTAATTGTTATGCAAACACCAGGTGAGGAAAGGACAAGTACGACATCTAATCCAGAAAGGGTTTCAGAACGCAGGCCTGGTGTAAATAACAATAGTGCCACGTCACGTGACTATGAAAATGGACAGTAAACCTTGTTTGTTTTATTTATCAAAATGTATCACCATATATTTATTCATAAAGAAAAACAATTATAGAGTAGAATTAAAAAAAAACAACACTAAATAAAAGATATTACTTCACTTGAAACTTATGTTTTAGTTTTCTTTGTATGCACGCATACTTCCCTTAACAATGTTTTACACTTTGTTTACAATGTTTACCGTAGGCCTATAGATACGTCACATTGTTTCAACTCGATAGAATTTTGCTGCAAGGTGACGGTCTATTTTTAGCAACTCTGACATTAAATTGAAATACACATCTCGCTACACACACACACACACACACACACACACACGTCTATGAATTAAAGAAAAAATGCTTGCACTATTTACAGAATCGTCAATGTAAATATTGATGCAAAATGACAAAAGAAAATATATAAATAAAGGATGGATTATTTACCACAATGCGATGCACGTAGGCATATGAAAACAGAGGTAATTTATGTTGACAGCATTACATTATTGCGTAAACTAAGTTCGTTGGTATTTGATTTCGTTGTCCAGGCTTCCCACGAAATCCACGAAAATTAGTACCCCACCAAAATTAATGATTTCACAGTATATGAATTCACTGTATCTGTATGATCCAACGGGTTTATAAATCTGTCCTTTATATAGCAAGTGAGAAGTCATGAATCCTTAACTGGATCCTACTCATATAAAGCTATCAGTTCATGTGTGTAAATTTGTCCACTCTGTCCAGATGTGTTGCATGTAATTCCATAGTAATTAAGTCATGGTCGACACCAAAATTATTGGTTTGGTAGAGACCTTGGTATTGTATCTATGGTTTGCATTGTAGCTAGGCGCACTCTCCGTAGTCTGGTCTGTACATTTATGTCTTGGTTATTCACAAATAATTATCTCCACATATATATATATCTTGCATTGTGAACGAGCATCTGAAAAGATCCCAAAAATCGTAAATTCCGTTATTGTGAATTTAATTATCTCACTTTATATATATAAATATATATATAAATACGTACGTGCATGTTTGTGCGTGCATGCGTGCGTGTACATATGCGTATGTTGGCATACGTATATGTGTATACACGCGTGTGTTGTGGTAGCGTACGTGTGTGCGTGTATGTATGTATGTATGTATATATATGTATATGTTCTTTTAGACTTTTGAACACCTGATGAGACAAAACATGTACTTTATTCAAGACAGATTCTTTATTATTTTTCTTTTCTTTTTATTTGATTTATCCAATTAATTATTTTGAATCTTATTTGATATACTCTTACTCGACTCAAACATGTAAACACAATGTATTTCAAACAAAATCTTTATTTTCTCTTGATTATCTCTCAATTCTCTACTTCTACTCTTATCTTTTTACTACTGGCTGGCATTCTCAGTATTTTTTCTGTGTATGTACATGGCACGATGGTGGCCTCTTGTGTGATCCGATCTTTAGTACAGAAAGGATCACACAAGATGCCACCATCATGCCACAAAACACTCTGCACATAAAGGTAATTAAAGTAATCTTGAGTCAATGGGGACAATGCATATTTTTTTTTGTAAATTTAAATAAACGTTTATAAATAAGATTTTTAAGTAACATTTTAAAATGTAAACATGTACAATGCTTAAATATAAATAAAAGTATTTATTTTAGATTCTCGGACTCATTCTCTATTTTTTAGAAACACATTGTTTTTTTATGTTTTCAGAGCATTCATTGGCAGTGACTGCTTCAAGGCATCGGACAAACATGGGACGCAGCCCACCAAGCTGCGTTATGCAAAAGTGAGGCCGCCGTTACAGCAGCCATGGTGAATGTGTATTTTGCTGCCAAACTGAATCTGGCTAATTCAGTTGTGCCGAAACTAAATCAGATAATGCTATTTCAGTTAACCATGCAATTGAAATAGTATTTCAACATGAGGAAAGTTTTCATTTTTTGGGGTAAAAAAAAGAATAAATAAAACTATAATTTTCAAATTATTTCAAATATTAATTTTATTACTGTATACATGTGCTATATTGTGAAATGTAATGAAAAGGCAGCAATGATTTGGGAGACAGAACTGAATTGTGTAATATATAGTAAACACAAAAAATTCATTGCTGCATCAATAAATATATGCTATTATTCTTTAAATTGTTCAGGTGTTATCAAAGCTGGCTGATTGGAAGGTAGACTTTCGCACAATGTATGTACGCAATGGTTCCCTTGCTGATTTTCAGACTGCGGTCTCCTCTGTACTAGAAGAGGATCTTACGGATAAGGTATTGAAATCAAGCAAATTCAGTTTGATGTTAGATGAGTAAACAGATGTTTCTGTTCACTAGAACATGATCGTTTACATACGAATTCTCGAGTCTCAGGTTAACGGTCGAAAAAACTCTCACACTTATTTCTTGATTATTGAGGAACTTGAGAGGGCAAATGCGGATGGTATCATCTCAAGGATTGTCACCTTGTTGGATTAGAAGGAGATTGACACTTCCAATTTGTGCGGTGTCAGTACTGATGGTGCTGCAGTTATGGTAGACAATAGATCAGCTGTGGTTAAAAAATCCCCAGGGGTCTTAGCTACTCAATGCATAGCTCACCGCCTTGCATTGAGTCGTTGCACTGGAGCTGATAGTATCCCCTATCTGGTTAAATTCCATGATATTCTGAACTCAGTATTTTCACTATTCTCCCAAGAACATGGCTATGTTGGAATATGTTCAGTCACTTACACCCGGTCAGTCAGCAAGGTTCAAGCAGTTTTTCATACGAAATGGTTGAGTTTCGAAGGTTCGGTGGATGCTTTGGTCACCAATTTCTCAAGTCTCTTATAAGTGTTTTTGGAGGAAAAATCTGGCAAGTCATTAAGTCTGCATAAACCGGTCAGTTGTTACACATTTCTTTATGTTGCACACTTTTAAAAGAGGTAATGAAACCACAGGTTATTCTTTCAAAGATGTTTCAGAAGTCAGATCTCGACTTTTCTTAGGTCGCTCCCCTTCTATCCTCAACAGTGTCCCGGTTGGAAATACTTCGAGATGACGGGAATAGTAAAAATCTGTCGAGGTATTTGGATGTTGTACCTATTGAGCCACAGTTGGACTCGGATGGTTTATACACATTGGATTTCCAGGGGCATACTACTAGGAACAGTGAAAAACAGAGGTTAGAGGCAGCCAATGTGCGTAACCAGTTTGTAACTGGTATGGTCAAAAGCTTAAATGATAGGTTTTGTGACAATGATGATGCTGTGGTCCTCACTGGATTAAGTACAATATTTAATCCAGATATTGAGTAGTCAAAGAAAGCCAGTGATGTTGAAGTTGTGTTGGACTATCTTGGTTCTATAGGTATGGTTGGTTACAGGGATCAGTTAAAAAGCTTTCTGGATTTCACTCACACCAGTCATGCTAGTGGTAACACGTCGGTTGTCAGTTCATCAGTTGTCAGTTCATCAGTGGTAGACCTAGCTGTTAAGTTTAAGGATTTGTATCTAGCTGCTGCTGAGGCTGCTGAAAGGCTTCGTGATGCCCCCGTCTCTACAGCCGATTGTGAGCGAGGATTCAGTTAACAAAATGTAGTCAAAACGTCTTTGAGAAACTCTCTAGGTATCAGGTCTTTGGATCATTTACTCAGAATTTCAATCAATGACCCTCCAACATAACTGTTTAATTTCAAAGCTACTTTTCAAATCTGGGCAAGTCAAAAGACTCGTAGAATTTTTAAATGAACATGTCAGGTAAGATAAATGATTGGTATAAATATAAGCAATCTAGAAACATTAATAACATTAAAAAACAAGCTAAAGACATTTTTTTTTTAATCTTGAAATTTCATTAAACGATTTACAGTTAAACGATAAAAGAGGTTTCTTGAAAATTATAAGACATTTTGTTAAAAATTCAGTCCCTTCATCTACAATTCCACCTCTTTGTAAACAAATATAAATGGCACCAAATGTTTTTTTTATTTCTTGCAAAGAAAAGGCTGAGCACCTTAATGACTATTTTATATCTATATCGACCCAAGACGAGATAAATGTCCAACTACCAGTATTTACACCAAAAACAAATGAGAATCTTACACATTTTGTTATTTCAGAAAATGATGTATCTGACATTTAAACACACTTAATATAAATACATATAATGCATGTAGCCATGACTCTATAAGCCATAAGGTGCTTAAAGGAGTAACAAAAACCATCTCTAAACATTGAGCCATACTTTTTAACCGCTCTCTGAATGAATGGATTTATCCTGACGTTTGGAAGATAGCAAATGTTACACCAATATATAAAAAAGGTGACAAGTCTATAGTTTGAAACTATAGACCAATTTCTTTACTTAGTTTTTGTGGTAAGATAGGTGAAAGAATATTTTTTAAACACATGTACAACTTTCTTCTTACAATTAATTTATTATATACATATCAATCAGGATTTCTACCAAACCATTCAACAACATTTAAGTTAATAGACATCTATCATCATGTCTGCAAAACCTTTGATAGCAAACAATTTTCTTGCATGGTATTCAGTGACATATCGAAGGCTTTTGATCGTGTCTGGTATCAGGGGCTCTTATTCAAACTTAAAGCAATTGGCATAAATGGTACACTACTAAACTGGTTATCAAGTTATCTAAAACACAGAACTAAATGTATTGTTATACAATCATCAGAATCCACTCTTAAGTATATGGATGCAGGAGTTCCCCAAGGATCTGTTCTTGGACCTCTATTATTTCTAATATATGTTAACGATATCGCTGATTCACTATTAAGTTTAACTAGGTTGTATGCGGACAATAGCTCCTTATATTATTCTGCACAGGATCCTGAAGGTATCATAAACTATGATCTTGATATTATATCTAAATGGTCTAAACAATGGATGATCAATTTTAATCTGAACAAAACCGAAGCTATGTTCTTCTCTTTAAGAAAACCTGATAGACTACCTAATATTATATTTGAAAATACTTCTTTACAATTTGTTAATTCTCATAAACATCTTGGTGTTACTTTAAGCCATGATGGTAATTTGTCAACACATATTGAAAACATATTACCTTCTGCTTCCAAAACAATACACATTATGAGACGTTTAAAATTCACTATTTGAGAAATACACTCAATCAAATGTATATATCGTATGTGCGCCCAATTCTAGAGTATTCCTCATTGGTCTGGGATGGTTGTACAGTGCACCTCACAGACTCAATAGAAAAAATACAAAACGAAGCAGCACGAATTGTCACAGGACTTACCCGATCAGTATCTATTCAAAACCTGTATAATGAATGTGGATGGGAACCACTTAAAAAGAGAAGAGAAATTCAAAAATATTACCTTAAATACAATGTATACTATTCAAATAGTCCAAGTTATATAAATGATCTTTTCCCGCCTCTAGTTGGTGCAGCAACTGAATATCCACTTAGAAACTGAGATAATTATACTACCCATTTACTGTAGAACAGAGATAATGCGAAAGTCATGCATTCCCTCTTCTATTTCTCGTTGGAACCAGCTTGATGACAATATTAAAGCAGCGCATTCACTATCAGTCTTTAAAAATACATTACGCCAAAATACTAAATCTAAAATACCACAATATTATTCTCATGGCAGATGATGTGTCTCAGTTTATCATGCAAGACCTAGAAACAACTGTAGTAATCTAAATGCCGATCTTTGTAGAAATCATCTGCACCCATCACCGTTCTGTGAGTGTCAAGAGGTTACAGAAGATGCTGAACACTACTTCTTTAAATGTCCTAATATAGCAATCAAAGACCCGTCTTGTTTCGTACAGCACGAGCATTACATCCATTAAATATTAATGTGGAGCGCGTGGTCAAGTGGTAGAGCACCGAACCCATGGTCGGAGGGTCGTGGGTTCGATCCTCCGCCACGGTTATGTGTGGTGACCTTGGGCAAGACACTTTTTCGCATATGTTCAGTACTGGTTCTAACCAGGAAGACTTCGACCGTGATTTGCCTAAGTTGTTAAAACTTGTTTCACAATCGAAGTAAAGTAATAAGTTTCAACTAACTAAATATTAATATACTACTGAGTGGAAGTTAAACTATATCTATAGAACTATTGTGGATGCTGTCCATAACTTTATTAAAGATACCCATAGATTTTGATATAATAATAATAATAATAATAATAATAATAATAATAATAATAATAATAATAATAATAATAATAATAATAATAATAATAATGATAATAATAATACTGATGATAATATTGATAATAATATATTATAAATAAATAAAACTAGTTACAGTTTGGTTGATCAATCTGAGTAAACTATGTAAAGGTATTATACATAATTAGATGCGTGCTTTGTTCAACTTGACTAGCCAAATTGTAATAAAATGAATTGTAATAACATATCTTTTTACGCCAACTCAAATAGAGATTTATATACTACCACACTTATTTATATGAAAGTTTTGCTTTTAAATATATTGTATATAAAGTTAAAAAGTTGCACCATTTGTGTGCTAGTATTTGTGTCCAAATACAAAGTTATGATATCTGAGAATGCCTGTCATAAGAGAGATAAGAAAATTTAATTATATACTTCTTACTTCTTTTTTATCTGCTTATAAAATCTCTCTCTCTCTCTCTCTCTCTCTCTCTCTCTCTCTCTCTCTCACACCACCTACTCTTTCTTTCTCTCAACCTTCGGGCTTCACGAACACTAAACTGGCCTAATGTTTTTCATCACCTGATGAAAACTCAAAATTCGGCTTTTAATCCTTAAATATTAGCATAACCATGTTATTTGCTTTGTTATACACTGTAAATTTGTTACTTATATGGGGAGGTTCGAATTTAAGTTGGAAGAACTTGTCGACCAACCCCATTTAACAATATTTGAAATAAAATATTTTTAAACTATTATATCTGCATATCCAGTTTTATTTGTGGAGGAGACCTCAGAATGAATCTGAGTAGAACCACCGTCCTTCCACAAGTAACTGGCAAACTTTCTCTTCTTACATAAAGTTTTTGGATGGAGTGGGACTCGAACCTTTGGTAAGAGATATTGGGACGGCACCTTAGACCACTCGGCCGTGGAGGACCCTTATATACATGTAAATATGAATTACTTTGCAGATGTGCTACATTTAAAATGATTTTGTTGACAAGTTAAATTCAATTTATAGTAATCATCTGGCAATCATTTTGTATTTCCGTGTATTGATTGTACGCAATATATTGCTTTTCATAGTTGAAGAAAATAAAACTTTTTTTACACATATTCTAATAAATAGATTTTGTGGGCAAATTTTAATGCACAATTTTGATAGATGCAAATTTGAGAAAAAACAACAACAAATTATGGATAGAATTAATTTTGGAATAAATAACGTAAGAGGCGTTATCAAAAATCTAAACTTATAATCGAAAACGTCATTTAATTATTGGCCAATGACGTACCCTAAATGTAGATTCATTGAGATGGTCTAAATTTATACCAATTCCAATCTATGTCGACTATTCACATTGACGAATAATAAGTATTTTTAGCGTTAATATACTTATAAACGTGTTCACTATATCATGAAACGGCATTGATGTTGTGTTTATAATGAATTAAGTGTAAACTGGTGATTTGCATGGGTAACAAAGTGGCGCTGTATGGTTGTTGATAACGATCGTATTATTAAACAGTATTCGACAATTAATTATATATTACACGTGTATCGCTCTCTACATAGGGGGTTTGGCGTTTTGAATATTTTCACATTTTGAGCTAGTTTTGGCTGTTTAAATAGTGATATATCATTAAAAAGAAACCAATAAAGTGGACTGTGGTTCAGTAGTTAAGGCCTTGGACTGCGAACCCAGGGGTCACAGGTTCGATCCTCCGCTCCTCCAACTAAAATATTTATCCGTCTTTTGGAACAGTAATCCGCTTTAAAACGGAACTAAAATAATTATGGCGTTATCGTAGATTGAAACTTTATTCATTTATTAACCAGCTGACCGGCATAAAGCTATCTTGGACTTCGACGGGGATAACAAAGCCAACTAGGGTTTAATAGTCCCCCATATACACAAGAAGACTCGAAAAGAAGAGGATGGGACGAAACTCGAGGTCCCGTGTACCGGTGGGGCATGTAAAAGAACCAGGGACGCTACAGAAGTGTCTTCTGTATCTCTGCACTATCCTCCAAAAATCGAAAATTACTAATACTCTTCTGGAGGCGTCGCCCATAACGGAAACCGGTGGCGACGATAAATATAACTATCATCATCGAACAGAAACCTCATTCACTCTACTGCTGAAGCACGACTTACCGAGATTTTCCGTATTTGCCCAAATACTGCCGAAATATGCCCAAACGTGCCCAAATACAGCAGTATACAGTTTCATAGCTATTGGTGTATCCCTATAATATCGTATTTATTATGTAAAATACGGCATTATGTCGATATCGTCTGATAACATTTTTTTTATAATATAACGTTTTATAATGGTGGTATATCTCTATAACATCAATATAATATGTAAAATAAGCATCATGTCAATATGTTATGATAACATTTGTTCGATAATATAATGTTTACTGACTTTGGTCTATCCCAATAACATCAATATATTATGTAAAATACGGAATTAGGTCGATGTCTTCTGATAACCGTTGTCTATAATATAACGCTTCATTATGGTAGTGTATCCCTATATCATCAACATGTTATGTAAAACACGGCATTGATTCTACAAGTTGGGATGACAGTTGTTCTGTGATATAACGGTTCATGATGGTGGTGCATCCCCACAACACCATTCATTATATGATGTAAAATACCGATATGTGTGACATTGTTATGCAAATAAGTATTATATTTCGTTTATTTTTAAAAATACTTACAGTCTATTCTGAGCATACATAATACTTATTTTTTACTAACCCTTTTACTGATGACCACGTATACGTGTAAAATACATTATAGAGCGGACATAAAACCCACCCAATAATTCATCATCTCGATGATATGGACATTTATTTATTAATGCATGTAGACAACCTATTTACTGAAGGCCTATGTGTGTGTTTACTTGTGTGTTATTTTTTCTTGTTCTTATTTTTTTCTCTCCACATTTGTTCTGTATTGTCAGTGAACTCAAATTGTTACATGATGCATATATGTGCTATAATATACGTATACAGGTTAAGCAGACCAGACTCATCACTAGATCTATATGCATATAACCGTTGAAAACAAAAGAGAATTACTGGTTTTAGGAACTAATATTAATTCTAATTCCTGAGTTTGATTTAAATTTATCATTCTTTATGTGTATATAATATATATTTGTGTACATGTGCATGTCTATGCTGGTGTTTGTGTGTACATACATGCTTACGCCTGCTACTGTGCTACAGTCGCACAATGTATGGACACAATATTTCACTTGCTGGTTTACAGACTGTGGTCTCCTCAGTACTAGAAGAAGATCTTACGGATAAGGTATTGAAATCAAATTCAGTTTGATGTTAGATTAGTCAACAGATGTTTCTGTTCACTAGAACATGATCGTTTACATACGAATTCTCGAGTCTCAGGTTAACGGTCGAATAAACTCTCACACTTATTTCTTGGATATTGAGGAATTGAGAGGGCAAATGCTGATAGTATCTTCTCAAGGATTGTCACCTTGTTGGATAAGAAGGAGATTGACGATTCCAATTTGTGCGGTGTCAGTACTGATGGTGCTGCAGTTATGGTAGACAATAGGTCAGCTGTGGTAAAAAAATACCCAGTGGTCTTAGCTACTCACTGCATAGCCCACCGCCTGGCGTTGAATTGTTGCACTTGAGCTGATAGTATCCCCTATATGGTCAAATTCCAGGATATTCTGAAATCAGTGTATAAGTATTTTCACTACTCTCCCAAGAAAATGGCTATGTTGGAAAATGTTTAGTCACTTACACCCGGTCAGTCAGCAAGGTTCAAGCAGTTTTTCATACGAGATGGTTGAGTTTCGAAAGTTAGGTGGATGCTTTGATCACCAATTTCTCAAGTCTCTTATAAGTGTTTTTGAAGGAAAAATCTGGCAAGTCATTAAGTCCGTATAAACCGGTCAGTTGTTACACATTTCTTTATGTTGCACACTTTTAAAAGAGGTAATGAAACCACAGGTTATTCTTTCAAAGATGTTTCAGAAGTCAGATCTGGACTTTTCTAAGGTGGCTTCCCCTTCTATTATCAACAGTTTCCCGGTTGGAAATACTTCGAGATGACAGGAATAGTCAAAATATGTCGTGGTATTTGGATATTGTACCTACTGAGCCACAGTTGGACTCGGATGGTTTATACATATTTGATTTCCAGGGGCATACTACTAGGGACAGTGAAAAGCAGAGGCTAGAAGCAGCCAATATGCGTAACCAGTTTGTAACTGGTATGGTCAAAAGCTTAAATGACAGGTTTTTTGACAATGGTGATGCTGTGGTCCTCACTGGATTAAGTACAATATTTAATCCAGATATTGAGTAGTCAAAGAAAGCCAGTGATGTTGAAGCTGTGTTGGACTATCTTGGTTCTATAGATATTGTTGGTTACAGGGATCGGTTAAACAGCTTTCTGGGTTTCACTCACACCAGTGATGCTAGTGGTAGCAAGTCGGTTGTCAGCCCAACCGTGGTAAACTTAGCTGTTAAGTTTAAGGATTTGTATCCAGCTGCTGCTAAGGCTGCTGAAAGGCTTCGAGATGCCCCGTCTCTTCAGTCGATTGTGAGCGAGGATTCAGTAAACAAAATGTAATCGAAACGTCTTTGAGAAACTCTCTAGGTATCAGGTCTTTGGATCATTTACTTAGAATTTCAATCAATGACCCTCCAACATAACTGTTTAATTTTAAAGCTGCTTTTCAAAACTGGCCAAGTCTGACATTTAAACACACTTAATATAAATACATATAATGCATGTGGCCATGACTCTATAAGCCATAAGGTGCTTAAAGGAGTAACAAAACCAAACTCTAAACCTTGAGTCATACTTTTTAACCTCTCTCTGAATGATGGGATTTATCATGACGTTTGGAAGATAGAAAATGCTACACCAATATATAAAAAAGATGACAAGTCTATAGTTTCAAACTATAGACCAATTTCTTTACTTCGTTTTTGTGGTAAGATAGGTGAAAGAATATTTTTTAAACACATGTATGCATTACAATTAATTTATTGTATAAATATCTATCAGGATTTCTACCAAACTATTCAACAACATTTCAGTTAATAGACATCTATCTTCATATTTGCAAAACCTTTGATAGCAAACAATTTTCTTGCATGGTATTCTGTGACATATCGAACATTTTTAATCGTGTCTGGCATCAGGGGCTCTTATTCAAACTTAAAGCAATTGTCATAAATGGTACACTACTCAACTGGTTATCAAGTTATCTGAAACACAGAACTAAGTGTATTGTTATACAATCATCATAATCCACTCTTAAGTATATGGATGCAGGAGTTCCCCAAGGATCTGTTCTTGGACCTCTATTATTTCTAATATATGTTAACGATATCGCTGATTCACTATTAAGTTTAACTAGGTTGTATGCGGACAATAGCTCCTTATATTATTCTGCACAGGATCTTGAAGGTATCATAAACTATGATTTTGATATTATATCTAAATGGTCTAAACAATGGATGATCAATTTTAATCTGAACAAAACCGAAGCTATGTTCTTCTCTTTAAGAAAACCTGATAGATTACCTAATATATTTGAAAATACTTGTTTTCAATTTGTTAATTCTCATAAACATCTTGGTGTTACTTTAAGCCATGATGGTAATTTTCAACACATATTGAAAACATATTACTTTCTGTTTCCAAAACAATACACATTATGAGACGTTTAAAATTCACTATTTGAGTAATACACTCAATCAAATGTATATATCGTATGTGCGCCCAATTCTTTAGTATTCTTCATTGGTCTGGGATGGTCGCACAGTGCACCTCACCTCAGTTTTGGGACCGAGCTATACTTAAACCCATAACCTCGGCCATGAAAGATAAGTAGTCTTAGATAACAGCGCCTAAAATCAATTTGTCACTGAGGACTTCTCCTGCACTTTTTGAATGTAGAAGTTAATACTGAAAAATGAATGTCACTTCATGAAAGTTGATGTTGAATGTTTTAGCGTCATTTTTATACCATCGAGGGTTAACAGACGAATGAGGAAATTAGAAAAAGTTAGTGTTCATTTATTATTCTTTTTTTACTTAAGGAAGCAAACTGGCTTAGTGTTAAACATCATTTGACTGACAGTTTATATCACTCTTGTCCGGGCTACGATGAAAGCTGAGATGAATGATGTTTGAAAACCTTGTACCTAAACCATGACCTAAACCTTGTACCTAAACTATGAAAACCTTGTACCTAAACCATGACCTCTGTTACAAGCTATCCACTGCCCTATCGCACCGCTTAGTTCTGATAAAAACATGATATTAAAAATACAGATGTTTTGATATATATATATATACTGTATAAAATATATACACCATAAGAAATATATATTATCACATACTTTACGGTGCAGTATTGTGATAAACCCATTATATCTTTTTTATATTAATCTAGGGTAATATCACTTTCGATTCAACGTTCAGTGTTTTCTGTATAACTCGGTTCTTGTACGTAAAATGCCAATCTACATTCTGACTTCCTCGACTATATAAATGACACTGATTTGTCATGGTAAAATGATGTTATTTTGTGTTACGTCATACGACAAATGAAGGAAACAAATATGCCAGACATTTTCTCGTTCCTTATAGACATGATACGTTAAATCTAAATGAAAGGTAAATGTTTCAAAGCTATGTGATAAAATTAATATTACATAAGTGCTAATTTATTATCAAATTTATTAAATTTGTTGGCAAAAATGATATAATGTCCGGCAAATCATATCTTCATATAGTGTGCCAACTTGTTTAATAAATTAAATACTTGTTCTTTTATTCTCTCATGAATAAAATCTGCATGTGAAATGTAAAACTGACAAGTGACTGTCTATGAAACAAACTGTTCTAATAGTACATCTATACACGATGCATGATTTGGCTTCACAAGCTCATTTTGTTCAATTCACCTTAAACTAAAGAACATACCGGTATGTATGTAAAATCTATGAAGTCAATGCATAAAGAAACAAATCAGATTTAAAAGTGAAACATAAAAACATATATTTAAATTAAAGTATAGTTTATAACTGTAATAGTAGTGGTTTTAACAACAACCATATAAGACACAACTGTGATGGCTGGCTCCTTTCTTATTTATGACACTGGGGTTTCTCAATATCATAATGTAGTGGCAAGTTGGACAACCTGTATCAAAATATAAATATGCTTTACATATATCATACCTACAGAATCAAATATTAATCAGAGATTTTTGAGCGAATATATCAGGATTTTTCGAAATTTTATCTGTTGAGTCCAATCATTATGTACTTAAGGGGAATATATCAGCATTTTTCAAAATTTAAATTTCCAATATACCATGACAATATACACTCACTGACCCCGTATAGCCAATAATATATCTCTATAAACATGCCAGAATGATATATTAAATAAGGCTTTTCTAACTTGGGCACCGTTTAGGTTAGACTGAAATAGATTTTATACTAAAATGGCAACATAATTTGTGAAACTATTCGGTTTATATCAATTTTCTAAATGATTATGAGATAGTTTTGATCAATTTTTATGATTAAGACATTTATAGCGTTTTATCCTGGTAAACTCCCTTTAAACGAAAAATGTCATACTGCAGATTTAAATATAAAGGTTACAGGAGACATAATTTAAAAAAATAATCACATCTACTGATATGTATACAGTATTTCTATTCTATTTATAATACATGCAGATGATCTTAAAGTGCAGACTTCATAAGGCCCTTCTTAAAAAACTATTTGTTTGCTTTGCTTCTACCTACTCAACCAGAATTGCATCTACCCAAACTTTTTTTATTGACTTTCAAAGCATGGCATTTTTGTTTTCATGATTTCAGTCTATTTTTGTTTAAAATGACTATGCAGATTTTTTTTAAATGGGGGTTAACACTATTTTCAACATATTTCATGTTATAAATGGCATATCCACAGGGGCTTAGCTTGGTTGAAAACGGTGTGTAGACAGAGTTGTAGTGGGGTTCGGGACATGTTTCCCCGGAAAGTTATTTCAGCTAGACTGTTGTAGATGCCTTTTGGCGTATATTTCTTATGGTTTTAGGGGCCTGGGTATCATTAATATTAACCTTGAATTCACTTTATAACCATATGAATGTGGTGTTTTGCGGTTTGTTCACTTTAATGAAGGGGAAAATGAAGTAGCCTAGGGTCCGATTTTTATTGCATTTTCGGTATTTTTATTTTTTTGATTTCTCAGAAAAAAGTGTAGGCACGTGCCTACAGTGCCTATAGGAAGCTACGCTACTTGTCCAGTTTATTTGGTGGAGGAAGATCTCAGAATACATAGTAGAACCACAGTCCTTCCGCGTAAGGACTTGAACCTACAATCTTAGCGGTGAGAAGTAAGTGACCTTGAGATGACGCCTCCGATCAATCAGCCAATGCAAAATCAAAATATGGCAAAACAATGAATAGCTACGTACCTACCCAGATGAGAAATACTGGGTCAGAGTACAGCAAACAAACATTTTAAGGATTGACCCATCCGTTGTACTCCACCTTGCGTAGCGGGCTTAATTAATCTCAAAATCTCAAAATCATGTACCTCTCACTGCTGAGGTTGTGGGTTCGAGCCAAGCTCGGTCAAAACATGTGTATGTGAGATAGTATGTCAGTTATTTGCAAATCTGTGGGAAAATGCAGTCTTTCTATTAAACAGAAACTTATTCAAATCTTCAATGAAAATTACAATGATATTAAATATCAGATACTAGTACGCGATTGTATCATAATTTCCTAAAAAAAGTTGGATAACATAAGCATTGTGCAACATGTTTCACACTTTTTTCAGTGCAACATTCTGTAAAATTTAAGCACCCGTATATGTTAAATTTTGGCCTGATGTGTTATATGGGTTCATTTAGCAGATCGGTTACTGTAGTTAGCTCATAGGTAGATGCGGAGAGTTTAATTTCTTCTGCTAGTGCTCAGGGTTGGTTCACAGCGTTGTTTCCCGTCTCTGTTGGGACGTTTTCCCATTGAACTTCTATGGTACAGGAAACATTATGAATGGAAATGATACACAAATAACTAGCACAATATTGGAAAAACTGAGGATAGAAAATGGAGTGTGGACGTGTGAGAAAATCTTGAATTTTTATTCAATGTAAAACTTTCCATCACAGCGTATTTAATTTAGTTATGGATTCTTCAGTCACCAAGTTGGTCAAGTAAATAAAATAAAGCTTTGTTCATGGGGTTGTCAGTTCCAGAGATGGACTCTCTACCACTAGACTATATCAGCAGTCTAGTACATTGTATAAGCAGGGAAGACAAAATAAGGAGGGGAAGATTGTAGTCTTAAATATCTATCTGATAGTTAATATGCTGTTGTGGACAGTGATTAGCACACAGTGAATTAAAAATAATGAAAATAATAAATGCAGATAAAGAGGATACAATTAGGCTGATACAATAAAAACAGAGCATGTATTAAACAGAACTTCAAGCAGATCTGGTTTCTAGGGAGACATATGCTGTGCTTAACATGTGTGCTTATGCAGATTTTGTGTTATGCACAAAAAGCCCCCCTCCCCCCCCCTTCTAGACTGAAACCCTGAATACAGAAACTCATATGACTGTTTCTTGGAACATATGTTAGTCACAATCCATTGGGTGCCAATGTAACATGACTGGAAAAATATGTAACCAGTCGGGGACTGTGACCATTTGTTGACAGTGCGAATACTCTGGAAACTGAGATAGCCAGATCTCTGACATAAAACTTGTCTTCTTAGTTGTTTCATACACGCTTTGATTATTCGACCTGCTGTTCATTGTCTCAGGTGACAACAACAAAAAAAAAGGGTAAATAAACTCTTGAAGAGTCTTTGGATGATTGTTTGAATAGATTTATTGTGCGTGATATTGTGATATGAATATTTGAGACTGTTTTCAATGAACAGAACTCGTATGTTGGCAGACTCATTAGAAAAAAAAAGTGAACCGAAAAGAAAAACAGAAAAGAAACAAATATAATGCCATACGAACAGAATGAAGCACGAAGGCCTACCTTGTAGTCTGTCCCATTTTATTATGCACAACACGCCGTTCTTGTTTGACTGATTTAAAAATGATTATGTCACTTTCTTGTTTCCAAATGTGTTCAACATATGTGTCAAGGTAACATGTCAAATTTCAGCGTCTGCCGAAATGAACACATTTCACAACGTTCGTAAAATGTACACACATCTTTAATTTGGCACTAATTATACTAATTATGTTTATTGTAATTTAAAACGAAAATAATTCAATACTGACTACCATTGCATCCTCATCACAGTATTTACTTACAACTTATCTAATCAGAATTATTTCATCGTTACCATGTTGGTATAAAAAGTAAATGTTCTAAATTAAATGGTGGACGTATCCCGGTGATTCCATAAAAAATTCCCGGCAAAAACAGAAAACATAGTACCGCGATCGGAAGCAATATAAGTTATGATGTCGTGGCGTTCCTACAAATACGGATATGTATTAATGGTCAAAGGCAAATGACTCCAGTTCAGTGAAATTATTGTTACGTAGAGTTGTAAATGGTCAAAAGCAAATAACTCCAGTTCAGGTGAATTATTGTTACGTATGATTATTAATCATCAAACAATTCTTGTTCAATTAGAAATATTACTTATAGTCATTAATCGTCAAAAGGAAATAACTGTTGTTCAATTAAAATGTTACTTATAGTCAATAATGGTCAAAGGGAACTAATTCTTATTCAGTTGAATTAGTGTCACGTATAGTTAATTAAATAACTCTTTTTTAGAAATATTTCTTATAGTCATTAATGGTCAAAGGGAAATAACTCTAGTTAAGTTGAATTATTGTTAAGTACTGTTATTAAAGGTCAAAGGGAAATAACTCTTTTCCAGTTAAAAATGTAACTGATAGTCTATAATTCTCAAAGGGAATTAACACTAGGTCAGATGATCTTCTTTACGTATAGTTATTAATAGACACTGGGGAATAATTTTTGTTAAGTTGAATTATTGCCACGTATGTAAATTAATGGTCAAATGCCAATTACACTTGTTCAGTTAAAAAACTGTTACTGAAAGTCATTAATGGTCAAAGGGAAATAACTCCATTTCAGTTGAATTATTGTTACGTATAATTATAAATGTTCAAAGTTGAATAGCTCTTGTTAAGTTAAATAATTGTTACTTATAGTGATTAATGGTCAAAGGAAATTACGTCTTGTTCAGCAAAAACTGTTACTGAAAGTCATTAATGGTCAAAGGGAAATAACTCCATTTCAGTTGAATTATTGTTTCGTATAATTATAAATGTTCAAAGTTGAATAGCTCCTGTTCAGTTAAATAATTGTTACTTATAGTCATTAATGATCAAAAGGAAATAACTCAAATTCAGTTGTATTATTGCAACGTATAGTTATGAATGGTCAAAGGGAAATATTTATTGTTAAGTTAGAAATATTACTTTAAGTCATTAATGGTCCAAGGGAAATAACTCTTATTCAGTAGAATTATTGTTACGTATAGTTATTAAAGGTCAACGGGAAATATCCCTTTTCTAGATAAAAAATGTAACTGATAGTCTATAATTTTCAAAGGGAATTATCACTAGGTCAGATGAAATTTTTACGTATAGTTATTAATGGTCAAAGGAAATAATTTCAGTTCAATTGAATTATTGTTACGTATAGTTATTAATTGTCAAAGGGAAAACACTCCAGTTCAGTTGAATTATTGTTACATATAGTCATTATTAATTGTCAAAGGGAAATAATTCTTGTTCAATTAAAGATGTTACTTATTGTCATTAATGGTCAAAGGGAACTAACTCTTGTTCGGTTGAATAATTGTAACGTATAGTTATTAGTCGACAAAGGGAAAAAATCTTGTTCAGTTAGAAATGTTTATTATAGTTGTACATGATCAAAGGGAAATAACACGTGTTCAGTTCAAAATGATACTATTATTCATTAATGGTCAAAGGGAAATAACTCTAGATGAGTTGAATTATTGTTACTTATAGTCATTAATGGTCAAAAGGAAATAACTCTTGTTCAGTTAAAAATGCTACTTATAGTCATTCATTAATGGTTAAAGGGAATTCACTCCAGTGCAGCTGAATTATTGTAACTAATAGTTATAAATATTCAAAGTAGAAGAGCTCTTGTTCAGTTGAATACCTGTCATGTATAGTCATAAGTGGTAAAATGGGAATAACTCTTGTTACAAATGTTACTTATAGTCATAAATGTTCTAAGAGAAATAACTCAAGTTCAGTTAAATTATTGTTACGGTCAAAGGGAAATAACTCTTGTATACTTAGAAATGTTACTTACAGTCATTAATTGTCGAAGGGAAATAACTCTTGTTCAGTTGAATTATTGTTATGTATAGATATAAATGTTCCAAATGAAATTGCTCTTGTTCAGTTAAAAATGTTACGTATAGTCATTAATCTTCGAAGGGAAATATCTCCAGTTTGGTTTAATTATTGTTACGTATATTTACTAATGGGCAAATGGAAATAATTTTTGTTAGTTATAAATGTTTGTTACAGTTATAAATGATCAAACGGAAATAATTCGTGCTAAAAATGATACTTAAAGTCATTAATGGTCAAAGGGAAATAACTCTAGTTCATTTAAATTATTGTTCAGTATAATCATTAGTGGTCAAATGGGAATAATTTTTGTTCAGTTAAAAAATAAACTTATAGACATTAATGGTCAAAGGGAAATATCTCAAGCTTAGTTGAATAATTGATACGTATAATTATTAATTGTCAAAGGGAAATAACTCTCGTTCATTTGAATTATTATTACGTATAGTAATAAATGTTCGAATTGAAACAGCTCAAGTTCAATTCAATTATTGTAACTAATAGTCAATAATGGTAAAAGGGATATAACTCTTGTTCAGTTAAATTATGTTACTTACAGTCATTAATGGTCAAAGGGAAATAACTCCATTTCAGTTGAATTATTGTTACGTATAATTATAAATGTTCAAAGTTGAATAGCTCTTGTTCAATTAAATATTTGTTACTTATAGTCATTAATGATCAAAAGGAAATAACTCATATTCAGTTGTATTATTGCAACGTATAGTTATGAATGGTCGAAGGGAAATAATAATTGTTAAGTTAGAAATATTACTCTGAGTCATTAATGGATAAAAGGGAAATAACTCTTGTTTAAATAAAAATGTTATTTATATTCATTAATGGTCCAAGGGAAATAACTCTTATTCAGTAGAATTATTGTTACGTATAGTTATTAAAGGTCAACGGGAAATATCTCTTTTCTAGATAAAAAATGTAACTGATAGTCTATAATTTTCAAAGGGAATTATCACTAGGTCAGATGAAATTTTTACGTATAGTTATTAATGGTCAAAGGAAATAATTTCAGTTCAATTGAATTATTGTTACGTATAGTTATTAATTGTCAAAGGGAAAAAAACTCCAGTTCAGTTGAATTATTGTTACATATAGTCATTATTAATTGTCAAAGGGAAATAATTCTTGTTCAATTAAAAATGTTTCTTATTGTCATTTATGGTCAAAGGGAAATAACTCTTGTTCGGTTAAATAATTGTAACGTATAGTTATTAGTCGATAAAGGGAAATAAATATTGTTCAGTTAGAAATGTTTATTATCGTTGTACATGATCAAAGGGAAATAACACGTGTTCAGTTCAAAATTATACTATTAGTCATTAATGGTCAAAGGGAAATAACTCTAGATGAGTTGAATTATTGTTACTTATAGTCATTAATGGTAAAAATGAAATAACAATTGCTCATTTAAAAATGTTACTTAATATAGTCATTAATGATCAAAGGGAAATAACTCTAGATGAGTTGAATTATTGTTACTTATAGTCATTAATGGTCAAAATGAAATAACAATTGCTCATTTAAAAATGTTACTTAATATAGTCATTGATGGTCAAAGGGAAATAACTCTTGTTCAGTTAAAATTGTTACTTATAGTCATTCATTCATGGTAAAAGGGAATTCACTCTAGTGCAGCTGAATTATTGTTACTTATAGTTATAAATATTCAAAGTAGAAGAGCTCTTGTTCAGTTGAATAACTGTTATATATAGTCATAAGTGGTCAAATGGGAATAACTCTTGTTAAAAATGTTACTTATAGTCATTAATGTTCTAAGGGAAATTTCTCCAGTTCAGTTAAATTATTGTTACGGTCAAAGGGAAATAACTCTTGTTTACTTAGAAATGTTACTTACAGTCATTAATGGTCAAAGGGAAATAACTCTTGTTCAGTTGAATTATTGTTATGTATAGATATAAATGTTCCAAATGAAATTGCTCTTGTTCAGTTAAAAATGTTTCGTATAGTCATTAATTTTCGAAGGGAAATATCTCCAGTTGAGTTTAATTATTGTTACGTATATTTACTAATGGGCAAATGGAAATAATTTTTGTTCAGTTATAAATGTTTGTTACAGTTATAAATGATCAAACGGAAATAATTCGTGCTAAAAATGATACTTAAAGTCATTAATGGTCAAAGGGAAATAACTCTAGTTCATTTAAATTATTGTTCATTATAATCATTAGTGGTCAAATGGGAATAATTTTTGTTCAGTTAAAAAATAAACTGATAGACATTAATGGTCAAAGGGAAATATCTCAAGCTTAGTTGAGTAATTGATACGTATAATTATTAATGGTCAAAGGGTAATAACTCTTGTTCATTTGAATTATTGTTACGTAGAGTTATAAATGTTGAATTGAAACAGCTCAAGTTCAATTCAATTATTGTTACTAATAGTCAATAATGGTAAAAGGGATATAACTCTTGTTCAGTTAAATTATGTTACTTACAGTCATTAATGGTCAAAGGGAAATAACTCGAGTTTAGTTGAATTATTGTTGCGTATAAGTTTTAATGATCAATGGGATATAACGCTTGTTCATTTAGAAATGTTACTTATAGTCTTTAATGGTCAAAGAAAAATAACTCGTGTTCAGCTAGACATGAATTTTATAGTCATTGATGTTCAAAGGGAAATAACTCTTGTTCAGTTGAATTGTTGTGACTGATAGTCATAAATTTTGAAAAGGAAACAACATTTGTTCAGTTAGAAAATGTTAGTTATAGTCATTAATGGTCAAAGGCTAATAACTCCTATACAGTTGAATTATTGTTACGTATTGCTATTAATGATCAGATTGAAAATACTCTAATCCAATTGAATTATTGTTACTTATAGTCAATAAAAGTTAAAGGAAAATAACTATTGTTCAGTAAAAAATGTAACCTGTAGTCATTAATGGTCAACAGGAAATAATTCGAATTCAGTTTAATTATTTTTAAGTACAGTTATTAATGGTCAAAGGGAAATCACTATTGTTCAGTTGATGTATTACAATAATTCAACAGAACTAGAGTTAATTCCCTTTAACAAATAATGACTATAAGTAACATTTATCAATTGATAAAGATTTATTTCCATTTAAACATTAATAACTATACATAACAATAATTGAAATGAACTGGAGTTGTTTCCCTTTGACCATTAATGGCTATAAGTATCATTTTTTTAACTGAACAAGAGTTAATTCCCATTGACCATTAATGACTATAAGTAACAATAATTCAACTGATCTAGAGTTATTTCCCTTTGACCGTTAATGACTATGAGTATCATTTTGAACTGAACACGTGTTATTTCCCTTTATCATTTATAATTATAAGACACATGCCTAACTGAACTAGAGTTATTTCCCTTTGACCATTAATAACTTTAAGTTTCACGTTTAACTGAACACGAGTTATTTCCCTTAACCATTTATGATTATAAGTAATATCTTTAACTGAACAGGAGTTTTTTCCCTCTGACCATTTATGACTATAAGTAATAACAATTCAATCGAACAAAAGTAAGTTCTCTTTGACAATTAATGACTTTAATTGTTATTTCATTTTGACCATTAATAACTATACGTAACACTAATTAAACTTAACTGGTGTTATTTCCCTATGTCCATTAATGGCTAAAGTAACATGTTTTAACTAAACATGAGTTATTTCCCTTTGACTATAATAATAATTCAACTGAACTAGAGTTATTTTCCATTGATCATTAATGACTATAAATATCATTTGAACTGGACACGAGTCATTTCCCATTGATCATTAATGACTATATGTAATATCTTTAACTGAACAAGAGTTTTTTCCCTTTGACCATTCATGACTATAAGTTACAACAATTCAACTGAACAAGAGTTATTTCCCTTTGACCATTAATGACCTTGTGTCTTATTTTTAACTGAACACGAGTTATTCACATTTGATTGTTAATGACTATAAGTAACATTTCTTAATGAACAGTAGTTTTTTCCATTTGACCATTAAAAATTATACGTAACAATAATTAAACTGAACTAGAGATATTTCCCTTTGACCATCGATGACTATAAGTATCATGTTTAACTGATCAAGAGTTATTTCCCTTTGACCATTAATGACCATAAGTAACATTTAATCTGAACAACAGCAATTTCCTTTTGACCTCTACTTATGACTATAAGTAACAATAATTAAATTGAACAAGAGTTATTCCACTTTGAACACTTATAACTAATAATAACTGTAATTCAGCTATAAATTGACCATTTATGACTTTAAGCAACAACAATTCAACTGAACAAAAGTTAATTCCCCATGACCATTAATGACTATATGTATTATTTTAAGGTGAAAACGAGTTATTTCCCTTTGAACATAAATGACTATAAGTGACATTCTTAAATGAAAAATATTTATTTCCCTTTCACCATTAATATATATTCGTAACAATAATTAATCTGAACTGGAGTTATTTCCTTTAGGTCATAATGACTATGGTAACATGTTTTAACTAAACAAGAGTTATTTCCCTTTGACCATTTACAATAATTCAACTGAACTAGAGTCATTTCCTTAAGATAATTAATGACTCAAAATATAATTTTTAACTGATCCTGAGTTATTTTCCATTGATCATTAATAACTATATCTAATATTATTAACTGAACAAGAGTTATTTCCCTTTGACCATTTATGACTTAAGGTAACAACAATTCAACTGAACTGGAGTTTTTTTTCTCTTTGGCAATTAATGTCTATCAGTAACATTTTTTAACTGAAAAAGAGTTATTTCCCTGTGAACATTAATGACTATAAGTATTATGATTAACTGAACAAGAGTTATTTCCCTCAGACTGTAAATGACTATAAGAAACATTTCTTAATGAAGAAGAGTTATTTCCCTTTGGCAATTAATGACTATCAGTAACATTTTTTAACTGAAAAAGAGTTATTTTCCTTTGACCATTAATAATTATACGGAACAATAATTCAACTGAACTGGAGTTCTTTCCCTTTGACCATCAATGACTATAAGTATCATGTTTGACTGATCACGAGTTATTTCCCTTTGACCATTAATGACAATAAGTAACATTTTAACTGAACAACAGTAATTTCCCTTTGACCTTTACTAATGACTATAAGTTACACTAATTCAATTAAACAAGAGTTATTCCACTTGAACAATTATAACTAATAGTAACTGTAATTCAGCTGCACTGAAGTTATTTCCTTTGACCATTAATGACAAAATGTTACATTTTTTAACTGAACAAGATTTATTTCCCTTGACCATTAATGACTTTATGTAACAATAATTCAACTTAATTGGATTTATTTCCCTTTGACCATTAATAACTGTAGGTAACATGTTTTAACTAAACAAGCGTTATTTTCCTTTGACCATTAACAATAAATCAACTGAACTAGAGTTATTCCCAATTGATCATAAGTGACTGTAAATATCATTTTTAACTTAATACCAGTAATAGTCGTTTGAACCTTAATAATTATAAGTAATATTTTTATCTGAACAACAGTTATTTCCTTCTGACCATTTATAACTATAAGTAACAACAATTTAACTGAACAAGAGTTAATTTTTTTACCATTAATGACTGTAAGTATTATTTTTAGCAGAAAACGAGTTATTTCCTTTGACCATTAATAACTATGCTTAACAATAATAAGCTTGAGCTGGAGTTATTTCCCTTTGGTCATTAATGGCTATAGTAACATGTTTTAACTAAACAAGAGCTATTTCCCTCTGACTTCCAATGCCTATCAGTAACATTTCTAAATTAACAAGAGTTTATTTCCCTTTGACCATTAATAACTATACGTAACAATAATTAAACTGAACTAGAGTTATTTCCGTTTCGCCATTAATAAATATCAGTAAATTTTTATCTGAAAGAGAGTTATTTCCCTTTGACCATTAATAATTATACGTATTAATAATTCAACTCTACTGGAGTTATTTCCCTTTGACAATTAATGACTAACAGTAACAATAATTCAACAGAACTGGAGTTATTTTCCTTTGACCATTTACAACTATACGAAACACTAATTTAATTGAACTGGAGTTATTTCCCTTTGACATTTATGACCATAGGTAACATGTTTTAATCGATCAAGTGTTATTTCCCTTTGACCATACACAATAATTCAACTGAACATGAGATATTTCTCCATGATCAATAATAACTATATCTAATATTTTTAACTGAATAAGAGTTATTTCCCTTTGACCATTCATGACTTTAGATAACAATAATTCAACTGAACTAGTGTTATTTCCCTTTGACCATAAATGACTATAAGCATTATTATTACTGAACACGAGTAATATTCCTTTGACTGGTAATGACTTTAAGTAACATTTCTTAATGAAAAGAAGTTATTTCCCTTTGGCCATTAATAACTTTCAGTAACATTTTTTAACTGAAAGAGAGTTATTTCCACTTGACCATTAATAATTATTCGTAACAATAATTCAACTGATCTGGAGTTCTTTCCCTTTGACAATTAATCACTTATGGTAACATTAATTCAACTGAATTTGAGTTAATTTCCTTTGACCATTTACAACAATATGTAACAATAATTTAATTGATCAGGAGTTATTTCCATTTGACCATTAATGACTGTAGGTAACATGTGCAATCGATCAATTGTTATTTCCCTTTGACCATTAACAATAATTCAACTGAACTAGAGTTGTTTCCCATTGATCATTTATAACTATTAATATCATTTGTAACTGGACAAGAGTTATTTCCATTTGACCATTAATAACTTTACGTAACAATAATTAAACTGATCTGGAGTTATTTCCCTTCGGCCATTAATAACTATCAGTAACATTTTTTTACTGGAAGAGAGTTATTTCCACTTGTCCATTAATAATTATACGTAATAATAATTCAACTGAACTAGAGTTATTTCCCTTTGACTATTAATGACTAATCGTAACATTAATTCAACTGAACTTGAGTTATTTTCCTTTGATCATTTACAACTATACGTAACAATTATTTAATTGAGCTGGAGTTATTTCCATTTGTCATTAATGACAGTAGGTAACATGTTTTAACAATATGTAATAATAATTAAATTGAACTGGAGCTATTGCCATTTGACCATTAATGACTGTAGGTAACATGTTTTAATCGATCAATTGTTATTTCCTTTGACCATTAATAATTATACGTAACAATAATTCAACTCTACTGGAGTTATTTCCCTTTGACCATTAATGACTAATAGTAACAATAATTCAACTGAACTGGAGTTATTTTCATTTGACAATTTACAACTATACGTAACAATAATTTAATTGAGCTGGAGTTATTTCCATTTGTCATTAATGACAGTAGGTAACATGTTTTAATCGATCAAGTGTTATTTCCCTTTGACCATTTACAATAATTCAACTGAACATGAGTTATTTCCCATTGATTATTAATGACTATAAACATAATTTTTAACTGGACACGAGTTATTTCACCTTGATCATTAATAACTATATCTAATATTTTTAACTGAACAAGAGTTATTTCCCATTGATCATTTATGACTTGAAGTAACAACAATTCAACTGAACTACAGTTATTTCCCTTTGACCATTAATAACTATTAGTATTATTTTTAACTGAAGAAGAGTTATTTCCCTCAGACTGTAAATGACTACAAGTAACCTTTCTAAATGTACAACAGTTATTTCCCTTTGACCATTTATATCTTTACGCAACAAATATTAAACTGATTTGGAGTTTTTTCCCCTTGGCAATTAATGACGATCAGTAACATTTTTTAACTGAAAAAGAGTTATTTTCCTTTGACCATCAATAATAATACGGAACAATAATTCAACTGAACTGGAGTTCTTTCCCTTTGACCATTAATGACAATAAGAAACATTTGATTTGAACAACAGTAATTTCCCTTAGACCTTTATTAATGACTATGAGTAACAATAATTCAATTGAACAAGAGTTATTCCACTTTGAACAATTATAATTATTAGTTACTGTAATTCAGCTACACTGAAGTTATTTCCTTTGACCATTAATGACTATAAGTTACATTTTTAACTGAACAAGATTTATTTCCCTTTGACCATTAATGACTATAGGTAACAATAATCTAACTAAACCGGATTTTATTCCATTTGACCATTAATAACTGTAGGTAACATGTTTTAACTGAACAATAATTCAACTGAAATAGAATTATTCCCAATTGATCATAAGTGACTGTAAATATCATTTCTAAGTAAATACGAGTATTTTCCGTTTGACCAATAAAACTTATTATTAATATTAACTTAATATTTTTATCTGAACAAAAGTGCTTTCTCTCTGACCATTTATGACTATAAGTAACAACAATTTAACTGTTTTAACTAAACAATAGTTATTTCCCTCTGACTGTTAATAACAATCAGTAACATTTATAAATGAACAAGAGTTATTTCCCTTCGACCATTTATAATTAAGCGTAACAATAACTAAACTGAACAAGAGTTATTTCCCTTTGACCATTAAAAATTATACGTAACAATAATACAATTGTACTGCAGTTATTTCCTTGACCATTCATGACTTTAGGTAACAATAATTCAACTGAACTAGAGTTATTTCCCTTTGACCATTCATGACTTAAGGTAATAACAATTCAACTGAACTAGTGTTATTTCCCTTTGACCATTAATGACTATAAGTATTATTTATAACTGAACAAGTGTTATTTCAATCTGACTGTAAGTGACTATCAGTAACATTTCTAAATGAACAAGAGTTATTTACCTTTGACCATTAATATTTATACGTAACAATCAATAAACTGAACTGGAGTTATTTCCCTTTGGCAATTAATGACTATCAGAAACATTTTTAACTGAACAAGAGTTATTTTCCTTTTACCATTAATAATTATAAGGAACAATAATTCAACTGAACTAGAGTTATTTCTCTTTAACCATTCATGAGTATAAGAAACATTTCAACTGAACAGTAGTAATTTCCCTTTGAACTCTACTTATGACTATAAGTAACAATAATTCAATTGAACAAGAGTTATTCCACTTTGAACAATTATAACTATTAGTAACTGTAATTTAGCTTCACTGAAGTTATTTCCTTGGACCATTAATGACTATAAGTAACATTTTTAATTGAACAATATTTATTTCCCTTTGACCATTAATTGCTATACGTGACAATAATTCAACTGAACTGTAGTTATTTCCCTTTGGCCATTAATAACTGTAGGTAAAATGTTTTAACTGAACAAGTGTTATTTCCCATTTGACCATTAACAATAATTCAACTGAACTAGAGTTATTCCCCATTGATTATTAGTGACTGTAAATATCATTTTTAACTGAATACGATTAATTCCGTTTGACCATTAATAATTATAAGTAATATTATCATCTGAACAAGAGTTATTTCCCTCTGACCATTTATGACTATTAGTAACAACAAGAGTTAGTTCTTATTGACCATTAATGATTGTAAATATTATTTTTAGCAGCAGGAAACGAGTTATTTCCTTTGAACATTATTAACTATACTTAGCAATAATTAGCCTGAGCTGGAGTTATTTCCCTTTGGCCATTAATTGCAATAGTAACATGTTTTAACTAAACAAGAGCTATTTCCTTCTGACTGCTAATAACAATCAGTAAAATTTCTAAATGAACAAGAGTTATTTCCCTTTGACCATTTATAATTAAACGTAACAATAGCTAAACTGAACTAGAGTTATTTCCTTTCGACCATTAATAATTATAGGTAACAATAATACAACTGTACTGAAGTTATTTCCTTTGACAATTTATGACTTTAGGTAACAATAATTCAACTGAACTAGAGTTATTTCCCTTTGACCATTCATGACTCAAGGTAATAACAATTCAACTGAACGAGTGTTATTTCCCTTTGACCATTAATGACTTTAAGTAACATTTCTCATTGAACAAAAGTTATTTCCTTTAGAGCATTAATAACTTTACGTAACAATAAGTAAACTGATCTGGAGTGATTTCCCTTTGGTCATTAATAACTATCAGTAACATTTTTTAACTGAAAGAGAGTTATTTCCCCTTGATCATTAATAATGATACGTAACAATAATTCAACTGAACTGGAGTTATTTCCCTTTGACTATTAATGACTAATCGTAACATTAATTCAACTGAACATGAGTTATTTTCATTTGACCATTTACACCAATATGTAACAATAATTTAATTGAACTGGAGTTATTTCCATTTGACCATTAATGACTGTAGGTAACATGTTTTAATCGATCAAGTGTTATTTCCCTTTGACCATTAACAATAATTCAACTGAACTATAGTTATTTCCCATTGATCATTAATGACTATTAATATCATTTTTTAACTCGACACGAATTATTTCCCTTTGACAATAAATGATTATTAGAAATATTTTTAACTGAACAAGAGTTATTTCCCTTTGACCATTTATGACTATAAGTAACAACAATTCAACTGAACAAGAGTTAATTTCCCATAACAATTGATGACAATATGAATTATTTTAGCTGAAAAGGAGTTATTTCCCTTTGACCATTAATAACTATAAGTAACATTTTAAATGAACAAGAATTATTTCTCTTTGACAAATAATAACTCTATGTAATAAATATTAAGCTGAACTGGAGTTATTTCCCTTAGGTCATTAATGACTATAATAACATGTTCTAACTAAACGAGAGTTATTTCTTTTTGACCATTAACAATAATTCAACTGAATTAGAGTCATTTCACTGAGATAATTAATGACAAAAAATATCATTTTTAACTGATCACGATTCATTTCCCTTTGATCATTAATTACTATATCTGATATTTCTAACTGAACAAAAATGATTTCACTTCGACCATTCATGACTTTAGGTAACAACAATTCAACTGAACTAGAGTAATTTCCTATTGACAGTTAATGACTATAAGTATTATTATTAACAGAACACGAGTTATTTCCCTTTGGCCATTAATGACTACCAGTAACATTTTTTAACTGAACAAGATTTATTTCTCTTGACCATTAATAACTATACGTAACAATAATTAATCTGAACTGGAGTTATTTCTCTTAGTTCATTAATGACTATAGTAACATGTTTTAACTAAACAACAGATATTTCCCTTTGACCATTAACAATAATTCAACTGAGCTAGAGTCATTTCCCTCAGATAATTAATGACTAAAAATATCATTTTTAACTGATCACGAGTTATTTCCTTTTGATCATTGATTACTATATCTAATATTTTTAATTAGTTGAATCAGTCAAATTATTGTTACGTATAGTTATTAATGGTCAAATGGAAATCACTATTGTTCAGTTGATGTATTACAATAATTCAACAGAATTAGAGTTATTTTCCTTTAACAAATAATGACTATAAGTAACATTTATCAACTGATCAAAATTAATTTCCCTCTGATCATTCATGACTTTAGGTAATAACAATTCAACTGAACAAGAGTTATTTTTCTTTGACCATTAATAATTATACGTAACAATAATTCAACTGAACTTGATTTATTTCCCTTTGACCATCACTGACTATAAGTATCATGTTTAACTGATCACGAGTTATTTCCCTTTGACCATTAATGACAATAAGTAACATTTTAACTGAACAACAGTAATTTCCCTATGACTTTTACTAATGACTATAAGTAACATGATCTTATTGAATAAGAATTATTCCACTTTGAACATATATAACTATTAGTAACTGAAATTCAGCTATAAATTGACCATTTATGACTATAAGTTACAACAATTCAACTGAACAAAAGTTAATTCCCCATTAATGACTTTATATATTATTTTTAGCTGAAAACGGGTTATTTCCCTTTGACCATTAATAACTATTCATAACAATGATTAATCTGAAGTAGATTTATTTCCCTTAGGTCATTATGACTTAAGTTACATGTTTTAAATAAACAAGAGTTATTTCCCTTTGACCATAAACAATAATTCAACTGAACTAGAGTCATTTCACTAAGAAAATTAATGACTAAAAATATCATTTTTAACTGATCACGAGTTATTTCCCCTTGATAATTAATGACTATAAATCACATTTTTAACTGAACAAGAGTTATTTCCCTATGACCATTAATGACTTTAAATATTATTTTTAACTGAACACGAGTTATTTCCCTCTGACTGTCAATGACTATAAGTAACATTTCTAAATGAACAAGAGTTATTTCCCTTTGACCTTTAATAACTATACGTAATAATAATTAAACTGATATGGAGTTATTTCCCTTTGGCAATTAATGACTATCTGTAACATTGTGTAACTGAACAAGAGTTATTTTCCTTAGACCATTAATAATTATACAGAACAATAATTCAACTGAACTTGAGTTATTTCCTTTGACCATTAATGACAATAAGTAACATTTTTTAACTGAACAAGATTTATTTCTCTTTGACCAATAATGACTATACGTAACAATAATTCAACTGAACTGGGAGTTATTTTCCTTTGACCATTAATGAAGTAATATTTCTAACTGAACAAGAGTTATTTCTCTTTGACAATTAACAACTATAAGAAACTATAACTCAATTTGAACTAGAGTTATTTCCCTTTGACCAATAATAAATGTAAGTTACATGTTTTAACTGAACAAGTGTTATTTCCCTTTGACCATTTATAATAATTCAACTGAACTTGAGTTTTCCCCATTGATCATTAGTGACTGTAAATATAATTTTTAACTAAACACGAGTAATTTCCGTTTGTCGATTAATAATTATAAGTAATATTTTTATCTTAACAAGAGTTATTTCCCTCTGACCATTTATGACTATAAGTAACAACAGTTTAACTGAACAAGGGTTAATTCCTTTTGACCATTAATGACTGTAAGTATTATTTTAAGCGGAAAACGAGTTATTTCCTTTTGACCATTAATAACTATACATAACAATAATTAGCCTAAGCTGGAGTTATTTCCCTTTGGCCATTAATGGCTATAGTAACATGTTTTAACTGAACAAGAGTTATTTCCCTTTTACCCTTAATAACTATATTTTTCATGACTGTCAGTAACATTTTTTAACTGAAAAAGTGTTATTTCTCTTTGACCATTAAAAAAATATACGTAACAATAATTCAACTGTACTGCAGTTATTTCCCTTTGACCATTAATGACTAAGAGTAACAATAATTCAACTGAACTTGGGTTTTAGATCATTAATGACTATAAGTATTATTTTTAACTGAACACGAGTTATTTCCCTCTGACTGTAAATTACTATACGTAACTATAATTAAACTGATCTCGAGTTATTTCCCTTGGCAATTAATGACTGTCAGTAACATTTTTTAACTGAACAAGAGTTATTTTTCTTTGACCATTAATAATTATATGGAACAATAATTCAACTGAACTGGAGTTATTTCCCTTTGACCATTGATGACAATAAGTTACATTTTAACTGAACAACAGTAATTTCCTTTTGACCATAAATGACTGTACGTAACAATGATTATCCTGAGCTGGAGAAATTGCCCTTAGGCCATAAATGGAAATAATAACATGTTTTAACTAAACAAGAGTTATTTCCCTCTGACAATTAAAGAATATAAGTAACGACAATTTAACTGAACACGAGTTATTTCACTTTGATCATAAATGACTATAAGTAATATTGTTAACTGAACAAGAGTTTCTTCCCTTTGACTATCATGACTATAGGTAACAACAATTCAACTGAACAAGAATTATTTCTCTTTCACCATTAATGACCTTAAGAATTATTTTTAACTGAACACGAGATATTTTCCTTTGACCATTAATGACTATAAGTAACATTTCCAAATGAATAAGAGTTATTTCCATATGACCTTTAACATATATACGTAACACTTATTATTATACTGGAGTTATTTCCCTTTTGACCATAAATGACTATAAGTAACATTTTTTAACTGAACAAGAGTTATTCCCTTTGACTATTAATTACTATTAATAACAGTTATTCAACTGAACTAGAATCATTTCAATTTGAACATTTATAACTATACGTAACAATAATTCAACTGAACGCGATTTATTTCCCTTTGATCATTGATAACTATACGTAACAATAATTCAACTATACTAGAGTTTTTCACTTTGACCATAAATGACTATAAGTAACATTTCTAACTGAACAAGAGATATTTCCCTTTGAGCATTAATAACTATACGTAACAATAATTCAACTGAAATAGATTTATTTCTCTTTCACCGTTAATGACTGTAAGTAACATTTTTATTTGAATAAGAGTTTTTGGCATTTGACCATTAATTAATATACGTAACACTTATTCAACTGAACAAGAGTTATTTTCCTTTGACCATTTATGACTATTATTAAAATAATTCAACTGAACCCACGATGATTCTAAAATAAATGACTGATTTATCCATTAAGCAATGGCAATTGCAGTTTGTCTGGCTAGCCATTGATAAAAATAATAATTTAATGATAATTTAACATTTAAGTGTCAACTCTACACTGGTTGTATATCATATGCGTAATACTCACCATTATTCTGAAAAACTCAAGAATACTCGTAGTTTCAACTATATTCTGGATAACAGTGTTATTGTTGTTTTGTCACACTGTATGAGTTATGTCCCTTAGATCGTTTAAGTGAAATTATTAACAATATTGATCTTTTAATTAAAAAAAAAAGTATTGTAGTGCTAGGGGTGTTTCGATCAGTTAAAAGTCGCCGGTAAACATGTTGATTCAATATATATATTGGCTCTGAAACGCTTCTGTAGAATGCTATAAAAAATCTCCAGTAAAAATATCAGAAGCTACATGATGATTTTCTTCATAATTCACATCAGACCACTTTGAAAAAGTATAACATGTTGAATGAGCATGCGTTATATTCAATTCGACTTATCATAAATGTGTTAACTGCTTTATTTATTGTGCAATTCATCTGGTTTCGTTTTAAAGCCAACTGCTTTACAATTAATCCATGTCGATTTTATCGATTCAAAATTTGTAACAAAGGAAGCGTTATTAAGACTTAAAAGACACAAGAAAAAAAAAACGTAGCTTTTAATTGGTTACTATAAGTCATATGGTAATTGGCTTGCCACTACGGAGGCCAGCCTATATGTTTCACGCCTAATAAAATATGTGTTGTTGTTGTATTTAGGTAGATTTTGATATCCTGTTAGATACTTTGTACACAATGAAAAAAGTCAGTAAAACGCAATATGGCACAGTGTGCCATCAAAATACATTCTTTATTTTTCGCTTTATTTTATTGACTGTCTAGTCTTGATCATTTTCAATGCTTTCTTTTCTAAAAGGTCTGTTTGTCTAAGTTCATCAACTCTTATATCCTGATTTAAACTTTTTTTTATATATAAATATATCGTTACAACGCATGTAAACTTAACAGCTATATCAGTTGGCGCTACGGAACTACGAAAGCTATGCGGACTCGTCTAGTTATCATGTTCTGTTAGTGGAAGTTTCGAAGCATCTTCCATGTAAAACGATAAAGATAAACTTACCAGCGGGAGAGGGACACCATCCAATGTTGCCTCTCCCAAATAATTGAAATACTATCACGCCCATTGAAGTATCATCTACCTAGAAAATACTTATAGTTACGCTAAGTTATTCAAGAAGGCAAGCCGTTCCTTTTAAAAGAAACAGTAGTAGTATCGACATATGAATTAATATGGAAGGGTATCACCGCCATAATTCTTAGTCTGAAATTTGTCGCTTGTTCTTTGTGCAATGGATGTAAATGTTTCTTTCTGCTTAGTTCTTTGTGGGAAATGAAACATTTCACCTTTGTAACTTGCTATTTGTCTATCCTACTATATCCTATCATTATAAAAGTTACATACGTCTTGTCTATTCGTGTCCGATTAAACATTACTTGCTGCGTAAAATGTATTTTTAGAATTTGATTTATGTTTCGATATGTGTTTCGGCTGCAGTCAGTCACGAATATCTTTTTATTCCAATGTTCACCGCCTTTATAATGAGTTTAGGGAATGTATTTGTACAGGGTACCGGACTATTTCGACTGTGCTACCGCTGAACGTCATCATCGTAATAATCCCAACTTCCCCTTATAACGTTTAGTGGCGCTGCAAAATTACAGACAGGTCCCCAGTAAATAACTCAAGAAGTTGCTAATGGGAATATTTGCTGTAAATAGTCATCAGAATTCGCGACTCTATATACAGCCTTAAACAAGGTCAACTACCACCATTGCGCAGAACTCTCTGATCGGCTGAAAAAAGTAGAGGGATGTTTTAGGGTTTATATTTTTATAGTAAGCTTAATTTTGGATGGATGGTAATGTCAAACTGGCAAATGATCACAATTAAAATATTTTAATTTGAGTCTAGGATAGTTTTTTAATATGATGCAGGACTGTTTTGTCGACGAATGGTAGAAATAGTGAAATTAGGTCAAACGTTATAATGTAAGTCTATGGAAAACGCAATGGTGGTAGCTGACCACAAAAGGTAAGTGTGAGGTTTCTTTAAATTCAGCCACCACCATTGCGTTTATTTATGTTACTTTGATTGTGAAACAAGTTATTACAATTTAGGCAAATGACGCTTGATGTCTTCCTTGTTAGAACCAGTACTAAGCATATGAGGAAAAATGTCTTACTCTTGGACACCACACAGAGCCGTGGTGAAGGATCGAACCCACGATTCTCCAATCATGGGTTTGGTACTCTACCACTTGACCACGTGCTTCACCAAAAGTCCTACATCATAGTAAAGTATTATCCTAGAATCAAATTAAAATGTCCCCAAAATGAGGTCAAAAGTATCAATTTTTACCACTTTTTGCCCCTGAAGTTGGGTATCCCCTCTTTCAGCATGAAACAAGAAATTTCACTGGTAAGTGTCGCATGCCCCCCAAATGGTCGTTGAAAAATAACAATATAATTATGTTTCAATAGGTAGCGATGTATCCATGAATATAAACAGTAATGGACTGCAATTTCATGTTTTTTTTACATTAAAGTGTGACATTGACCTTTGTGTAACCTTGACATCTGATGTTATGGTCTGGATATTTCAACAGTTAAATGCTGCTGAAACATCATCATGACATGCTGGCCACTTGTGTAAAGCTATTTTAAAATCCCTAAATGTAAGACAAAGTTACAGATCCATTGTTGATAAATTGAGCCAAGTGTTTTCGAAATCCCTCCATGTATGATAAAGTTAAAGGACGGACTTGAAATCTCAAACAGGTTCAAAGTGTTGTCATACATACTAAAAGTGTGACCTTGACCTTTGAGGTATGGGTCTAAGTTTTACTTATGACACGTCGTCATGTCATCTTGATAAATTCACCCAAGTTAAAGGCAAAGTCAAAGACCAGACACACAATATCAAACAAATTGAAAGTGTGACTTTGATCTTTGAGAAAAGGTTCTGGGTCTTACATGTGACACTTAATTATATCATGTTGATCAACTGAGCAAAGTGTTTTTAAAATTCATCCATAGATGACAGACCGGACAAGAAATGTCAAAATGACTGAAAGTGTTGTCAAACAAAGTTAAATTGTGACCTTGACCTTTGAAGTGGGAGTTTGGGTATTAAGTGCAACACGTCGTCATGTTATGTTGATCATTTATAATAAGTATTTGTAAAAATCCATCTATGCATGACAAAGTTGCAGGCCGGACATGAAATCACACAGACTCATAGTGTGACCTTGACCTATGAGGTAAGGGTGTGGGTCTTACTCGCGACACGTCGTCATGTTATGTTGATCAATTGTAGCAAGTATCTTAAAAATCCATCTATGCATGACAAAGTTACAGGCCAGACACAAAACCTCACAGACTCAAAGTGTTGTTAAACAAACTCAAATTGTGACCTTGACCTCTGAGGTACGGGTGTGGGTCTTACTCACAACACGTTGTCATGTTATGTTGATCATTTGTAGCAAGTATCATTAAAATCCATCTATGCATGACAAAGTTACAGGCCGGACACGAAATCACACACAAACTCGAAGTGTATTCAAACAAACTCAAATTGTGACCTTGATCTTTGAAGTACGGATGTGGGTCTTACTCGCGACACGTCGTCATGTTATGTTGATCATTTGTAGCAAGTATCATTAAAATCCATCTATGCATGACAAATTTACAGGCCGGACACGAAATCGCACACAAACTCGAAGTGTTGTCAAACAAACTCAAATTGTGACCTTTACTTTGAAGTACGGATGTGGGTCTTACTTGCGACACGTCATCATGTTATGTTGATCATTTGTAGCAAGTATTTATAAAATCCATCTATGCATGACAAAGTTATAGGCCGGACACGATATCTCACACAGACTCAAAGTGTATTCAAACAAACTCAAACTGTGATCTTGATCTTTGAGGTACGGATGTGGGTCTTACTTGCGACACGTGGTCATGTTGTGTTGATCATTTGTAGCTAGTATCAACAAAATCCATCTATGCATAACAAAGATACTGGCCGGACACGAAATACCGTACGGAAGGACGGACGGACGGACGCTGCGATTACTATATGCCACTCCAATTTTTTTTTTGTTGGGGGTTGGGGGGTGCATAACAAAGTAAATTTCACCAATTTTACTTTCCACACAGTTTCCTTGCTAAAATGAATTTAGTTAGTCACAGAAACATAATTTTAATTTTTTATTGACACAAACATAGTAAACTTATATTTTAGTGTGATCATTTGCCAGTTTTACATTATCATCCAAATCAAATTAAGCGTACTATAAAAATATACACCCTGAACATCCCTATACTTTTTTCAGGCGATCAGAGAGCTCCTCTCAATGGTGGTAGATAACCATATGTTCCATATCACTAACGATGGAAACAAAGCAACGCCGATTCCACTAGGGACCAGTCGTTATTCTTTCATATGCGTCTTTACATTATGCCTAAGTTCGTTGTACAACATGCTTACTGCGTAGTTTAACATTTGTAATTCGAATCCTTTTGAAAGACGTGATTATGCTGAACACGTTATATTTTACAGGAAGAATGTAACTTTTACAATGATAGGATATAGTAGGATAGACAAATAGCAAAGTTACAAAGGTGAAATATTTCATTTCAATCAAAGAACTATGAAGAAAGAAACATTTACATCCATTGCACAAAGAACAAACGACAAATTGCAAGCTTAGAGTTATGGCGGTGATACCCTTCCATAAATTACTGGGTTAGGAGTTAGTCGCAGAGCGCATGCTTTAATTCCGTTATTCATTTTTCTTGTCTTAACATTCATCATGTGGTGACTCCTGTGGATTCTACCGACGTACACCTAATTCTACTCAAAATTACCGTATCGTATTACTTGACATTCAATGCACTCTGTTTCTTCTATTATGTGTATGTATTTGTTTATTCTACTATTTACTACAGAGTCATAGCCAAAGTTTGATTTTACAGGAGGCACAAACAAAACCATGCTAGAGAGTCCGTATGTGTATGGTGTGTGTGTGGGGGGTGGGGGTGGGGTGTTCCCCAAAGATCTCTGAGTTCCTAGAATTCATTTCATGTGCATTTCCCGCGTTTTCTTGATATCCGATATACATTTTAAGCCTTCCAAATCGATAAAATCAACTGCATTTTATAGAGTTGCCCATAGTTTACACCATTCTATTGGATACACGTTGGTAGCCTTTTAGGCTTGACTTAATTGTTCATATCAAATATTTAAGGAGAATATTGTTTTTTATCACAA
The DNA here is from genome assembly GCA_029582155.1 of Panopea generosa. Lineage (NCBI taxonomy): Eukaryota > Metazoa > Mollusca > Bivalvia > Adapedonta > Hiatellidae > Panopea > Panopea generosa. The sequence goes on along the minus strand of CM055911.1, from coordinate 19,314,147 downwards.
TATATTCAAATTGAAAATATGATACATGAAGGATATGACATTTTGTTGCAAGAGCAATCCATACTTTGGGGATATCTATAATTTGTTTACAAAAACACAAATTAAAGTTTGAACGTCTACAAATTCTACAGGAGGCAAGTGCCTCCGTTTGTCTCAGTGTGGCTACGGCCATATATTACCTGCTTGTTTAATGTTGTATACTTAATACAAATACAATATCTGAACATTATCCTGTGATAATCTTTGCTACAAAAGCCAGTGACAGTGTTGGCTGTTCACGCTAGAATTTGCGAGTCCGATCTACAGCTCGACCACGTTTTCCGTTAAAAAAACAGCACTTAGTATTGTTAGCTAGGAATCAGAATCGAGACAAGTTCTGAGCTTACTTTACAATAGAACTGAAATAAATTAGTTTAAACTGAAACCATCTTCACCCATTGCCGACTGCCCTTACATTTCATAGATGTCACGTTAAAACAAATGTTCATCTCTGCATCATTACCTGTCAGATTCAGTGCTGAGGGTAAGTAATTAACCCTTGTATAGTTAATAGTTAGTTGTGGTGCCTCAGAAGTGGTGACAAAAATAAGATCTCAGAGGTTCATTAATGTCTTAGGACAAATAAGTATTTACAATTCAATAACCTTAGTCAGTGTTTGTAGTGTTGCTGGTAACATGGTTCTTGTGTCAGTCTGTATATTAACTGGATATCTTCCTCTATTTTCATTTGATGAATACCATGTATTCCTATTGTTGATAATGCCCTGTACCACTATGTCTGAAACAAATACACACATCCGTTTATGCAAATTTCACTTTCAGTGTTAAAAGTAATACTCGAAATATAAACGCAGAGAAAATTAGAATGTAATAGTTCACGACTTCGAACAAAAGCTCTTAATATTTGATAACATTGATAAAGTAAATTACCCTTATAAACCAGATGTTATGCTTGAAAATCACAACACCAATTTCGCTTACACAATAGTAGGTTGAAGGTTTATATAATATGTCGCCCTTACACCTTTTGGCTGAATAGAATTACATGTAATGACACTCACACCAAGGACTTCTCTAATTTCTATCTTACATGTATGTTTATTTCACTTCACATAACGGTATATAAACAAATAGATGTAACTTTTATATAATTTACAGGAATTGAATCGAACAGAACAGACACCGCATACAGTATAAGAGACTAGGACAAATGAAAACACGGAGTAAGTGGGGACAAATACTGAAACGGTGATGCCCATATTTAATCCATTTGATGAAATGCACGATGGACGCCATTATTTCTCGTGACCAACAAAACTGCGATGAAACTTGAATATTTTTCTTTTCCTGAATAGTGTGTCACTGTTGAAACTGTTCTATGTACACGCATTTAGTGTTATTTATAAGCAAGACAGTTGTCTATAAGTTTATCACACATACATTATCTGCTACATAATAATTTATTAAATATAAGATTACAGGTCACAGATGATATGTGAGCGAGGTAAGTTGTAACAAAGTGGATCGGACAGTGGAACAGTGTTTAAACTTTCTCCATGTTTTTTTTGTTTTATATTGACAGTATAGTTTAACATTTGCAGTAGTATTTCAATTTTAAAAAAAAAAGAGTGAAATATATATATTTTCTAAGCGCATGTTGATCTACTGGAAATCCAGACTAAGATGATGTTATTATCCAGTTCAAGAGAGTAATGTTGAATATATGCTCTTTAAGGTAGTAAAATTAAGTAAAATAAAGAACGGTGTCATTTAGAAAATGAGTGTCTAAGCAGATTTTACTGGCACTCAGCACGTGTAACAAAACCTGGCCATATAAAGACAGATTTATAAAAGATGATTTGAGTTTAAACTTATTTATTTTACTTTGATTGTGAGGCAAATTCTTACAACTGAAACAAATCACGCTCGAAGTCTTCCTGGATAGAGCCGGTACTAAGCGAATGGGGAAAAATGGTGCTTTTATTATAACAAACCAGATTCACATTGGTCATTAAGAGCAAATGAGGTTTAAAAAATAAATCGTAATAAACAGAGGAAATTTGGTTGTAAATTTAATGTCTGCCAAACTAAAAACTTCATTTCGTCAGTTTCTATACGACTTATTATTATTTATTTAATAACTGAGTGTTATTTTATGAAAAACATATTGCCTAAGTTGTTTTGACTTCGCAACTCAATTTGGTAGGCTGATCACCGTTTCTACAACCGAAATCGTTTCTATATTCGAAAAAAAAAGATCCATAGTGCTGATATATCATTAAACGAACTCGTTTGTTTTTAAAACTGTCCTAAAGAACACCAGCATGATGAACCTCGGAAACGTGATCGAGCGAACCAGTAACGAGTTATGTTTGTATTTTTGAACTAGATATTTCTGTCAGTGGTTTGGCTGTTCAATTGTCCAAAACTACATTAGAATATATACCGTCTTCCGTAGCCTGGTGGTTAATGCGTCCGCCTCGGAAGCTGGAGTTTGAAGGTTCGAATGTCGATGGAAGCACTTGGATATTCTCGGATGATACCGGTAGCACACTCGGCAGCTGTTTAATTGAGTGGTACCGAATGTCTTAACAGCCTGACACTTGGCAATGGTAGGTTTCGGGTAGTAACTGTATACAGTATAAAGGTGTCTCATGAACCCAGTGTGGGTGACACTATAAATACACACTTTACTTAAATGACTTAACACCCAAGCACTAGCAGTTTTCAATAGATCCTGGTATCTGTATACGAAAACTGCTACTATCTCATACAGGTTCTTGTACTGAATAAACGTTTGCTCTATGACCCTCGAATTGTTAAATATTGTACTGTCCGACCTTTTGTTCACTTAGCATCTGCAATTTTACTAAACACATACTTGAATCGGCCAAACGGTTATAACAATGTAACAATTATACTGCATTATCCGACCTTAGGTGCACCCTAACATCGGCGTTTTTCACCGGATCTAACACATTGAACCGATCATATGTAGTTGTTATATAACCATACTATCTCAGACAATTGTCAGAATATTGGCAAATTCGAATAATAAATGTTTGGATCACATTCTTTGTTTTTACATTATTATGTATTCATGAGATTGCCATATTTATTTCGCGTGCAGTCTTACACCAACATTTATATAGCCACTTGTTTAAAGTCAGAGACAGGGAGCACATATAAACGTACAGAGGCAATAAATTGCAGAATAAAAACAGAATAACGATTTGTATATTGTAACTTATTACCAAGTGTTTCAAAGTTTGTGGAGTCTTTTTTTACTCAATTTTTTAAAGTCCTACGAATTAAAATTAATATTATGTATTGTGTTATATTATGTAAAAATAATCAAAATAATGACGCTTGTGATATACTGTACATGGTACAGAATACTCCAAGCAATCCATTGACAGAACATGTTTTGTTTACAATCTTCCTAGTTGGAAATCCCGATATCTAAAATAAGCACTTGTTGAAAGTGGTAAAGCCGCTTGCATCAAGACAAATTCCCAGTTGTCAGGGTTAGTAATAGTCCTGGTCCGCTTTGACGCCAGTTTTCAATTTCTATGAATTGATATGTGTAGAATATGTGAAACTGGATTCTTTCAGTGCCATTTTGATTCCTAATATGAATACTTGACTATTAATTCAGTTTTTGTCCATTTTTTCTTCCAGAATGACATATTTTACCAAGTACATGTCTCTATCAGAGAGGAGGTGTCACATGCTCCTGAATCATACATAATTGCAGGTGAAATGAACTAACACTGTTGCATATAAAGGTCTTTGTGTAACTTATTTTTTGAACATTACCACAAACGTTATAATTGCAATTATGAACATTGATGTTTCGGAAGTACTGATGGTCAACAACTTGTATTGAATCAGAACATGAACAATGCATGTATATATACTTGTTTTGATTGATTTTATTTTACTTTGCTGTTTGTTTGTTTTCTCTCTGTTTACATCATTAAATATATCTTTGGCACATACAAGTAAAGTATCTGATTTTTCTACGAACAATTATAAACAAACATACTTTTAGAAATAAAAGTATAGCTTAAATATTGATAAAGAATAGAATCTATTATATCAAATATCTATTTTCTTTATGTATCTTGAATCTAGTTTTTATTTAATTTTCATAGAAATTTCGAAAGAAAAAGTAACTGTACTATACTTACATACATATCATTGAAACAGCCAAAATCGTAATTATTTCACTGAATTGTACCTTATGTAAAATAAAAAAAACACACAATCTTTATTATAGTTGCATAGATGGAAAGTGTCTTCAAAGGCAAAACTATATTAAATGATATAAGAAACAAGCTGTGATTGCACAGAATGATACCAAACAAAGAGACTTTGGAGGAAACGTGTGAGGTGACTGTGTGTGTTTTTCTTGTGTTCTTTCTTCTTTCTTTTTTTAGATATGATATGTGTATATATGTAAAGTATATTTTGGATTTTTGTGTGTAAATTTCATGCTTGCATCCACGAGGTTCCACGAATTGTTCAAGCAAGTAACTGTTTTTCACATGTGTATGCATATGGGCAGGCTTTAACATGACTTGTGTTCTACTTTTATGCATTATATTCTTCTTTCGATGGTTATATAAAATGTTGACTTCTCCACTTTGAAATTTATTGAATTATGAATCCCAAAATTACTTTATAAAATATTGAAATTTCCATCAAATATATCTTAGGCTTTTTATTACAGACATGAATATTTTTTTCTAATCTTGTAACAAACTTTACAAATATAAAATGAAATATTAACATGTAATGGTATGATGTATATTTAAGGTCTAAAATTATATGTTGTGGGTCCTTGGTGTCTGGAGTGTTAAAGCTAAGGGTAGCATGCAGCAAAGTTATTATACCCTCAACTAAACAGTATGACAAATACAATAACTATATATTCTATGAATGTACAGGGTCTTGGCGACAAAAAGGGATACTTTTAATTTTCTGAAAAGAAAAAATGGATCAATATACTTTTTACAAGAAACGCATTTTACCGGAAAAGATGAGAACATTATACGTATTGAATGGGGGTTTGGATGTTTTTTAAGTAACTACTCTAGTCAATCTCGAGGAGTGGCCATTCTTTTAAATGATAACTTAGATTTTAAACTACATTAAAAAACCACTGATAATAATGGCAAATAAATAATTTTAGACTGTATCATCAATGATAAAAGATTTAATTTAATAAATTTATATGGTCCTAATAAAGATGACCCAGACTTTTATAAACAATTGAAAAATGGTTTCAGATAATTTATCTTTCATTGCAGGTGGTTTTAATCTAATCTTAAACCCACAGACAGTTGTGATTATGTTTATCTAAATAACCCTAAAGCAAGGGAAGTTTTCTGGAAATAATTGTTGATTGTTATTAAGTAGATTGCTAGAGAGATCAAAGTGTAGAAAAAAAGAATATACATGGTTTCGAAAAAAAAAACACTAATAAAAAAGCTAGATTAGACTTCTTTCTTTTCTCCCAGCAATTACTTACTGATATAGTTGATGTTAAAATCGCCCCAGGTTATAAAACTGACAAGATTAGATTTTTATTTAATTTAGTAAAGGCAATTCATACTGGAAAATGAATAATTTTCTGCTAAAGGACACCTACTTTATAAAAATTATCAAGCAAACTATTGAAAGAGTAAAATTACGATATGCTAAAAAATATTATCTCTCTAATAAAAATATATATGACACTGACACACTTCATTTAGATATTGATGATCAATTATTTTTTGAAACACTACTATTTGAAATGAGGGACCGTACCATTAAATACGCCTCATTTTTAAAAAAAAACAAGAAAACAACAATATTTACTACTTAAAGATATTGAAAAACTTGAAAACGAACATTTTTTACACATGAATTGTTGGAAATCAAAAAACAAAAACTAAATGAAATACAGGAAAAAAAAAACGGAAGGTGTCAAAACAAGTTTTCAGGCAAAATAGATTGAAGAAGGAGAAAACAACACATTTTTTTTGTGCAATTTTGAAAAGAAAAAAATTGTGTCAAAAGTAGTGCTAAATATTATGTCTAAAACCAATGTTCTTATTGATACTCAATAAGGAATCTTATGGGAACTATAAAAACTTATAAAAACTTATATTCTTAACATGATACTGAAACAGTTAATTTGTTTGAAATTCTCTCAAATTTTAATATTCCAAAATTAAATGAAAATGAAAAAAAAAATCAATCGAAGGGCAAATATACGGTGTTCCGTTTGGACCATTGCGTTTTTTTAATTTCTGAACCCCATACCACGAAAGTCGAAACTACGATGGTTAAAGTTGAAATCACGTGGTGAAAATACGAAACTACGATGATGAAAACACAAAATCACGAAACTACGATGGTGAAAACGCGATGTAAATTCGCGTTTTCACTATCGTTGTTTCGACTTTCACCATCGTACTTTCGACTTTCATCGTCGTACTTTCGACTTTCACCATCGTTGTTTCGACTTTCATCATCATGATTTCGACTTTCACCATCGTAGTTTCGATATTCGACTTCCTGTTGCGCATATGCAATGTGATCTCAATTCACCATTTACAATGGATGGCTGTATCTCAAGATATTTTGAAAGGGGATACTCCTACAAAGAAATAATGGTGATGGTTAATGTATCAACGGGTATTTGAATCAATATTTATAAAAGCATACCTTCATCAGACGACATGACTTGTTGATAAAACATGTGCGTGTGAATGACAGGAAGTCGAAGGTCGAAGGTCGAAACTACAATGGTGAAAGCCGAAACTACGATGATGAAAGTCGAAACTACGATTGTGAAAGCCAAAACTACGATGGTAAAAGTCGAAATCACGATGGTGAAAGTCGAAAGTACGATGGTGAAAGTCGAAACCACGATGGTGAAAGTCGAAACTACGATGATGAAAGTCGAAAGTAAGATGTTGAATGTCGAAACCACAATGATGAAAGTCAAAACCACGATGGTGAAAGTCGAAAGTCGAAACTACGATGGTGAAAGTCGAAACCACGATGTAGTTTCGTGATTTCGTGTTTTAATCATCGTAGTTTCGTATTTTCACCATCATGATTTCCACTTTCACCATCGTAGTTTCGCGTTTACATCATCGTAGTTTCGACTTTCATCATCGTGATTTCGAGCATCGTGGTTTGGGGAAAAAAAATAAAAATACGATGGTCCAAATGGAACACCTTACAAATATCATATGAAGAATGTTTTTACAGTTTAAGAAAATGAAGAACTGAAAAAGCTCTGGACACTCAGGATTCACAGTTGAATTCTACAAGTCTTTTTGGCGTGATATAGGACATTTTTTGGTAAAATCTATTAATGCAGGTTTCAATAAAGGAGAATTGTCTATATCACAAAAACAAAGTGTAATAACATGTATCCCAAAGGGAAACAAAGATAAAAAATACTTAAAAATTTTACTAAATGTGTCTTATAAAATTGCATCAGCAAGTATTGCGAATAGATTTTTGGAGATATTATTAATAAAATATCAAACAGGTTTCATCCCAAGCAGATATATAAGAGAAAATACAAGACTTTTATGTGATTAAATGTTTTATACTAAAACGAATGATATACATGGAATATTACTTTGAAAAAGCCTTTGACTCGGTTGCATGGCACTTTATTTACCAATTATCAAATTTTATAACTTTGGTCAAGATTTCAAAAATGGATAGATATATTGTATACAAATACAGAATCATGCTGTATTTTATATGGACATCTAATAATAAATGTAGGAATGGGGAATAAATGTAGGATCCACAGAATATGTTAAATCTCAGTTTGCGGACGATACATCTTTAATATTAGATGGTTCTGAAAAATTACTTAGAAACGCATTAAAAGTATTAAAATTATATGCAAGAATCTCCGACCTTAATATCATATAGATAAAACTAAAGTCGTATGGAAAGGTGCAAAACGAGACTACCAAACAAAATTATGCAGTGATATACAACTTAACTGGAATAATAAATTTACTGTATTAACTATAAACTTTTCAATAAATATTGACCCGATGGTTAAGCTTAATTATGACAATGAGATTCGATAAATCAAGAGTCTACTTATTACATGGTCAAGAAGAATTTTAACACCTATTGGAAATATAATGGTTATTAAAACTTTGGCATTTCAAAAATTATTCATCCTTTTTTTGCATTGCCTAACCCAGATTCCGAAACTATATAACTTACTTGCTATTTTGTTTAATTTTTATGGAATGAAAAACCAGATAAAATAAAAAAGAACAATTATTTATAAAGACTACTCACTAAGGGGACTTAGAATGTTAAATCTTGAATGATTTATTGCAGCTATAAACATCACATGAATAAGAAGAATATAACAAGGTGAAAAACAATATTTAGAAATCTTTAAAGTTTCGCATAAGTCACTCATACATTTTAGCACATTTGGAGCTGTATTTATTGAAAAACATTTAGATAAAGTTAACGTCCCTTCTGGAGAGATGGTTTTAATTGTTATATGAAATTTCTAAAACAAGTTGTATCATATTCATGGCATGAATTTCAAGTGATGCCACTATGGCATAATCCTAATATAAATGTCGGAGGTTCGAGTGTTTTTAGTGAAAGATATTTTAAGAACGGTATATGCTTTATCAATAATTTATTGAACAGTAATGGAGTTTTATGCCACTTTCTGAAATGACACAATAATATGGTGTTGTAACACACTTTTAAGAATACTCTTGAGTCATATCGGCTTTAAGAACTTATCTAGGTATCTTTTCTTTTTCACACTCTAGCTCTAAAGCAAAAAATCAATTATTTCCTTTGCCAATATTAATTTTATTTAGAAATATTAACGGATGAAGATTCATATATGATAGGATTAAATCAAAACCCGAATCTCCATTTGCATCCAAAAAATGGGCAAAAGATTTTAACTTAAATGGAGCATCAGTCATAACTAAGAGATTTGATATCTTTTTTAAATGCATTAATGACACTAATCTGCAATGGTTTCAATGCAGAATCAATCATCGAATATTGGTTACAAATCATCTTTTAGAAAAAATGAACCTTAGTAACTCTAACCTTTGTTTATATTGCAAAACACATGAAGAGAAAAATAAAACGCTTATTCTGTGAATGTAGGGTCACAAATTTTGGCCAATCTTGAACATTTTAATTGAAAAAATGCCCAAACAAAAGATATGAAATGGCAATATATTGATATTGTTTTGGGCAATGATGTTATTAATAATATACTGTTTTCAGCAAAGTATTATATATTTAACAAAGATTAAAAGATTCAGAGCCTGAGATTACACAGTTAAAAAAATACATTAGGACACAATACAACATACAACTTAGAAGACGTACAACTATTCGAAATCATATGGACTCCATATATTTAAGCATTCTAGATTGATGTATACACTTAAACATATTCAACATACCGTGGTATAAGTTTATAGGTGTATGTATACGAGGGGGAATTTGAAAGTTCGTAGACTTTTGCCATAACTTATTTATATCAATTATACAATGCACAATGTTATTTCATTTGAAATAAATGTATATGGGATGTCAAGATTTTAAATTGGTGTTTTTGTATCAAATTTACTGAGTCACTCTTTCTCAAAATACTCTCATTCATGGTCTGTACGTTTTGCCATCATTTACATCATTGAGTGAATATGTTAACGAAATCTCAAGATGGTATATTGGACACAAAAATCTGTAAAACATGCTTTGATTCTAATATGTCTTCAAATCGACTTCCCATTTACTCTTTTTTAATGACTGATTCCCGGCCATCTCAAAAACATTATTTTTGAGACATTTAAACACTAGGGACCTAAAATATTAAACTCACTGTACATACTTTTGTTTTATCTGTTTGAACAGGTGTATTACCTATCATGGTGCAGAACTTTACGGAACTGCTGTATGCCGCGTGCTAATCTATTTCATGTGCCCCGGCGTCATTTTGTTCCAAACAAAATGGCATACCGTAACATCTTGATATTGAGGTCATTTTGAGATGCGAATAATTGGTGTCATTTTTTGATTATGACAATAAGGATATAAACAAGCATACAATACAGCATACATTGATATTTTTATTTAAAAATAAAACGCGTTTTGGCAAGGTTAGGCTTGTTTGAATAGTAGAGGTAAGAAAAAAACAAAAACTGCCCCGACTACGTAAATCAACGTTTCCATAGTTACTATAGAATATAAACTAATGATGAAAAGTTATCAATTTTTTTTTTAAAAAAAAATACTGCAAATATATAGCGGCACAGACTCCCTGAGAATTATTAGAATACAATGATAAATAAAAAAAGTTATGGCAAAATTCTACAAACTTTCTGATCCCCCCTCGTATATATTATATATGTACGTGCATGTTTACAGATGTACGCATTTGTTATATGATGTATATGTAATATAACTTCATGTTTCATAAGTTTTTATGAAAGTTATAAACACTTACTTTCGATCTGATCTTGAAAATCGCATATATTTATTTTTTACATTTAAAAGATAATGTATATTAATTAAAAAAACGTAAACCCAATACATGCAAAATTTATAGCAATGTTTTAGAATAAATTTATCAGTAAATCTACTATAGATTTTCCCCCCAGTATTAACAACGATGATATATATCTTTTATGAATAACAAACGATATAAAGACGAATGTGTGCAGAATGTTTTCATGAATCATTTAAAACAGTTCGAAATAATCAGATATATATGTGTGTGTGTGTACATGTATGTGAAAACCTATATGGTGCATTCTACTTTTTTGCGGTTCATGTTTTTGCAACATCGATTTTTAAATTTTATTTCATAGGCAGTAAATTATTAATAAATATTTTTTTAAAGAAGATCTAACATGATTCTTTCAAGCATTTTTGCTTTCATAAGATACCCAGAGGTAACATAAAATAAATATTTACATCTACAAAAAAATTATTCACTTTTGTAGAGACAATTTTCATTGTTATGACTTTTGATGTATTATGATGGTTTCCTGGTGAATTAGTTTGATAATTCCATTGTTAAATGTAAAACGCAACGTAATCAGAAGACGAATTATATAAAAAAAGTGGTCAAAAATATTTTTTAGATTTTGCTATTCTTAACTGTATGTTTTTTGTGTTTTTTTTTTGTTTACCTTTCTAATTATTTAGAAGAAAAAAAAACACACACTCAAAACATTGATTTGCTGCCTCTAAATCGATACTAATTCAATAGCACCATATGGTAAAATCCACTGTTATTCTCTATTCAAATGATATAATTACAATAAGATATTATCTGTAGAATAAAAAAAGTTATTTATTTATGTTTATACTATACATGTGGTTAAATAAAATCGTATAAGCCTATTGTAATATTTCATGTATTGGAGAATGAAAATAAAAAAAAATACAAAAAAAAAACAACAACATTTATTATTGAATATTCGCTAAACTTAAACAGTAGTTACATACTTTACGATTTTGGATATTTGTAATACGGGCCTAATATGATAATGATTTATTTTGTATTGTCTCTTATCCACAGGTGAGCAATTTAGGGCCACCGTCACCCTCTTGTTATTAGTTCCATAGCCAAGATTGACTTTGAGGACCTACTGTTATAGTACTATCTTCATGTAGTGACGTAGTGAGCAATTATGGAAGCCCTCTAGGGAAATCTTGTCTTCTAATCTTCAACAAAAAACAACACTTATTTGCAGGAATATATTAGTCACACGACAGAATTTCATAGACGTAAGCCAGAAGTCATTAGTCCTAAGTCACATACCTAATGACAAATTGTCTCTCCAGGGCTTCCATAAATTGTGTTTAGCTTTATTAAAACTAATTTGCCTTGATGTTCCTATTTACACTTAGATACTGTCCTACTTTCTCAGCTAAAGAAATCACTCAGTTTTTTTTTTCAAAACAGAACGTTCCATTTCAAATAGAAACTTTCATTTTCCATTCCATGAAAAATAGATTGTTCTATTTTGGACCAACTGGATATTTCTGAAGCTGCAAAGATGAATGCTACACTTGTTTTACCACGGTGGCAAATCCAATTTCAAGAAAACTCACAAAACATTTACGAACGCTATCTCTGTATAAAGATTAACCATCGGTGGAATTTAACTGCCATGCAAAGCGCCGATTTTTTGCAAAAAGTGCAACTGCGTATTTTTATAAATTTCACCACTCCTTCTTTTCGACTGAGCAAAATACATAAAAGGCGGGTGTTTAAATTTTTGATCTCAAAATATTTCGTCATTTTACAATAAAAACAACAATTGTTGCATAGTTCAGCTGATAAAGAAAACAATAACCGTAACGATATTATTGGATATTAGATCTAGTGAATTTAATTTCAACCAGGATAGTTCTAGTGATGTATTCTTACGCGCTTGCTTTGCAGCGTATAGTTTTAATATTTTCCATTCATTTTGTGAGTCTCAAATTAGATATATATATATCATCGTCATCAGGAATGGAATTATAAGGATTAAATTCCCTTTTATGGTTTTAATGCATGCGTAAAGAATGTAGAATCACGCACACATCTTTCGGACTTTATTTGATTTGTGCGTGATTCGACATTCTTTACACATGCATGAAAAAACAATAAAAAATGAATTTAATCCTAAAATAATATGCTGTCAAATATTGTCACATTTTTAGATTTAATTTATACTATAATTTAATGTATAACATATTTGTTGAAATTTACCCCAGCCCATGTTCCAATGCTGAGGCAAAGTCGACACATTTCTATTTACGTGGTGGAAGTGAGGTGCAATTGATAAAATAGTGTGAATCAATCCACTGCCACGTTTATTGCAGAATTTGTATGTGAAATTTCAATTTCCCAAGTTGCGAGTAGGCATATATGCTTCTTTCTAGTGGAATTGATTTTTGTACCCCCCCCCCCCCCCAACACCTTGAATATTTAGATAACTATGTGGTTCTCAATCACAAGTGTGTCATACTGCACGCCTCTTGCATGGCTTTAAGGAGCCATTTGATCTCCTGTTGTGGAAAGAAAGTTTCATATCCTAATAAAAATGAGCAGGACAATGTTTTACTAAGCGCATGATTGGGGATATGAATTGGACTGCGGCGTCCATGTTGTTATTTTGATTAAATCACAGAAGCAATTAATGTCTTTTTCCCCCCAAACCAATCAAGGGCTATTTAACCCCATACTGCAGATTCATTCAATCCCTAGTCCAAGCTTTCATGGTCATTTTATAACATTCAGACCAAATTTGCTCACATTTGGCGTATTATTCTTTACCAATGGGTAAAAGATGTTTCCCGACTTTAATTATGTGTGGTCATTTAATGTGTAATGAATATGGGTAATGATTCAGATAAATTGCGTACTTTGAGTTGAGGAAAATCTTAGCTAGAGATGTTTGGTGAAACCGGACACAGTATGCAATCTCCAGCATGAGCGGCCTATACGGTATCCATTGCAATACATGACGCTTAATCAGTAATGTTGCGGAAATAAATAATATAAGACTACTTATATGAGCTTGATATCTAAAGCACATTTAAAGTGACAGATGAAGGTGGGTGAAAATGGAGTTGTTGTAATCTGGCAGCTCCTGGGGAGGTCTGATTCAGACGAAGGAAGAGAGAATCCTTGCAACCTGCTTTTGACGGTTCTCCCAGTAAATGTTATGTGGTCACCAAAGCCATATTTTCACTCGTCGTCTGGTTAATAAACCGATTTTTTTTAAAAAGATCACTTTCAATTTTGTTAACTGATTGTACTGAATATAGTTGACATACCTTTTAAATGAAACCTAATGCTAATGCAGGGTAATAATCAATACTAAATCAGTGGCATTTCCTTAGTAACAAGTCTATTAAATCGTATGACAACTTGTACAAATGTTTGACCTTCACTTTTGCACTATTACCAGTTCATTACGACAAACATATCGTTTGCTAAGTGGGGCGGTAGTGCCGTGATAGAGCGTTGGCCTCTTACGCCAGTGATCACTGGATTGATCTTAACTAATTGCCTCCGAGAACAGCACTGGGTACAAACTTTACCCAGAGAACGTACCCAAGAGTGATTTATATAGGCTCTGAGCTTTCTACACAATCGAGCTTAATAAATAAGTATAAATTACTTATCAGAATTAACATAAGCAGATCTATGTATGTTTTTCTCTTTTTTTTTCAATAACCTTTTAGTTACTTGGCGCTACTGGGTTCCAGTAGGCTGCGGTGAACCAGTACTAGACACACTTTATCTGTTTCAGTTAATGACTACTTCCACACATATTTAGACTCATGACGGCAAAGTTCTTGACAAATCGTCACATATACTGTAGCCGGGCCGGGACACAAATTCATTACCTCTGGATTTACATTCAAACGCATTACCGACTGAGCTAGTCGGGCCTGATCGAGTTCCCAAATGAATACAATAAAGTAAATTTCGATAATTAACATTTCCGGTGAAGAGATTAAATGGAAATTAGGAAAGATAATGTGGCCAAAAATACCGATACCATAAGCAATGAAGTATTGTGTTTTATCTTTCAACAAAACCGTTTGAACATTGTTATAATTGTAAAACGAACCTCAACAAACAACAGTATTATAATTTGCATGTACGATAATATTGGCATAGTAATGTAAAGAAAAGAAAAAGGTTGACTTTCGCCTCTTTTTATATTCGGGTATATTTTTGTCTGTTTTTATCCTCAGGTATATGCGTTTTACTATCAGCGACGTAATTCGAAATTGATTACATTTAATCCATAGTTGTGTTAACACTACTCAAATTCATGAAATAGTTCTATTCGATTTAATTAGGTCAGCCCTGCACCAATTGCTAGACTTCTTCAACGTCACAAATAGTGATAAAACAATAAATTCAAATTAAGCCACAACATGTGGTTTATATTTATACATGCAAACATATTAAAACATATTTGTGTACTAAGACGACAATCCGTGAGTCTGACATTTGTCACAAGAATGTTTTGTGTTTGTTTTCATTGTATTCCTTGCTACATGATTGTAGTACATCCTGTAAAATTTTATTTGGATTAATATAAGGCATAGTACCACCATTCGAAACAAGAAATGCTTCCGTTGGGTAATCGCATAATGGCGGCTATATAAATAATCATTGTTCTTCTTCTGTAAAGCTGCATTTATCTTATTTTAATGTTCATTTCTTATTTGAATGGCATTATTGATGCATTTTCCAAGTCTTGAAAGAATTGCCATGTTTGGATTGAGAATTTAGAAAAAAGATGACTCTTGGAAATTTGGGCATGCTTACATGCTTTCAAATTCTACTTTCACTTCGTAACAGTCTACACACTGAACAGAAAAAAAATCTCTTATATGACATATGACCCGTACTTTTTCCATCACATTTTGGTACGGCAGAGGTTTACAAACAATACAGTGGAAAAAAACAACTTTTTTTTCATAGCAGGAATGTATACCCACATTAAAATAAACAATAACGTGTAGGGTTGACCAGGTTGTTGTTTTTTTTCAAAAGAGGGTGAAGTGACACCCTGAGACTTTTTAAGAAAAGAAGTCCTCAAATGGTCATTTATACATGGACATGTTGAAATCCTATAACACTCACATTTTAACACCAGTGATGTCTTTTTGCAGTATATGCTACGCGTTTTTGCTCTACTCATCTGTAGCAAGAAATCACAACCACTATGAACAATTTTGAAAATATTTCAAAACAAAATTATACAGGCCATTTTTAAGCGTAAGAATCATGTTACCGTGGGAAAAGGGGCATAACTGTGTAGTTAGACGTATAGCATGATTTGCAATTAACTTTCATAATTACATTAATTTTCTTAACCAGTTATGGTCATTCTTCATGCCAGTAAATAGGCACGGCGCAAAACGCTGACGATTAAGCTGACAATTTAGGTAAAGAAGGAAAACGATATAGAAATAGAAGGGAAACGCTGACGAAACGTTTTGAACATGCTAATTTAAAACTTGTTGCTCAATTATAAGTGTTGATAACACGGATACTAATATATTAATAATAATAGATGTAATAATAAAAAGTAATAATAATAGTAACAATATATCATATTGCAGCTCTATTTTTAGTGTTAATAAACACGGATAATACTAGAACAGTGACCTTTTTATGTTTTTTTCTTCTTTTATGATATTATTGAAGAGAATATTAAACAAAACTCACATGCGTATTTTCAGACAAAACTCCATTGTCAAATTAATATTTTATTGATCATTCTACGGAAATGGGGTATTGGTTTTACGAAAAGAACTGTTTTTAAGAAAAGGGTCGATTAAATCAATATTTCTTAAGTATAATGTATAGTTTAATTATTTTATTGAAAAGAGTGTTGAATCAAACATGCATGAGTAATTTCACAAAGTTTCATTTGTGTCAACATTTACAAAGGTCTTAAGGTCATATAATAATACGCTCATGATGAAGCTTCAGGCTGTGGAACGTTTCAAACGTACAAGTTTGTGATTAACGATCTCCTGCTTAATAACTTTAATTATATTTTTATTTCATTTTTTATGTTGAATGAATTGGTCTGTGTCAACGTTTAGCATTCACGTTCGGCAAACCAGGGCTGTTCAATGGTACACGCTTAGTTTCATCTAAATTTTGAACATTCTGTTATTTATTTCAATACGTGTCAAAACAACTTATGTTCCGATTGTGGCGTCCGGTTACAATTGCTGGACAAAATTAATTAATAACACATTAAAACAAAGAAAATAGATAATAACTACTTGTTTCATTTTATTACTCAGATTATTAGATTAAGTGTGGAACCGTAGCTAAGGAATGTTGAATACATGTATTAACATAATTCATAAGTTAAAAAACGAATTTATCTTTCATTGACATAGTTTCGAAGTTTGTATTGCACTTTCAGTCTTTAAATAATAATGGACGTCTTAAATACGTATAAATGTAACACGATAAAAGAAAGTGCATTTCATCTGCAACATAATTTGTTTGACATAGTTTACCCGTGCACTGCTAATGTGACATCTTTGGTTTTATTGTTTATATGAATAAAAATGCTGTCAATATATTCATATAAATAATTAAAAAAATAAATGAATATATGAATATATGAATGAATGAAAAGTGTTTTATGGCACGTCGACACATGGACGTCATTTTGTGCGCGTAAAAGATAATGAATGAGATGAAAACATATTATATATATGTAGGTAATTGTGTGCATAAAAATTCCATAAAAGCCTAAAAAAATGATTGTAAAAGTCAAATGAGATTATCAAGATCCTTCGGTTAAAGTGTTGTGCACTTGATCGTAAGTAAGTGTAAAGAATACATTGTCATAAATATATGCATTGCAACTACATGAAGTATAGCGATATGACTAATTGATATGACTAATTGTTATTACTAATTGATATGACTAACTAATAACTAACTGAGTGTGGTTGTCGACTCTTTATCATTTAAATTATGGGAAATGAAAAGGTTGAACGATCTTAAATCACATAAAGCCAACTCCTTTGCAATCGTGCCGAGAATAGATAACGCCTTTCGTGAAATGTGGCAAAGTAGACATACCATTTGCAATTTAAATATACCAAATGAGACGAAAACTACATGTGCATTGGTACGCGAAATTATCACCATCTCACTTTGTCAGTAGGTTTAACATATGGATGGTAATTTGCAAAGGTCAGTTAAACTATCCAGTAAAAGAATATTTGTTGAGAACTAGACAAAGTACAAAATGTCTGCACACAGAGATGACTTTCACGGCTTAAATTAATTGTAAGTTGATTGTCGCTCTGTGACGTAGCATTATTACGGGGCATGTTAACACAACGAATATAACAGATTTATATCAGACTACCGACCTGCCATAAGTAACTAGCAAACTGGCTTACATAAAACCGAGCTGGACTGAGACATACGGCCTCAGTGGTGAGAGGTAAGTGACCATGTTGCCATTGCTGGAGAGCTTGCAGTGGATGAATAAGGCGTATCACACATGTCATTACCCTTCATAAACTCATTCTCTGATGATAAAGTTCTGCTTCTTTCGGTTTTTGGTCACATTATGTACATCCAAGGGATCTTTTTTATCAGATATTATTTCATAGCTTGCATATTAATCACAAAGTATTCGATGTAAAACTACAACAGAGAGATTTTTACAAAGACCGCCATCTTAAGTATCTAAAAAACACATGGTTTCGATAGGGTTGTCTTTCCCATGGGACATGTTTGATCAATCAATTATGTGGCAAATAAGGCATGTTTCATTCAACAAAATAACTTGAATTTTGTTCTTTATTTTATATAAAATTAGGTCTAGGATTTCCATGGTAAAAAAGAATTCCACATAGAATCTTTTTTCCATAGTATGAATGTAAACCAACATAAAAAATCACAATAACTAGTAGGTTGACCACGTTGTTTTTTAAAAGAGGGTGCAGTGACACCCTGAGATTTTTTCCTCAAATGCTCATAAATACATGCATTATAAAAAATATGTTGAAATCCTATATTAGTCACCTTTTTAACACCAGTGATGTCTTATTGCAGTATATGCTATACCAACTTTTGCTCTACGTATTTGCAGCAAGAAACACAACTACTAAGAACCATTTGAAATCTTTTCAAAACCAAATTACATAGGCCTTGTTTTTAAGCGTAAGAGTCATGTTACCGGTGGGAAAAAGGGACATAACCGTGCATTGAGATGTACAACGACTTACAGATATATGAGCTTTACACTTAAGCGAGGGTGAATAGTATTACATTTATTAGCATGATTAGAAAATAATCATCATGGTTTATGTACATAACGCAATTTCACAAACTGTTTAGCACTTCAAATACCCTTAAGTGTAATTAGAAAAGCTATTCTAAATATTCGAAAAAGTATCTTAACGACCAAACGCAGACAGCATAAGAACTAAGCGACTGATGTCCTTGGAACAAAGGCCACATCACCAATTACCGACAGAGCATTTTTATATGGAAAATTTACATGGCTTCAGGGAAAATTGATCTAATATCTGTCATATCAAAACTAATTTTCTTTACCGGTTGTTGTTTGCTCATTTTTTTACTTATAACTGCGATTAATAGCAACATTTGAAAAAAAAAATCATAGGAAAGCATCAACACACACAAAAATTGAAGAAAAAACTACTCGGTTTAATTGACCCTTTTCCGGAGAGTGAATGAAATATGCAATCCCCACCAAGACCCTAACATAGACTTCAGCTCCTTGATTGACCGGTTGTATATTCTTGAGCAAACCCATCTCCGTAAGTAACTGATAACTTTTCGACTAAAATCAGCGATGGCATACGAATGATAATGATATGTATAGTGGTATAATAATTATCAGGCGACTATTGCCTGACGAATTCACGACCTTTGGATTTCTAGTCAGACGCTACCGAATAATCTTAATGGGCCCATCAAGGAACAAGAACAAATAACAATGAGTCAAAGAAAAAGCGATTTTAATTACCGCAACAGAGAACATGACAATTGCTGTGGAAGTAATTAAATACAAAATCTATGTTAATGCAGTTTGTGTGAATAAATTTTCTTCTCTCGTATCCATTAAATGTCTAACGGTATTAAGGATATGCGGGGGACCAAATGAAATATGAGGAGAAGAAAAATGCAAGGCACCAAACAATAACTCGCTGAATAAGGACATTTAAAGATAAGAATTGGTCTACGCCATGACGATTAGCATTTGTAATGTACGGTTTCTACGCTGTAGCAAGATTCGTACTGAACAACATGATCACAGATCATGATCTTCAAAAAGCAATAACCGGGAAATTATATGCAAGTACAGGGAGTTAGAATTTAGGTCAAAGAATATTTAACCTCCAGTATATAACCATTTACATTAAACGCTAATGTTCATCGCGTGACCATCTAGGCACATGGCATGAATCATTAAAACCCTCATGTATGGATATTGTATTGGACAAAGCAACACGTGTTGTTTTTTAATTATTACTTTTTTACCTTGGTTTAATGACTAACAAGACAACTGTACTTGAGGATAGGATTATATATTTTAATTAGAGAGAATACGGCTTCTGTAAATTTAAGCGAGTGATGAATTAATTGAAGACGATCCCCTTCATCCGCTCTGGTGTTTATCGCCGATCAACCAATCACACGAGAAGCTACACCTTTCACGTGATGGTGTGAGCTGGCGTATGTACTCTAGAATGTATGCATACAACTGCATTTATGTTCATTTTTATCTTATACCTAACTTAATAAAAATATATCGCAGTTTTTTGGAGGTTCTAAAGTGTCATACGATGTTTCGTATTACTTTCTGAAGTTTTCCTTTTCCATAGCATTCATTAATATTCATGACGTCACGCTTTGCAGACCTTTCAAACTTGGCTGCGTTTCCTTGTTTTGTTTTCTTGCATATGTGGAAAAAGGTTTCAATCAAACAAATATGTTACTTTTAAACTTTAAACTTTATTTCATTCTTATAAAGCTGTAATTGTCAATTGTGCTTACAGTACATGTTTACACAATGCTAAAAATAATAGTGTATTAAAAAATGTTCATTGCTAAATTTACTTAATCTACGATTATCTGTTATGGAGAGCTTGTGAATGTCCAAGAGAAGCAAATTATATTACATATATTTTTTACAGGATAACACAAAATTAGAATTTCTCAAGATTCACAGGCAAGTCAATTTTGATTATATTAAAACATTTAATGGGAATATTAATAAAGTAGCTGAAATGGACAGTGCGTTTTGCATGCTGGAAATTAATAAAGCGGTAACATGTGATGTAGGCAGTTCTTGGGTTCGATATGATTTAATAATACAGACTTTTGGTCAACACTCGCATATTGCACAACAGTGGGGTGGGTATAACAAGAAGTTATATTTTATCATAGCAATTAATTTTAGTAACAAACAAAGAAATACGGTCGAATACAGACGAAAGCAATGTTACATACTTACGATATATATACACGTTTATAGATATATCTTTGCTGTGGCCCGTTTCCTTAACGTTCGTAAGTTTACGAATTTCTGCTTTACAAGCAAGAAACCAGCAAGGATGATGTAAGCAGTCATGTGTTATAGCTCATATTCATATATATTTTAATGAGGTTGCTAATTGTATTGTATTTCAAAATTTAATTAGATCAAATGATTAATATCTATTACAAATAGCCATGTAAGAGGAGATTAAATTATAAACATAACGAGAACATACATAATCCTCTTAAACCATATATAGAACTGTACTGTCGACACCGTAGTTTTATCTTTGTTGAACTATATTTCAGTTATTCCAACGAGGTCATCGCACCTTATCATTGTTACATGACTCCCGGTAGGCAGTTAACCAATACTTGGTCACTTATGTATCATTGTTACATGACATCCGGTAGGCAGTTAATCAATACTCGGCCACTAACGTATCATTGTTACATGAAACCCGGTAGGCAGAAAACCACTAGTCGGGAAATTACGTATCATTGTTATATGACACCCGGTAGGCAGTTAATCAATACTCGGCCAGTTACGTATCATTGTAACATGACACCCGGTAGGCAGATAACCAATACTGGGCCAGTTACGTATCATTGGTACATGACACCCGGTAGGCAGATAACCAATACTGGGTCAGTTACGTATCATTGTAACATGACACCCGGTAGGCAGTTAACCAATACTCGGCCAGTTACGTATCATTGTTACATGACACCCGGTAGACAGTTACGAATACTCGGCCAGTTACGCATCATTATTACATGACACCTGGAAGGCAGTTAACCAATACTCGGCCAGTTACGCATCATTGTTACATGACACCCGGTAGGCAGATAACCAATACTCGGCCAATTACGCATCATTGTTACATGACATCCGGTAGGCAGATAACCAATACTCGGCCAGTTACGTATCATTGTTACATGACACCCGGTAGGCAGTTAACCAATACTCGGCCAGTTACGTAGCATTGTGACATGACACCCGGTAGGCAATTAACCAATACTCGGCCAGTTACGTATCATTGTTACATGACATCCGGTAGGCAGTTAACCAATACTCGGCCAGTTATGTATCATTGTTACCTGACACCCGGTAGGCAGTCAACCAATACTCGGCCAGTTACGTAGCATTGTTACATGACAACCGGTAGGCAGATAACCAATACTCGGCAAATTACGTATCATTGTTACATGACACCAGGTAGGCAGTTAACCAATACTCGGCAGTTGACACCCGGTAGGCAGTTAACCAATACTCGGCCAGTTACGTAGCATTATTACATGAAACCCGGTAGGTAATTAACCAATACTCGGTCAGTTACGTATCATATCTACATGACACCTTGCAAACAGTTAACCAATACTCGGTCAGTTACGTAACATTATTACATGAAACCCGGTAGGCAGTTAACCAATAATCGGTGGTCAGTTACGTATCATATCTACATGACACCTTGTAGACAGTTAACCAATACTCGGTCAGTTACGTAGCATTATAACATGAAACCCGGTAGGCAGTTAACCAATACTCGGTCAGTTACGTAGCATTATTACATGAAACCCGGTAGGCAGTGAACCAATACTAGGTCAGTTACGTAGCATTATTACATGAAAACTGGTAGGCAATTAACCAATACTCGGTCAGTTACGTATCATTGCAACATGACACCCGGAAGGCAGTCAACCAATACTCGGCCAGTTACGTAGCATTATTACATGAAACCCAGTAGACAGTGAACCAATACTCGACTACTAATGTATCATTGTTAAATGACATCTTGTAGGCAGTTAACCAATAATCGGCCAGTAACGTATCATTGTCACATGACCCCTGGTAGGCAGGTAACCTATACCCGGTCAGTTATGTGACTCCCATTAGGCAGTTAACAAATACTCGGCTAGTTACGTATCATTGTCACATGACACCCGGTAGGCAGTGAACCAATATATCTTATTATATTTAGCAAAAACCTGTGTAGATTATATCATCTTTTTAGTATTTACCAGAGTTTTGCACCTTTCTAAAACGAAAACTAACTCAAAAATGGATTTACTTACTTAATCATAGTGCATTCAAAGGTATACAGCAGCAACCATACGAACTCATCCGATAATTTCCGAATTAATGGGCATAGTAATGAATAATCAGAACAATCAGAACAGCGCTTGACCATTTCCGACTTTGTTAAACGTTAAACACACCACTATTGCATTTTCCATAGCGTTCCATTGTAACCTTTATGTCCAAATCACAATGAAAAAACAAAATGTCTGGGCTCAAGTTCCTCATAAGTCACGATTGTAACAGAACTAGAACAGAACGCAAGAAGATTAAATTAATTTGTATAAATCGTAAAACGCACCAATGAAAGTGAGTATACGGAATCAAAGCTGATTAATTAGCTGTTATATCTCAACGGCCAACATAGAAATTGATCTGTAATTAGCAACTAGTGACTTATAAATTGGTTATGTTAACGAAGTTAATAGCGGGTCATGAAATACACCCGGCAATTAACGATCATCAAAAGTCACTGGTAAATCACGAAACCATTAGCAGGCGGAGAAGGACTCGCTATTTAAGCTGAGGGATTTCCACATTTGGGGAGATATTTTAGGCACTATTTGAGCCAGGTCGTACTTTTGTCGAGTAGAATAAAACTTAGCCAGATTATGTTATTTGTGTTTAAGTTAAAATAACGGACTAATAATAAACTTTAACAAACTCAGTTAAATTGTGTTTGTCTTGTATCATTACTTTACAAGGTTTTAAATTGGTCGCCCAATCTGATCACCTCGGCCTTTATGCTACGCAATAGACCTCTGACATAACAAAGCGCCATTTTGGAACTACTTTTAGTTCTTTGATTAAATAAAATGGCGGCCCCCTTATGCCACCTTATATAAATGTACTTTGAAAATATAAACGTTGTTTAATGAAGACTGGTATTTAAATTTACCTATAAACATGACCCATGTCAACTGTGTAATTAAACAAATCGATATAATAACGCCATATATTCAACTAAATTGAGGATACATAATTTGTTACTTTCACACGAATGAACACACACAGACTTGTAACACCGACAAATACCGTAGGTGTATTCTAGAGCCATACACGAGGTGTATTTTACGGAGGATACGGAAATACCCGATGTTTCACCATTGTTGGTCGCCGTGACCAAGGACGCTGAACAACGGCGTCATACCACAACTGGGAACAACGCGAGATAAACGGCACAACAGGTAAATGGCATTTCATAACGCTTCTATCAGTAGTAACCAAAACGATGGCCGAGACAGACACTTTTCAAAATCTTATTCAAAACATGGCAATCCAGATGTCCAATCTGTCCACCACATTAAGTGCCCTGGGGTAGCACAAATTATAACACCCATTGATGGTACGGTCAAACATTTTAAAGAGTTCGTAAAACAGATCGAGAACTATGCGGTCCTGACGGGGTTAAGCGAGGACAAAATTAGATTAGTAGCTTACCAAGCAAGTTGTTTAAACTTATTTAATTTACTTCAATTGTGAAACAAGTTCTTAAAACTTAGGCAAATCAGACTCGAAGTCTTTCTGGTTAGAACTAGTACTAAGCATATGCGGATGAAGAGTCTTGCTCAAGGACACTACACATAGCCGTGGCGGACCAAGCAAGTAAGGGCCCTGTCTTTGATTTCATACATTGTTATATGGTTGACACCCCAGGGAGGCGTGGCGACACCTACAAAATGAGCTGTCGTCACGGTTTGGCGAAATCATTGACCCACAGCACGCTTTCCTGCTATTGCAGAAAGTCAGACAGAAACTGACCCAAAGCGTACACATATATGCCAAAAGGTTATAATCTTTAGGTCAACAATCATTTGCCAGCCACAGTGGGGATGTCCAGCCGTTCGAACAACAGTTAGTTAGTTTCTTTATAGATAGGTTAGCGCAAGATTATATTAAAATAAAAGTAATGCGTGAGAACCCAACCACATTAAAAA
Organism: Panopea generosa; assembly: GCA_029582155.1. Lineage (NCBI taxonomy): Eukaryota > Metazoa > Mollusca > Bivalvia > Adapedonta > Hiatellidae > Panopea > Panopea generosa. The sequence continues at coordinate 19,289,015 of CM055911.1, read as the reverse complement.
CCGTTATCACGTGTGCAATGGGGGAACAGATCCTCAGGAAACGATTTGACCTTAGAGTAGGGCGACCGACCTAAATAAAACCACCTGACCACGTCAATACGGGCCAGAAACCATCGGATGTGGCACACATCCGGCCCAAGGCCCGTCGTTTCACGTGCAACAAAACGGAGCATATCACGCGCGACTGCCGACAGGGGAAGCGGTACGTAAACGCCGTTGACCGGCCACACCCAGACGGACGCAAATATAACGACACTGTTCGGGGCGATGACAAATATAAGAGATTTGACTGCTGGACTGCTGGAGGTATGGTAAGTTGGGGCACATTCGGCAGTATTGTACGGCCAGGATCAATTAAGAACACGGTCGGCCCTCTAAGCAGGAAAACTAGCACGTTCTTTCCAGAAATAAGCCACTGGAAAGAACGGACCTACGCAACGAAAATGGACAATCGCTATATCGGGCACTCCCAGCTCGTGTTTAATTAATATTGGGACAATGAAGATTCGCACCTTGGTTGACACAGGGTATGATATCGTTAATACATAGGAGTTTGTACAAATTATTGTAATCAGCGCCGAAATTGGTCAAAAGCAACGTAAAATTACAATTTGTGAACGGGGTTTGGCTAAACGTAGATGGACATTTCGATCGACTTTTTTATAGGGAAGGTCTCAGTGACTCACAGGTTTCATTTAGTCTCGAACATGAACAGGAGGATGGTACTAGAAAGGGACTGACTGACAGAAAATTGGGTTCGGCTGTTTTATGATCTGGGGTGTTTAAGAGTTAAAGACACGTACTTGTACATAGCCTTGGATGAGGATATACACATGATGCAAATTGTAAGGACACAGTCTGCAACAATCTTAAAACCTCGGAGTGCAACCGTAATGAACGGAAAGTTGAAATCCAGCAGCGACCTCAAAACTGGGGTAGAATATGCAATCGTAGCCACAGATAAAGATTATATGTACGACGAACCCAACCTAGAAATCATAAACTCGGTGTTTAAATTAGCAGATAGATGTTACATCCCCGTGGCACTTTTACATAACACAAACAAAACCATAAGACTCGGACGGGGTAATTTATTTGAGAGTCAAATACAGAACAAAAAGATTCAGTTGTGGGTACTGACCGTCAGTAGTTTTAACATATCCATAGAATACGTCCCGGGCAAGGACAACTTTTCCGCCGATTTGTTATCCCGGTGGCCGTTGGGAAGTGCTTTGGGAACCAACCACAGGGGTCGGCAAATCCCGATTGACATAGGCGACAGAACATATCGAGTGCTAGATCTGTGCTTGCAAGAAATGACAACCGATAAAACCGATACACTCAAACATCAGATAATATACATCGAATCCCGGGATTTATACCCTGCGATACACTCAGGTTTACCAATAACACCTGAGGTATCCCAAGGTAAAGTACGGCAGATACTGACGGATTATGATATGCGGATTGAGCAAAGGCTTGACACCGACCCGTCGTAAACAATATCTCAGCTACGCCGCAATGTGGAACGGCCGGTGGTTTATAAACATTACGTTTTAATAAGCGACGTTTCATACTATTTGAGCGATGCTGACGATCACCCGGCTATGTATCCCAAAACACCTACAAGACCAGGTAATCAGACAATTCCACGATAGCAACGGGCACTATGCGGTGTCCCATACGTATTACGCTATACGTTAGTCTTACGTCTGGGTCACTCCGTTCAAAGACTTACAGACATATATAGACATGTGTATCCCTTGCCGAAAGAGGAACTTGCAGACGCTCCCCTCCAAGAGACGGACAGACAGGCATTCCCATTCCAGAAAGTTAGTGTAGCTATTTCAGGGCCTTATTCCGCCACCCTTTCAGGGAAAAAGTACATTTTGTCCATGATGGATATGTACAGTGGTTATCCTGAGCCCGTTGCCCTGCCTGACAAAACGGCTGGTTCCATCTGTCACGCCCTTCTCCAAGACTTATTCTCCCGCCATAACACATCAATGAAGATCCTTCTGGATCATGAAACCGAGTTTCAGAACCAGAAATTCTCCGAGACCCTCAAGAAATGAACATACACCATGTTTATTCTAACACATTCGGGCCTCAAGGGAATGGTAATATTGAACGTTATCATTGCGTCCTGAAAGATATATTAGGGAAACTGGTAGCAGACAATACCAGCCGGTGGGACATCTATCCTCCCAAAGCACTAGCAGCTATCAGGTTTAACGTATCAGAAACGACAGGCTTTTTGCCATTCTTTCTACTGTACAATAGGTATCCGATCCTCCCATTGCAGAATATCCTGATTCCCCGACGTAAACACCACGGGGATTCGGTACATTAAATTTTGTTGGAAAGCCAGCATAGGTCGTACACATTAGTACAAAAACACATGACCAAAGCACGCAAAAGGCAACATAAGTGCGCAAACAAGAATCGCTCAGAATCAGACTTGAAGGTAGGAGACGCAGTATATTATAAACATCACAAACGAAATAATAAGCGGAAGTGGCAAGCCTTCTGTCGCATAATTGAGCAAAAGAGAACGCACATGTTCACCATCAGGAACCAATTGACCACCAAGTGCGTGTCAGCGCACGTCGAACAGTTGCGCAGGGTTAATATAGATAATACGGAGATACCCCCAAACCCCGACCCCCGACAGAAACGTCAAGCCACATAAGCGGCAAGGTTCGACCCGATGACTGACAACACTGACAGTTCAGAACACAACACTTCCGCCAATGACTCAGACAACACCCCTTAAGCCGATCTAACCAGGCGTTATCGAAACGTTAGAAATTCCTTGTCAGGAGAAAGTGTTATTCCTTTAATGGAATTGCGCACGCGGTTGCGCCGTCAAAATGAGTGCGATCGGCGCGCACCTGACATGACGGATAGTGACATTCAGTGCGGTGACGTAACACCAGACATACCAATCAGCGACATTCAGTACGATAACATAAATGCAAATGTGCAAAATAGCGACCGTGTCATGCCCAAGTGATGCATTCGTATAAACTTGTAAACGCACAGGCGGAGACACACATAAGTGTGCGCAGCGTATAAGACGGTCGCCACTAACTTCCAGATAACGGCGAACAATGTTAACGCATCTTCTGTGGTTACCACTGGCCATTGGCCCTTTCATACACGAAAATGTATTATTTAAGGAAATCAATTACATCACAACCACACAGTCGAGATGGTTAGTGACGTTTGTCCATGAACTTAGGCCGTATGAAGTATTCTTAGACAAACTAAGCGCGGATATACAGAACGCTTTAGCATAAGCTGAGGTAATCACGATCCAATATAAGCCGCCTCGCCGCCATGGCTTCTCAAACATCTTCACCAGTCTACAAAAGAAGATTCACCATTTAAGAACTACCCATACACATATCATTAACAGCTTCTTTGATTATAAGTCCCTACAATCCCGTGACAAGCGATCCCTACTCCCGATTGTCCTGCAAGCATTAAGCTAACTGTTCGTGACCGTATCCGAATCTGACCTACGTTCGATCAAAACTAGCATAGGGGTTTGTCCCGTAACCAAACTAGCATAGGGGTTTGTCCCGTAACCAAAAGAGCTTAATCCACGTGGTGGAAAAAAGCCTGACCATCATAAACACTTCTAGGATACAAATAGCTGAAAATCACCAGTCTATTACGGCATTTATCCACAGTGTACAAAGCGTAGATAATCGGCTGAGCACGGTTAGAAGTCAAATAGAAGGTCAAATCGTAGAGGGGGAAATGTTTATGCAACATTACCTGCACCTCGACCTGTTAATAACCAAAATCGCGCAGTCAGTGCAACAAGCCACCTTATACCTAGAGCACTTACGGGCTCAAATTACTTTTTCTCAACATGGCTGCCCTAAAGACAGCCATCATCTCACCGACTAATCTACGGAAGCTGCTTTTAGACATAAAATCCCACTTACCGTTTTAACTCTGCTGGGGGACGCCATATCCGATCTGTACTATTTCTATAAAATTTTGAAGCCAGCCACCATATTCGAAAATGACAAAAACATGTTTATCTTATCGATTCCCCTGTTAGATTTCATGGGGAAGTACGAGGTTTATAAGGTTTTCAACCTGCCCATTCCGATGCACGCCAGTAGCACGTCACACCGAGGGGACATCCCGGATCTCATAGCCAGTTACAATCTTGAATCCTTCATGTTGCTCATCAACTTGGAGAGGACGAAATACACCTTACTCACACACTCCGAACTTCAGGCCTGCAATAACCCGGTCATGCAGTTTTGCACCCTATCCACGCCGGTGTATCCCATAAACAAATCACATCGCTGCTTAGTAGCGTTATTTACACGAAACAAATCCAACATGTTAAAATACTGCACACTGAGGTCGCCATGGATCGGCAACTACCTCTCTGGACATACCTGTCGGGGGTGGTGGGATTTGGCTAATATCAACAAAGGTTCCCATTCGCTTTAACAAAGTATGTCAGCAATCCATCGAACACGGGACTAGTATTGTTATCAGGTCTCCACTGGGTATCATCAAGTTAGACATATCGTGTTATGCCTCTAGTAATGACATGACATTATCACCCTTCTACCAATTAGAAACCCATATAGACATAGCGGACGAATAACATAATTTCTTAATGTCCTACGACATGTCACGGGTCAAATTGTGGACCCCATTCACGACCGTGTTCCCAAATTTAACTAAAATCTCCATTCCCAAGCCTCTATAACAGATAAAAAACATTCCAATGGGGAAGTTAATTACCACCCTTATACAGATGGCCTACGTCCCGATACCATACCTAAGTTGGCATTCGTTGGCATATGATATACTGGGGCTTGCAAGAAGTTTAATAGCGGCTTAGACTTATTAATATGTTGTAAATGCCGCCATAGGGTTAAGTGTCATAGGTTATCAGGCCTAGGTTACGAACACAAAGCATTAGAATTGTCCGCACCTGCCAGCCCAGATCCTGGAAATCAAGGCTAGACAGCGTTTCTAGGTAGACAAATGCCGTCTGCACCGGGGAGGATGCGGCGATTTGGACAGTTGGTATATCCGCGACTGCAATTACAAGCAGACGCGTAATAGAAGAGCGAAATAGAGGAAAGTGTTGGGCGTCATGAATCATCATTAGACATTTCAAAATTCGGCAAATTCAAAATTCGACAACCACAACGGACCCTCGGGGTTTCTCGTAACACATCACAACAGAAATGTAAGATATATATAAAACTGTAAGATAAAAAAAGGACGGGTGGAAAAAAACGATCAGTACACAGTGCGACATCACCAATGGAGAACGTAATAATCGCATGTGTAGGAAGGGCACTCTGTGCCATATGGTCAGTATGGGTGGGCCGAATCCGTGGACGAATGGCAGTCAGCGTGCCACAATTCGCGGGCCGGGTACGTTCAGTGAATTGGGTACGGCCAACCATAAGGACACAAGCGCCACTACCAAGGGCATGCTCAATACCTTGGGACGAAATCCGGCGACACCACCGATCATTGCACCCAAACAGCCGTCATAGTCGGGGGTACCGGGCAGATATATTGACGCTCCCTTCGACCCTTGATACGTCGGAGGTTTCTACGTATCGGGCCCGGACGACCAACCGCTCAACTGGGAGGCCATTATAGACGAGTGAACCAACTAACCGCGCCAAGGAACCGACCAGCCAACCAACTGCTCCTAGAAACCGACCATCGAAACGACGGAGCTCCTCTTCCCGTTCCGGTGGTGGGACTCGTGTGTGCAAATAAATTGAGAATCCGCGTGTGTTATGGATATATTTGTGGGTTATCTGGTGGCATTTTAAGCACTACGAAGTGTTTTGCTGTGTTATTTTTTGTGTCGAATCCTTAGATTCAACTCTCAACCGCGTAATGCGATAGAATCACGCTGGACGTAACCACGCGGAATACTCGCACCAACGTGGAGTGATGGGACGAAGGGATGTTTATACGCGGGTTACTTTTCCCTACTAACATTTCCGTTAAATAACAGATTTCACATTAACATTTCTCTCAGCCGCGGACGAGCAAAACAGCCGACAGTGATTGATGGTGACGTGACGATCCCCAATGCCGGGCCGTATTAGGCTCAACTGTATATGGTTACATTCCATTTCAGGGCGTACCGACTTTAATAAATTCAAGATATTTTGTGATTATTTTTAGTTGTACATTTATTATGTTTTTTTTTATTTGTGTGGTATTATTTTAGGTTGCATTATTTTTTGTTTTTTCATTTTGTTGTATTAATTTTATGATGTATTGTGTTTTTTATCAACTGTTGAGACTTGTGCATGATTTATGTAGTAACAGCGGCTTCCGTTATATGATTTAATCATTTTAACTATCACGTTGCGTGCCCTATCATGTCAAGAATGGGAGGTCACGGTATGATTACGATGTTGACCGCTACAATTTGTCGCTTAATGTCTTTTGCATGTTTTTTATCCACACATTTAATTCATTCACATTTAATACCACATTATGTGTACTTGGAGTAATTATCCTTTTATGTTATATTATATCTGGTATAGAATTTCACTATATAACTGATCTTGAGTTATAACTGTACAGCTGACCGCGATAAAGCGTTGCTTCATGTTTTTTTCATGTTTTACGTTCACGCATTTAAACCATCAGTCAACGAGTATAATCATGGGTTGTAATCATTCTGTTATTGTTGTATTATAGTCATGGTGTTATATAACTTCGGGTGGTTGGAATTCGAAGCGGTCGTAGGGTTCAGTTCTGTCTGTTCAATCCTAGAAGTAGTAAGGGAGGTGTAACAGAACTGAAACAGAACGTAAGAAGTTAAAATAAATTTGTATAAATCGTAAAACGTACTAATAAAAGTGTGTTTACGTAAGCAAAGCTGACTAATAAGCTGCCATATCTCAACGGCCAACATAGAAAGTAATCTGTAATTAGTAATTAATGACTAATAAAATGGTCATGTTTATGGGAGTTAAATGCGGATCATGAAATACACCCGGCAATAAGCGATCAATAAAAGTCACTGGTGAATCATGAAACCATTAGCTGGCGAAGAAGGACTCCACATTTGGGGAGACATTTTTAGGCACTATTTGAGTTAGGTCGTACTATTGTCGAATTGAATTAAACTTAGCTAGATTATGTTATTTGTGTTTAAGTTAAAATAACGGACTTATAATAAACTTTAGAAAACTAAGCTAACTTGTGTTTGTCTTGAATCATTTCTTTACACGATCTGCAATTATATAGAAAAAATCGCACCTTGGCCTGGTTGTTTTTTTAATACCTATTTATTATTTCAAGAGTAATAATATTTCAGTTATTACGTTGCGGTTCAAACCATCATCTAAAATGACACAGAATTTCCCAGAAATCTGATATCAGCATCGAATTTTCAACGGTTATTTCTAAAATATTGGCCATTTCACACATGGAAGAAAAAATAAACACTGCAACAAAATGCCCTCAAATAGGAAATAAAAGGAAACTTTAGTTTTACTTCAACTTCTTCATCTGTAGGTTTGGAGTATTCAAATGAGATAAAGGTGGTGTTTAACGAGATCTTTAAACAAAAACACTTGAAATTGATAAGGTTTTGCACCGAAAATCGCATAGAGGTAATAACATTTTGTATTAGCATCACGCAGACATTTCTAAGATACTATTAAATGAGATTTATTGCAATTGCGGTTTGTACTTTTAAAACAGACCTATCTGTCTGTTAAGAGCATTGATGTAGCCTCAGAACATAAACGGGAAACGATATTTTAACCACGCGATTTTTTATTAATTCAGAAGAAAATTAGCTAACCAAATATGTGTTTTCATTTATTGTAGTATACGTAACGAGCATACGTTAAGATTAAATGATGTCATTGGCATTATGTAGAGAATGCAACTTCGGAATTCATTATCTTACTTTGTTATGATATACAATTATGTAAGACATTTAAATATATACTAACACATTACATTTGACGACCAAGTATAAACAATTTACAAAAAGGTTCAATACAAAAAGGAGAAAATTTAACCACCGGGATACGTTACATTAAAAAGGAAACCGCCACGAAAGGACGTACCAGCTGAGGTTATCGTCTTGGAAAGCTTAAAGGTCTCAATACACGTACAATTTGTGAATTTTGGTCTTTGTAAATATACAACGGGATTAAACACTGGACCCTTTGCTTACAGGGCGACTGACTTAACCGGACCACTTACATATATTTATTTCCTAGTACAGTACGGGAACCGTTTTATTACCAGGCCAAAACGCGTTGGAACAAGCGTTTTGGTTGCTGATTGGGCTATCTAAGCGTTTATCCAGTCAGCAACTAGAACGCTTAGCGTAAGCGTTCCGGTTGCTGATTGGATAAACGCTTAGAGTATCCAACCAGCAGCCAAAATGCTTAGCTTAAGCGTTCCGGTTGCTGATTGGATAATCTAAGCGTTTATCCAATCATCGACCAGAACGTTTAGCAGGTGCACTTGAATTCACATTTCATAATTAAGAGCGGTGTGATCTGGTTATCGATATATGCTCGCCAAAATGACCAGTTTAAAGCGCGACGGTAAATAAGAACTTGACTGGTCATCTATATTATTACACATATTGCTGAATAAAACATTGGATTATAACTACTACCAACAATATTTAAATGTTTTTGGGATTCATGGCATCAGTTATTTTGTTAGTAGTGCATAATGACCATTACAGTTGATACGCTGTTTATAAGATTACATCCGATAGCATTACGGTTATAATGATATATTATCGTAACCATACACAAATGAATGTATTTATATTCTACTAAGGCTTACATACCGATTAAAACTTCACTTATATCTAACTATACCTACCTACCAAAACTATGATTGATTGATTGATTGATTGATTGATTGATTGATTGATTGATTGATTGATTGAATAGTTAGCGTCATTTTTATGTCATTTAAGTTTAACAAACGATCATTTTACCTAACCACTGTTTTCTAGAATCCTAAAATGTTAACCAGTACTCGAGCACACCCCATCGCCGCAAGTAACTGATAACTTTCCCACTTTAATCAACGTTGAGAGATGAATGATAATGAGACGCAATGTCGTATATCAATCATTACGGACGGGGGACTTGCCGGACGGGGATTCGAACACACGACCTATCTACAATTAAGTAAGAAATTTAATAAATCCTCTAGATCATTAAATATAGATAATTAATAAGATAAGAAAGTATAATCTCCTAATCTATGAAGTTAATTAATTAAATAAATACACAATTAGTATGATTAATATAATCAACTAGTATCATTATCAATAATGTTACCGAAAGTATACTCATCAATCAGTCGTATGGGTTTACAATGACAATCAATTTATTCTTAAATAATCAACTTTTTTTACTTGCCAGAAAAAACCAACAACTTTAAACACACAAAATAAACTATTCTGTATTCTGCATAATATCAATTAAAATAACATATAATGTTTATAAAGAAATTTTAACACAAGCCCTAATCAAGCAGTGCCAAGTACGCCCTCCAGCAATGTAATTATCGCTAATTATCCCATTGCCTGATCGCACGCTGTGGCAACCCGAAGATCGAAAGACATTGACTTCTGATTTTTTACCGCCGATAGGGAAGTTTACCGTGACATGCTTTTGAAACTGTTATTTCATGATCTAATGCATTTGAAAATCAACGGGGCTCTGATTTCTTAATTTATTATTTAACAGAAATTGGTGTACACTAGTATATTATGTTTTTGTTTTGGAAACCTAAAAGTTGTCCTTACAAGTCATGGATATGACATCAAAGCGTGAACTGAATAAATAATTTAAAAACACCAAACCGTCGTTTCAACCACATATCATAAGAATATAGGTTTCACTTTTATGCGGAGAGTTTTGGTAAATTAAGAAATTAAGAAATATAAATAAAATAACTATGACCGTATGTTTTCATCCTACGTGAAAAATTGATCACCTACAACCTTATTAATTTAAAAGCTCTTTTTATATAAAAAAATCACATTATCTGTTTCTGATGTTTTGCTTTAACATATATACATATATGTATATATTAAATTGAACAGCCACCACAATAGATGCACTATTTGAATGTAGGACAAAAGCCCGTATTATCTTGTATAGAGATAACTTAATTTCCACTCAGTTAGTGATTCATATCTACAGGATGGAATGCAAGTGTTTGATTTTTGTAAACACGGAATTAAAAACATATTGTTCAACAAATCTTCGATAATATAACCGTACTAGATCTTGTAATTAACATAAAAAATAGTCTCGTTTTAAAAAAGTCATAATCAGGAACCAATGAATGATAAATATTTCTAAATAGACATAGGTGCATATCTGTCAATTATTTGTATATATTATCTAGCCTATTCTAATATCTGAAATATGCCTCCAGCGATGCGATGCTAAGTGATCTATAATCCCATGACTGCAAGCCGTGTCATCCCGTATAAAATATCCAATCAAAGGTAACTTCCCATTTGGTCTACTCCTATTTCGTCATTGATTTTGACATTCATTCCCATTTCGTCTACTCCTTTTTTGACACCCATTCCCATTTCGTCTATTCTCTATTTTATATATGTAAAATACTAATATAACTGATTTTTCTTTTATTTTATGTAATTTTTCTAAAATTATAACAATAATAAAACTTGTTACACAAATATATATATATCACTAATGTCAACACCTTTAAGGTGTGAATCCCATTTTGTCTACTCTTTGTCTACTTTATTAGTAAACGACATTTGAAAAACATGTGTTTTTATAAACATGTACTTAATGGATAAATTGCTTATTTTAATACATGTTTCATTTGGTGACATATAATTTTATTAAATTATTTTCAAAACGTGTATTTAAAGGGGAAAAAGTATCTGTTTTTTTTAAATTAATTTATCTATATTTATATTTTATTGATCTTTATATACATGTATACATGTAACTGTCTAACCAATGACTTCACACAGTCATCATAATTATGGTGTTGAAGACGACATTTAACTTAAAACATTGCATAAAGAGGTGAAACAAATCATTGTTTTCATGAAAGATTTTCACTTTTTTATCAAACTACCAAGCACATATCTGATCAGCACTTTGCACTAAGTAAATCTTAAACATAAGCTCAAATTCAAATTATATTACAATCCTGTCAAGTGAGCCATTCTGTTGATGTAGTCTTGGAGAGGAACTGTCTCAAACTTAGATTTCAGTCTTTGGATTTTTCTGTTTAGGTTTTTCCAAGTTTTTCTTTTTT
>CM055911.1:19137684-19272684 GCA_029582155.1 Panopea generosa | reverse complement strand
GGAACTTAGACCTATATTCGTAATCTATTATATAATTATAAACGTTGATAAAATATTTTTACCTCGTGTGTTTTATTTACAATTTATCAATACAAATTAACTTGAATTAGGAAATTAAGTGTATTAATTTATTATTTAGTTTAAACACTGCTACTGCGTTAACCTTCGATCTGTCTCATTACGTAAAATATGCTTGTCATTTATCGAGGCCATGTGTTAACTGATATGTATTAAATAGTCTCCAGTGAGATGGTTCTAGAGTTATACCATTTTACTTGACGCATATGTCGATTTCTTTAGTAAACACCATATTTCACACCAGCGTGACATATTTTCATCCTCTCTTTTCGGGTAGTATATTAAAAATACGCTTATAAAAACAATATTTCAGTTTTCTAATAGATATATATCTACTTATAATTTGTATTTTAATCAAGTGAATTTGCAATATCAACGTATTCACACCTTTCATACCGACGCTTTCGACACGCCTCTCTAATCCTGTGCTGTTTACACAGCATTGTAACGAAAACTCGCAACACAAACTAAACTATCAGAAATTACCCCATGTTGCGATACGCATCGATAGTCGCGTGATTGCAAGTTGATGTCATTAATTAAAACACATGTTCTTTCAAAGTTTCCTGTTTGGTTTAAATTTGTACACACTAGCTGGGTACCTAATTTAGAGACGTAAAACATTTAATTATATCAATGAACAATTCAACTATTTACCTACCCCAATATTCTTATTGTTTCATTATATATTGTTTTATATGTACACGTATGTTAATTATACCGTTATATGGAATTGTAAATTATACACATACAGAGAAAATTCTGAAATTAGCAAACATTGTCATGATGGAATTGCTATTAACAGGAGAATGTAAAGTTTTCGATATGCCTCGATTTCAAAATAGAAAAGTACCAATTAAATGATAACCGAAAACTACTAATCATAAACTCAGCCGGTATTCATTACACACAAATGTATAATAATTAAGCGTTAATCGAAACACATATTAACATATTGATAAAGTGAAATTGAAAAACGCTACGCATGCGCATAACACAAACTGAAACGGTAAAACGCTGCGCATGCGCAGCATTGAAACGGATAAACGGTGCGCATGTGCATAAGCACCCTAAACCGTTAGTTTCCAAACGAACCAACGAACTAACGCATCACAAACGTGGTCGAAACGGCGTTGAAACGTAAAAACTCGGTAATAAAACTGTTCCCGTACTGTAGGTTAGGAATAGTCGCATTTGTGTTCTGACAGCAACAGTTGTATAATGTTATGTTATGTCAACATACTAGTGCACATTGCATTCTTTAAGCAAATTTAGCGGGTGTTATATTTCATTTACGTGCATTCTTAAGGCAAACTTAGCGGGTGTTATATTTCATTTACGTCAATACTGTGATAAAAAGCAATTACAGCTTCGCACATCTCAGATTTCAGATACTTGTTGTTGGTGGCATTTATTCAAAACTAAAAAGCTGTGTTAAAAACTTCGTTTGAATAAATAAACCAAAGGACATTAAAAGAACCAGTTATCATAATATCCTTTTAAAGTTAGCATTATTGAATGATGCCCTGCATGGACTTGCTAATAGAAAGTCAATGCTTTATAGAATCTTCATCACATTTTTTGCATACGAACTCTTTGTACGCTTAAGTCGGCATTTGATGCAAAATGGTTTTAGTATTTGGCTAAACATTGAAATTGTGTTGCATTAATATGCACTTAATAAACATGTTCTCGCTACAGACGATGAATTGACCGAACTGTGAAAATGTCCAATTTTGGTATAAATTCAATACTTTTTTTAACGGAGATAAAATTTTACGACCTTTGTGTCCTCGAAAATAAGCAAGAAAAAGAAAACAATCGCAAAAGTATGTTTTTATTACATTCTCTTCAAGAGCGTTCATTAGTTTAAACATATTTTATGACTTATGTTACAGATATTTAACATCACATGATAATACATATTTGTATAAAACATACGCAAATGGATTGAACTACATGCTATAACAACATAAGTTACAGTTCTCTCCATATCATCAACATCAGTATATTATGTATACCGGAATGAAATGTAATAACATTCATAATATAGGTTATAATTTTAAATGAATACTATAAAGTTTTTTGCTTGAAAAGATGAAACACCCAGAAATGTGAAAGAAATGAAGAGGGAAATCCCCTCTTGATAATCTTACCTTGTTGCCCATCATAATAGAAACCAAACAATCGCCCCACATACTGTTCAATTTAAAATTTCGACAGCCACCCGTAACATACTTTAGTAATAAGTTAGTCGATTTGAAAACGTTGTGTGTTTTTAATATATTTTGGAATTCTTGGAAAATAAATTGATTATGATCCATCCGAGTATAAAACTGAGATAAACAACAAACTACACACATTTCCGTGTATTAACTCACACTACACATTAGCGCACATGCGTGAAACGTGCGCGAAACATACACTCTGGCTAAATAGCAGATGGCAGATGCTGTGGCCAAAAGACATTTGGTGCCATCTCAAGATAAATTACCTATCACCGCAGATTTAGTCCACCACGGTCTAAAAACCTAAGCAAGTTTGCAGATAACTAACGAAATATTGGTAGCTCTACTTACATTCACTCTGAGGTCTAAAAAAGAATAATAAAGTCGGATGCCATAAATGCTTATTGACAACGTATAATGTGTTGAAAATGCCGTTAAACCAGATTCATGATTTTAAAGTAAGGTACCAGAACAGCAATAGGGAATTTTATTGCCACCACTGCATGAACTGATTGATTGATTGATTGATTGATTGATTGAATATTGAGCATCATTGTTATGCCATCGAGGGCTAAGAGACGATCTGTTTACATAACCACTGTTTTCTGGAGTCCTGGCAGCTTGGCTAGTACTCGAGCACACACTATTTTCGCAAGTAACTGATAAATTTCCCACTTGATCAGCGGTGATTCATGAATGGAATGAGAAATAACACACACACACACACACACACACACACACACCCACACACACACACACAAAACAACACATACATTATCATATATAACCAGAGAACACGAGAGGCATTTGTCAAATATCAATATTAAGGACCCACTGGCTAAAGTGGTATATTTTGTTGCCGAATGGTATTTTAACCGCTTCAAGAAAATCTACCTGGTCACGGCCGATTTCGTGGATTTGAGCCAATCAATGTCTAAGCACCTTGTATGGTCAAGCTTGAATGCTTCTATTCGAAGGACGGTAGCTCTTCTAATATTTCCTTTTAGTTCTTCCTCTACTTATACTGTCGGATGAAACATACAATTGTGGACAATTTGAATGGGTTGAAATTGCGTTAATCTTCATTCATGGTTTTTAGAAATGTACCAGACGAGTACCAAACGAGTAACAAAAACATAAACGGGAATTTTATAACCACCATTGCAAAAAATAAAACCCCCTAAAAAAACACAACAAAACACACACAATATATTCACTTAATTGTGACATAAATGGGCAATTTATAATGCATTTGGTTACCTTTTTGTGACCACACAGTCATACTCTTCAAACTGCGATACTTTGTCAATAAAAGTAACGAAAGATAAAAAAAAAGTTTTGGAAAAAAGAGTTTTTCCAGAAATTCACTGTGTTGTGTTTAATATTATATGTACATAATTATATTGTAATGAGGGTGTTTGGTTATAACTATTGGTGGATTCTGCAAAAAGAGTTTGTTTAAGCACCATAAAACACTCCGGTCAATAGAATTATCTGGAAGTATGTTTTTTGTGAATATCACATTTAAGGCATTGCACATGTTTGTAAATGGCAATTTTCTTCTTTTCAGTTATGTTACTGTGTTTCATAATATGTTATTTGTGCAATAGTCTGGGTTTATTAAGTAAAAAATAACAATTAAGAAACCCAAAGGGAGCGATCGCCGAAATGACTGATGTTTTAATGTGGATGTTTGCTGAGGCTGTTTCTCCTGCGGCTTTGTACTTTGTACATAATTCGTTCAGAATTGAATCAAGGGCGGAGCCTCTGCAATCCTAGTCACGCGTACGCAGTGATGATGAACTTCTTAATAATTCAGAACGAACTTAATAATTATGTTATTTTGTAGACTGTTTTAACAAATAAGAGCGACACAATTTTAAAATATGAAGCGATTCCATTGGTTGTCAAATGAGGTACACTAAATGCTATTGATGGTGAAAATATTTAAAATGTAAATATGCAGCAGGCAGTCTGATCTGTCGGGGACAACCAACATGCATTATAGTCTGAGCCTCTAGTCTATCTTCACGGATTCTTTTTCTGACGTACTCCATGTTTGTCTAGATTTTGTAACATGATGCATGTGCAAGGCAATAGTGGAAAGAAAGTGATTTAATAAGCTAATAACTGAATAGCCATATTTGTGTTCCGACAGCTATAAAGTTATCCAAGGAAAATGACTATTGACCCAAGCAGGAAATTATACCCTTCTTGGGCTAATAGTAATTTTCCGAGGATAAATATTCTTCAACATTGACCACTTAAAAGAGAGATAGTTTTATTATATTGAATAACAGCAACAAGCAATTCTCAAGAAATGTTATTTGTGTGTTTGTTGTCCACTTATTAATACATCATTCTAACACATTTCTGAAATTTCCTGTGATTTAATTGGTCGGTGCTCTTAGATTTGCGATTATTAAAAACTGGATATACCTTCGATAAAATCACCATGTTTTCGCATTCTATGTTACTATTACTACGTCACCAAAACCAATGTAAACATTAGTTTTATTTCATTTGTCGAAATGAGTAATTATTTCTTTGTATTTTGTAAAATGTTAAAAATATAATGATCAATTGAATAGTTCAATTTTTCGATTTAGTTTGATTTTTACTAGAAACTACTTTTATAGCGCATCATTGCTGATATGCGTCATTCGGCTAAATTAAACGCTAGTCACTGGAGTAACTTGGTTCAGCAAGAGAATTTTAATGATAAAACATAACAGTGCATTAGAATAGGGTTAAGTATATTGTAATTTTGAAATTTGCGACCGTATATGAGGTTTTTAATGATTGCGAATTTGTTTTAACGACCCTACCTTCGGTGTCGCCGTTAAAGAAAATTTGAGACCATTAAAAATCTTATGTACGGTCGCAAATTTTTAAATTACCGTATATTTAACCCAATATTCATAATGAAATATTACCTACATATCTTGAACAAGGAATTCGCTGATTTTAATAAATGTTTTTAATTATTCAGAGTTTAATATCATCGCTCCCTCCGGGATCCGCACTTCAGTAAAACAACGCGAAGTCATCAGCGTAAATACGTAATGTGACGTCGTTGTTTACACATATCTAGAAAATGTGACGTCGTTGTTAAATCATATCTAGTTTAACAGTTACTGCTGTTTTCAGAAAAGAAAACAATAACTGAATAAACCCCAGACAAACAGAGTAAACGTTTAGTTTGAACTACTGACTCCGGTAACCAGATGAAACCGATTTCGAAAGAACCAGTGGTCAATAGTTCATTTTGATGGAATAAGTAATTCAAGTAATTCATTTAATATCAAAATTCATTTATTTTACCAGTTTTGTTCTATTTCCAACAAATTAGATTAAGGCAATCTTAATGATATATAATACTTATATTAATACACTCGACTCCCTTATGACAATCGAGACATCGCAGCACTTGCGACAATGTGATCTAGAATATTAATTTGAGGAAAGTACACATTTAATATGATCACACGAAGCTTGTAAAATAATCAGGTAAAGACAAAATCAATACTATTTTATATATGCTTTTACTTAATTTATAAGACCGCGGAGTGGTCTAGTAGTAGAGGGTCCGCCTCGCATGCGGAAGATCGTGGGTTCAATCCCCGGCCGGGTCATACCAAAGACTTACAACTGGTACTAGAATCTTCCTCGCTTGACGCTCAGCATTTAGAGGACAGTTCTAGGTCTGGTCGGCCCGGTGTCAGTATAATATGACTGGGTGGGGTATCATACCATGTCTGCGGCATGATACTCCAGTGTGACAGCGCTTAGAATACTGTCTCAAGTAGACACCGTCGCGATATGTCTGAAAAATTGTTGAAAGCGACGCTAAACACCATACAACAACAACAACAACAACAACAACAACAACAACAACAACAACAACAACAACAACAACAACAACTTAATTTATATTATAAGATCATTTGAGCGAAAACAAACAAAAAGGTTACTATTGAAGGTGGTGATGACATCTTTTAATTAGTATAGAAGGTTTTCATGCTGGAGGCGAAGTGTATAACACAAAACACGATAGGAAAATACTACATAGATATATACATTTTTTTTAATCAAAGAAAGAAACACGACTGAATCTTTGAGTTAATTAATTAATGTACTATTTCTATATTTAAAGCTTTATACTAAATGTATTTTCCAAAATCAAAGCTTTACATTAATTGAATATTCCCAAATAAACGCTTTGCTTTAAAGGTTTTTTCAAAAATTGCAATTATTTGTAATTTCAAATCCAAACATATGACGAACACATTTGAATCAGAGTAGTAACATAAAAACTGAATCCTATTTAAAAACTAGGTACATGTAGTATTATTACGTAAATGTTGCTGGATGGACATTGTCTCATCTTTCCGACTCTTTTCTGAGATTCGACCAAACAGCTGAATCAAAATTAATCGTGGAAAAAGTTAGATATTGCATGAAATATATTATCCTAGCCGGTTTAAATGTAAATACTCATGGCAATAACGGCCATGTGAGTATATATTGGCATACTATAGTGGGAAAAAAAACTGTTTGACCAAATCTCAATACACGAAAAATCCTGATATACTTCTTTTAATGACAGAAGAGTGTTTAACGATATCTCTTTTTCAGTTACAAGATATTATGAATACAAAAATACAATATAATAAAGCATAACGTTATTTACAAAACAATGACAAAACATAACTACATAACGTTACAAACACAAATGATAGTAGTAAACTATTGCAAAAGAAGTGAAATGGTGGTATCTGAAGACAGAGTTGGATAGAAAGAAAAGAAATATTGAAACTCTTAGAAAGGAGCGAAATCTAGAGAGTAAAAACGGAAAGGGACTATAGGCCAGAGAAAAGGGTTTCAGTTATTGATACATCGATGCATATGACGTCAATTATACCAAAAATGTTTATTTCATTACATTTGTCAGGTCAAATTATTGCAGATAAATGCTACTTAATTATTGTATAATGATTCTAGCAAGCACACACTCGCAAGCATCAGTGTAAAATGGGAGAACCATTGCACACCGGATTCCTCGTTAATAGGTGTGTGTATGAGATGTCATAGTCATATATAGATGTGACGTAAACCCAAAGTTGGTTTATCACTTTATTTATAATCTGATATTAGTATGCGTGTTTGCCAGTATGTCGTTGTCATTTCGCAGTTCATGATATAATTTAATAGCCTCAATATAATGATTAACAATACCGTGCATTGCGTGTTTATGTTAGTTTTATCAATGACAACATATCGTAAGCTTCTTCAAGTTTCTGATATTTCTAGCAATATCTTTAAATATTATATTTGGGTCAATAATATAAGTAAGCATTGCAAATGACACAACATTTCAATGTTTCCATTATAGACAAATCACCAAATATTAGGAACCAAATTTCTTATAAAAATGACATTATAGAATTATATATTTGCAGCTTATGCAGCAGAGAAGTAGAAACCATAAAACACATTTCGGTCGAATGGAACATCTCATGGTGATGAATCATATTCGTGAAACAAGTGTAGGCGTTCATTTAAATTGAACAAAACAGACAATGTGTTCGAAAAGAGAAATGATATAGTGGTTATTTAAGTTCAGCCCTTAAGTTCCCCGGTCCTAACTTCCGCCGAACCCCACTCTTTAACTAACTACCAAATTCTATCTCTCATTCCTAACCGTCCCTCTGACTGAGTAACATGTACTTTTATATCTCGTCTCAGAATTACAGGACAAATCATGGTAGCTCAGCAGCGATATAACATTAACTATCCAATAAGGTAATTCGCCGGGCAGCTACCTAACCTGTTAGTGGTGTTACTCATTGATCATATTTATTTAGAATGATTATGAGTCACTAATATTTTGATAAAACCCTTTTTGCATGTTATTCTTTAACTAGACACATTTGTTTGATTTCAAACTCTTCTAGACATTTGATTAGACATTTGATATCTGATTATATCAGTTCTCATCCCTTTTTCCGAATATTGATATTTCTATTTTGCAACAAATCTAGTCCAACATTAAAATGCCCTTTATCACGACTAGATATTTAATAAGAAGAATTAATTTTATTTTATAGACTAAAGCATTCCTTTTATATATTAAAAAATCAATTTACAAATTCAGATAAAAAAATCAATGCTGAAAGTTTAGCGATAATCAGTTTGTTGTCTTTATGCATTATTTTACCTTCAATAACTGATATCTGACTCTCAAATCAGTATATTTCGTTCATATAGTCTTTACATTATAATAGATAAAACACATTTAAATAACACTTCTGTAGTTAGCAATAAATCTAGGGTGATCCTCCTCTTAGTTTGTTGGGCTGGGTAAATACTCTTTGATTCATATGTGAATTTTTGTTTGATTTAAGGTATACAGTATTTACTCCGGCGTTGTCAGATCTTAAACTTATGTACATACAGTTTCAATACAATTCTCAGCATGCCAGAGGTACGGTAATTTTATTGAACTCGTCATTTATTTAATTACATTGTTTTGCATATTCATAACACATAACATTACCACACACAAGTACAGCATGTAACATGACCAAAATAAATGTAGAAACAACATTTTGTACATTTTTGTGAGTTTTATTTTGAAACTGGGACCAATGACTATCAAAATGAATATGTACATATTAATACTGTACACATGGTCAAGTATAGAATACCGTACAAATGGTCTAATATAGAATACCGTACAAATGGTCTTATATAGGATACCGTACCCAAGGACAAGTGATAGAATACCGTACCCATGGTCTAGTAAGAGAATACCGTACACATGATCTAGTATAGAATACCGTACCCATGGACTAGTTATAAAATACCGTACCCATGGACTAGTGAAAGAACACCTTACCCATGGACTAGTGATAGATACCGTACCCATGGACTAGTGAGAGAATACCGTACACATGATCTAGTATAGAATACTGTACCCATGGACTAGTTATAAAATACCGTACCCATGAACTAGTGAAAGAACACCGTACCCATGGACTAGTGATAGATACCGTACCCATGGACTAGTGAGAGAATACCGTACACATGATCTAGTATTGAATACCGTACCTATGGACTAGTTATAAAATACCATACCCATGGACTAGTGATAGAATACCGTATCCATGGACTAGTGATAGATACCGTTCTCATGGACAAGTGATAAAATACCGTACACACGGTCTTGTATAGAATACCGTACCCATGGACTAGTGATAAGATACCGTACCCATTGACATGTGATAAAATACCGTACCCATGGACTAGTGATAGAATACTGTACACATGGTCTAGTGATGAATACCGTACACATGGTGTAGACATAGAATACCGTACACATGGTCTAGTATAGAATACCGTACCCATGGACTAGTGATAGAATACCGTACATGTGGTCTAGTGATAGAATACCGTACACATGGTCTTGTATAGAATACCGTACCCATGGAATAGTGATAGAAAACCGTACATGTGGTCTAATGATAGAATACCGTACACATGGTCTAGTATAGAATACCGTACCCATGGTCTAGTGCTAGAATACTGTACACATGGTCTAGTGATAGAATACCGTACCCATGGACTAGTGATAGAATTCTGTATACATGGTCTAGTGATAGAATACCGTATACATGGTCTAGTGATAGAATACCGTATACATGGTCTAGTGATAGAATACCGTACACATGGTCTAGTGATAGAATTCTGCACACATGGTCTAGTGATAGAATACCGTATACATGGTCTAGTGATAGAATACCATACATATGGTCTAGTGATAGAATACCGTACCCATGGACTAGTTATAGAATATACCGTACACATTGACTAGTGATAGAATACCGTACCCATGGACTAGTGATAGTATTCTGTATACATGGTCTAGTGATAGAATACCATATACATGGTCTAGTGATAGAATACCGTACCAATGGACTAGTGATAGAATTCTTTATATATGGTCTAGTGATAGAATAACGTATACATGGTCTAGTGATAGAAAACCGTATACATGGTCTAGTGATAGAATATCTTACACACGGTCTAGTATAGAATACCTTACAAATGGTCTAGTATACAATACGTTACAAATGGTCTAGTATTGAATACCTTACAAATGGTCTAGTATTCAATACGTTACAAATGGTCTAGTGATAGAATACCGTACACATGGTTTAGTGAAATAATATTGTACACACGGTCTAGCATAGAATACCGTACACATTTGTCTAGTATACAATACTTTACAAATGGTCTAGTATATAATACCTTAAAAATGATCTAGTTATAGAATACCGTACACATGGTTGGGGGCTCTTGCAGTCTGTTGAACTTTCACGAAGACCTTTTGTGGTGTTCTTGGGGAAGATGTTTAATAAGTGCAATAGCGTCACATTTTTTTTTCGAAAATAAGGCCATGTTTCATTATACTTAATACATTATCTTTTTAAACATTGGTTAAAATTTATCATATATAGCGTCAGAATTGATGATTTCATATACGCATTTTCATGATAGTATTTATTTATTTTATTTATCATAGATTAAAGGTTTTCATTCGTAGTGTCTTTAGTATGTCGCGTTATTTTGACACTTGAAACAATGATCAAAGGTGTCACCTAATCGGCCGAATGCATTGCAGATATATGCATTGTCTGCATTATACCATTTTTATCTCCCATTTAACTAGGTTACCATGTTTTGTACATTGATTCAACCATGATGCAGTTCTTCACAAGTTAAGATGTCGGTCACCGACTCCTATGACGAAATTAGATGAACATATTATCCAAGATAAGGTTTGGCAGTTCAACTAGGTGGCTAACATTCAAACTACTGTAACCAACTGTTTCAAAATTTAACGACTGGTGTAATATGCAACGCCTACTACAAAATAAGTAACACTGTTTACCTAGTGATTGGCTAACAGTGTGAAAGGCAGTATGTCGGTGAAACGAAAATCCCGTATTATTTGAGAATTAACATGCCCCGATCCGACTTTCTCATCCGTGGATCACTAGCCAGTGGGTGATTATTCGTGAGCCTGTGGTCCAGGAGTAGAGCAGTAGCTCGAATGTCCGCCACGGAACATACGGAAATACGACCTGTTTATTTTTATCGGGCAAGAGTTTGAATCGCGTAAACATTTGGTAAACTCGCGCTATATAAGTTCTTTTACTTACGTACATTGATTCCACACTGGCAATATTAGTTTTAATAATAACTGTACATACAGTTTATTTACTACGTAATGATGTTCACATTAATTTTAAATATTTGTTATTAATAATTGTTCATCAAGTTATGAACTGTTTTGGGAAACAAAATGTTATTTTGGTGCTTCGGTGTGTTAAAGAAATGAGATTATAGAATATATTTGTTAGTTTCATAGAAATATTTTGATATGTTTATTTATTATGTTGCAATATGTTTCAGCAGAACTTTAAATTGAAAACATAGTACTGTTTGCATATGTGTTTTATATAGATACAACATATTTTGTTTTTTCTTCTTTTTGTGCTGAGGGTGTTAAGGCGAAAACTAGATAGTTATATCGTTTATATATCTTAACACTGTAAACTGGTAATTCTGTCTAGCGAATGCGCCTTTGTATATACCTTTGTATTATTTATGGTTTTTCTCGTGAACCAATTGCACCTAAAATGTAAATATTTCATTATATTTTAATCATTACAAACGTCTCCTGCACGAGACATGCCTACTGTTCAAATGAATGAACTTTCGTCATAACTTACATTCATTATTTCCTTTAAACTTTATTCATTTGATGTAATTTGAATTAAAGTGTATGGCTGTAACAGTTCACTACATAATAAAAAGTGTCACTTAGGCCATAATAGATTAATTACTAGATTATCACCCCTGCCCCGCCTCCTGATGTTCATGCCGCCCAGACACTTTTGAAAAATGATTAATGAAAAAAAAAAAAAAATCCCCCGCCCTTGCCGTTTAAAAAAAAGGATGGTAATCTAACTATTAATTTATAATGGCCTTACGTGGTTCAAATACCACTCATCATAATATAATGCAATTAAGCGTTGTAAAGGGATAACCGTATCTAATGGAATTATCACTTTTTCATTCTATTGAACATTTTGATCCCTTTATGCTTATAATATGCATATGTGAACATATATTGGCAATGTAAAATGTTTCAATAATATGTTTAGAAGAAAGAACCTATTTGTTAAACAAATTTTATCAAATAATTCAACAATATAATATGATTGTTTATATGGCAGACACCATCGTCAATTTTGTTTTCACCTTTCTTGCACAATATTCATACTATCCAAAACAACTTCCAAATGTTGGACTCCTATTGTTGCTACTTATCATATGGTTATTTGCTAATGGTACTTTACCATTATCATTGCCAGCAAACACTGTCTAAAACAATTCGATATTTTACAATTTTAGTATTTTCATTAGAAAACTATTAATAAATTATTTAATATTTTCTTAAACAGGAAATTTCATATAGTATCAGTTGGAAATGCTCAAACGTCCATAAGGATTCATACTGATTTCAGGCTTGAACTAAGTATCAAACGATTTCAGCATATGCCTGCTTGGAACAGTTGTTTTGCGAACTACAATAATTCAGCAATTACCGAGAAAGTTATTTTTTTCTTATATGCCCCCTGATAATGTATTAAAACAGTTTATCTCAACAGGCGTGTGTTCAAGTAGTTTAAATTGCACTTAAGTGAAAATACAAGAAACATATCGTGTAATTTACTTTTATAATTTTGGGAAATCAAATTTTATTTATGAAACTCTCGGTTTGATAATTTCCGTATCGCTTTACAATGTTCATTAAAGTCAATATTGATTATATAAATATTGGATGATGAGAGCCATTGGAATAATAAATGTCACTATGTAGTATTGCACTGAAAGAATTGAGCTATTGGTCCTACAAAATACTGATTATTTTCAAGATAGAATTGAAAGAATACTTTAACGAATCAGTCTTCACTACACAATAAATTATTGTCCTCCGTATATAACTGACTGAAAATCTTAAGATATAAGCGAGGCATTTAGTGAAATGGATAATGGATAGAATATTGGCCGCTCACGCCAGAGGTTGGGATTCGATCTCAGCTCGACGCGATGCCTCTCATAACACAACACTCAGTACTGGTTCTATCCAGGAAGCGGACGCGAGAGCGGTTCATATATTAAGCTCTTAGTTTTTATCGCATTCGAGCTAAAATAATAAAAAGTATAAATTGATATTGCGTTTGATTTTTATTTAAAATACATTTAAAAAAACGAATGGGGATAGCATAATTGTCACATTTTTGTCATATATGATCACGAATATGATTCTTTACAATAATTACAAGGATATGAAATCCCGTTCCAAAATATACTTGTAAACGATATTGATGCTCTACACACAAACTTAGATGGAAATTTATAGAAAATTCTGTGCACCATTAAGGATGTTTTCTGGTTTTACTAAGTTTAAGTACTGGGTAACATATGTTAAATGTGTCAAATCACGCAACTTATTAGACACCGTGTTCACCTGTAACACATTCAACATGGCCAATGGTGGTTTCCTAATCGTGACGAATACCATTGATGCAATTCACTCGTTGTGTATAAGATATAGATATACACGTGTGTGAACATTAACATCATTTCGCTGGCTCGGTTTCAAAGTAACGTTAATGTACAACTTAGCAGCCCTTAGCAGAATCTGATCTTTTTGCAACACCATCGTCTAACATCAAGGACAAGGTTCTCACTTGTCCCGAATCCGGATTGCATCGACACAGATAGACTACTCGTAAGAATTCCAGTCTTCGTCCTCGAAACGTTTCGTCGTCAGCAGTCCAAAGTCAATCCAGAGTTACCCACAGTCGCGATACGCGTTCCGCTAAAAATAAAAACAGGAATAGAACGATTAATATAACAACAACAATAACCATACATACCCTGGTTAGCGGTTACAGGAGAAATTGCGTCTAAAATCTGCATGATTAAAAGTGCAAAGTCTTATCCCTAAAAACTTAAATATTTTGCACTGATGAAGTTATGTCAATTTTTGATTAGAATGACATTATTGTGTTTACGGAAACATGGGCGAACGAATTGCACGAGTTTGTAAAGTAATGATTCAAGACAAACACGAGTTAACTGAGTTTTCTAAAGATTATTATAAGTCCGTTATTTTAACTTAAACACAAATAACATAATCTAGCTCAGTTTTATTCTATTCGACAATAGTACGACCTGACTCAAATATTTCAAAAATTTCTCCCCTAAATGTGGAAATCCCTTAGCTTAAATAGCGAAACTTTCTCCGCTTGCTAATGATTTCGTGATTCATCAGTGACTTTTATTGATTGCTGACTGCAGTGTGTATTTCATTATCCGCTATTAACTCTCGTAAACATGCCATTTTATTAGTTACTAATTGCTAATAACAGATTATTTTCTCTGTTGACCGTTGAGATATGACAGCTTATTAATCAGCTTTGCTTCCGTATACTCACTTTTATAAGTGCGTTTAACGGTTTATACAAATTCATTTAAACTTCACACTTTCTGTTCCAGTTCTGTTGCAAAGTTAATGTCGAGAATTTTGAACATTTTGCACTTCATAGGATATAATCAAATAAATGCAAGCGAGATTCAGGTGGTAAAATTAAATATGTACGTAATACATTAGTAAGTGATAATGACATTTTATAGTTGAAACTTGATGGCGGATTTTTTTCTTTTCTTTGGAAAGTGATTTGTTTGTCCGTCTGTGTTATGTTATGCCTGAAGGCAGTAGTAGATTTAATTATGTTGACCAAAATGTTTTTGATAGATTAATCGAGTATGTTGCTTTAATACACAATGAAACTAACAGTTGCTGTAATATATTGTTGGCCGGTAACTTTAATATTCATACTTCAGACAGGCAAGCTGTTGTAACTTTTGATTCCTATGATTGTTTTCATTTCTTAACCGATGAATATAAAGCAGAATTATTCAAACCTAGAATTCCTCAAGATAAAGGTCATATAAATAGCAATGACATTTACTTTTTTGATTTGTGCAAGCAGACTAGTTTGCGAACTTTGTATGTTGTAGTATCAGAATCCCTTTATTCGTACTGTAAACTGATCATAATTTTTTATCTGACAACTGTGTAACTGAATGTATATTTGAGTTTAATGAAAATGTTGAAACTAAATATGCAAATACAATGAATGCTGGCGAAAATGACTATATACGAGGTATGTCCCATAAGTAAAAGGACGCATTTAGAAATATGCCGTTAATGTTACAATCCACACAAAACTTGGCATGAATAATTTTCCTTATTTAAACTATAAGCATGCATAATTTCAGTATCGTACACCACCATTTAACATTAATTTTTTGTCAAGTCAAAGTGTATATGAAACAAAGTACGGGGGAGTTTGACGTTATTTGTGCGACGTCAAGTTGACATTCAAATGAAAGTCATTCTTTTTTCGAAGTATGAACCGCTGTGCAAAACACATTTTTTGTGGTACTGCACCCACTTGTTGTTCATGTCACGATACTATGATGACTCATAGACCCTAACCACAGAATGAACACTCTGGTACTTCTAAACTCGCATTACTATGGTGCTTTTTGCATGAACTTATTGATGAATGAAAGTTAATTTGATGTTTTATGGTAATAGAAGATGTGTCCATTGATACCATTGGTTTGCATGTAACGCCCTAAATACAAACATGACAGGGTCTTCCTATTACTTTTGGGACATACATTGTATCTTTAGATAGCAAATACAGCTGGAATAGTGCACTTAAAGATGAGTATGTTAACGCTTACAATGATGATAATTTTACAGTAAATTTGCAGAATTTACAGAAAATACAGATTCTTGTATAAATAGTAAAGACGATGAGGATAGTTTAAAAATTTTTTTGAGTTTCATGAATGAAATCACCAATCAATTGTTCAGAAATAAGATATGAAACATAACAAAAAATAAAGATATTAAAAATACTGGATTTGATGATAAGTGTGAAGAGAAGAATTTTTTTATACACATTTGAATTCTTTCCGATCATGTAAATCTAAAAAAAATAGAATTTTACTTGAAAAGTTCCGGTCTGAATACAAATCTAAGTTAAAAACTTGTAAAACTTGTAAAAAGAATTATACAAATAACCAAACTAAGAATTTGGAATTATATAGTTATAAAAATGTTTTAATGTATTGCAATATGTTGAAACAAACTTCACATGTAAAGTCTTCAACTATATCATTGTCTGACAATATTTCAAATGTACAAATAATCCGGAAAATCACCTTTTTAATCCGGATGAGGATGTTTTGTAGTTCAATGAACGTTTTGTGAAAGGTGAGTTTCAGGCAATGTTCGATGAACTAAACGAATCTATTAGTAATGATGAGATTATGATTGCAGTTAACCAATTTAAAATGGAATGAGTGCAGGTCATAATCATTTTTAAATGAATAATTAATACATGGCATCAATATATTGTTACCATACATATTCAAAGTATTCAATACTATTTTGAATACAGGTAACTTACCAGAGTCATGGGTGGAATGCTTCATTGTTCCTTTACATATAAAGAAGTGTTAATAGTACAGATAATTAGAGGGGCATTACATTATTGAACATAATGGGAAAAATATTTACTAGAATTCTTCACTCTTCACACTAGGCTAAACAACTGTGCTGAAAATTATCACATATATATTGAAGCACAGGTAGAATATCGATAGGGTATGGGTATAGCTGATAATATTTTTGTTCTCTATGGTCTTCACATAAGATTAATACAGGTAAGAAAATGTATTGTAATTTTATAGCTTTTATCAAAGCATTTGATTATGTAGAAAGAAACCATTTATGGACTGAATTGATACAACTTGGTATTAGAGGTAAAAAGTTAGTTGTTGTTAGGAGTATGTATAATGGTATTAAATCACGTGTCAAATATAATTATAAGTTAAGTAACGAGATCTCATGTTAACTAGGTGTTCGTCAAGGAGTATTTTATCGCCTTTTCTATTTTCTACGTTTTTAAATGACACTGAGGAGCATTTCATTCTTAATAATTTCGATGGTGTTGATACCTATATGATCAAACAGTTTCTACTTATGTATGCTGATGATTTTGTTTTAGTTTCTGCATCCCCTTAAAGACTACAAAAAGGATTTGATATTCTTTCAGAGTATTGTAATAAATTGGAGTTAAGAGTCAATATAAACACAATAAAAGTAATTATATTTAGAAAAGCAGGGTTGCTACCTAGAAATTTATGTTTTGTTTACAATGGAGAACAAGTAGAAATTGTAAAGAAGTCCTTATCCTATCTTGGTGAAATTTTCACTCAATGAGGATCTTTCAGTGACGCTCAAATGAATCGAACTGGAAAAGCTCAAAAATCAATTTTTAAACTGAATAAATAATTCATAGATTTTTCCGATATATTACTAGACATAGATTAGAACTTTTTGATAAACTTATATTACCTATTCTGAATTATGCATGCGAAGACTGGAGATTTCATAGTTCAAATAATATTGAAAGAGTACATACAATGTATGGTAAATGTTTTTAAATATAAAACGTACAACAAAAATGAATATGTTTATGGTTTATTAGGAAGAATGAGTTTTATTAATACAAGATATTACAGAATTGTAAAATATTGGTTGAAAATTTTTCATAGCTGTTAAAGTAAATATTGTAAGATATATATAACATGTTAAAACATGACACTGAAATTTACTCAATAAAGTTTCCTGGGTAACATAAGTACGTGATCTTTTGTCATTTTTTGGATTTTATAATGTCTGGCTTGCACAAGGTGTTGTTAATATCAATTTTTTTTTAAATATATTTAGTCAAAGAATTAAAGATACTAGTCTACAGTCTTGGCATGAACGATTGGAAAATTCCATAAATTATTATTTTCGACTATCAATTTTTTCTGAAGTGTATAAATTGACCCTAATTTAGGGTAGCAATTACTAGATTAATTGTTTCATCGCACCACCTTTAAATAGACTCTGGTAGTTGGCATAGACCTAGAAGTATCCCGTTTGAAGATAGAAATTACACTTCTTGTCAAACAATTGAAGATGAATATCATTTTATTATGGAGTGTTTATCATATGTAGAACATTTATAAATAACTATTTTTGGTATAGACCAAGTATGTATAAGCTAGTACAACTTTTCGGCAGTAAAGACGAAAATGCAGTTGGAAATTTAAGCATGTATATATTTAAATCTTTTGAATAGAGGAACACCATTGAAAATATATATCAACACTATTGTATTTGTTTTAACCGTGTTTCTGGCTTAAACTGCATTTAATAATTATATATGTAAAATATATATACGTATAATTGTGTACATGTATATGCATATGGTATGTTTGTGTAAGTAAGTACTTATGTTATGACATATGCATAAATAAAATGTAAAGCATGTCCATTTTAAATTACATGAAATAAAATTATGTGTTTCAATGATCAGACAGCAAATGTCTGCATGTAAACATGTTGATTCTATGTATATTCTAATTATTATAAAGTATACTTACTTGTGTATTAACATCATACAAAGTCATGTATTTTCTACATGACTGTATTTCCGTTGTTTAATTTTCCACAAATTTTTGATGTATGGATTTGATTATTTGTAACTTGATAAATAAAAGCAATTGATTAACATGTATCTGGTTTATATGTTAAGTGTATGTATATATCTATGCACATTTCGTTGTGCACACGTGAAATTCTTTTTTTTTTTTTCTTCACACATTTTTTTGTAATATAAGACAGAATGTGTTACATCATGTATGTAAATGTATTCCTACTTTATGTATGTTCACAAGGGCCTATGGTCTATTGAATTGGAAATAAAGTTTTTCTTTCTGTATAACGGCTTTTACTCATTAACAAGTACACTAAAGAGAAACAAATTAAGTGCGAAATTGTGAAATTTCAGAACATCCCAAAGTCATTTATCTGAATTAATTTATAAAACAATGTCATTAAGTTTAGTTTTCATCTAATAATTGTTCTTGTCTTATTTCAACAAAACAGCATATTTCCATTTATCACAATTACTGCAAACCCATTTTAACAATGACATTTTTAGAAATTTAATAAAAGATAACATGAACATTATTGTCAAATATATATAATTTTGTACATTAACGTTCTCTGTTTCCCTAACATGATTTAAGTTTTATAGTCAGATAATATTAAACTTCTACTCTATCTGTAATATAACCATGTCAATGGGCTTATTTTTTTTTATTGTTCAATAAACAGGTCGCTGTAAAACAATCATAGTTTAGTTGAATAAGAAAGTATTCAATCCGTGAAACATGTAAATGTGTTATTTTGGTGCAGAACGAAATTCAGATAGTGTATTTGAGATTTGTAAAAAAAAACCGTGATGTAAAGTTGTAATACTATTAAGATAAATGTCATATGACAACGAATAGATAATATAAAATTAAATAGATACTATAAACTTATATTTCGTTTATACTCATTTGGAGTGTGCAATATTTTGTCATATTTTTTGCCGGGCTCGATTAGCTCAGTCGGTTACACGTCTGACTATCAATCCAGGGGTCTTGAGATCGAATCCCCGCCCGGCCACAGTCTATGTGATGATTGATATACGATATTGTGTCTCATTATCATTCGTTTCTCACCGCTGATGCAAGTGGTAAAGTTATCAGTTACTTGTCTTGTAGCTTTCAATGGCATAAAAATGACGCTAAATATTTAATCAGTAGTCATCATTTTAAAGAAATCAAAATTAGTTTGATTTGAAATATACTGATCACAATATCTGAGAAACAGCTATCATTCAAAATGATTGCCACTAATATTTGGACTATTTATTACCAAATATTTTTTTCACAAATAAATACAGAGAGATAGTGTTGATGTGCTTACCATTTTAGTAACATAAACACCTCACTGCACAGATGCACATTTTTTGTGATGGTAACACGATTCTTAATAATATTTAGTCTCATGATTGCTTAATGCAGGACGATTAACATAGTTTATGTTGGCAATATATAGCATACCAGGGCCTCCCCAGGATGAATGTGTCTCTGCGACAACAACCAAATCGCAAAAGATAAGACAGTTGGAAACCAAACTGAAAAAGTAAAACTAAACTTGACCCCAATATCTAATGCAATTTTTATGATAAACAATTGCCCTCAATATTGTAAAAACTGAAACTAGATTTTATCCATTGGTTGAAAACGATATAAATAATGTCCTTAAACTATATGTGCATGCCACACAGTTTAATTGCATTAAATATATCGATTATTCTGTTGTTGCACTTGTAAACAACAAATGCAGCATCTTGAATAAAAAAACACAACTCAAATGAACAATTCAAATAGTTATAGACAAACCTCTCTGGGCATGTACTGGTAATGCCCGCTTTAAACACGAGTATCAATTGGGTATACTAGTAATACATTCGGAAATATTGCAGACATTTATTCATACATTTTAATACGTACCCCATTCAGTTCTTTCAGCGCCGGACCATATTAACTCAGTCTGTGGCGCGTCTTAGTATCAATCCAGAGGTATTGAGTTCTAATTTCCACCATCAGGTTTCTTTGTCTCTATGATGATTGTAATACGATATTTCGTCTCACTGTCATTCGTCTTTTACCGTTGATTTATGTGTAATATTTATCATTTACTTGCGGAGATAGGTATGTTCGCGTACTAATTAACCAACCAGGATCCCAAGAAGTAGTTAACTGATCGTATAATATCTCTAAATGGCATAATATGACTATAAATATTCAAATTTCTTTCTATAATTACTTCAGGCTTTTTTTGCAAAATATATTCTATCTAACTCACAGATGATGTTACAGCTTTATTGTTTATTTGTTTGTATATTATATAACATACGAACAAAAATCTAAATGTCGCCTTGGACCCAATT
Source organism: Panopea generosa (assembly GCA_029582155.1). NCBI lineage: Eukaryota > Metazoa > Mollusca > Bivalvia > Adapedonta > Hiatellidae > Panopea > Panopea generosa. The sequence goes on along the minus strand of CM055911.1, from coordinate 19,251,314 downwards.
AAATACATTACTACACCACTCTACACTACTATAAATACATTATTTAATGGTAGCATAATTGAAGTCAGTGCAGGGTGCCAATAAAACACATCAAATAAGTACTGTGCAGGAGTGAAATAAACCCATGGCACATGAATCATAACACTAATCTAGCAAAATATTACCGCAGATTCATCACACGGCATTTTCCATGTCATTCGGCTTTTGTGTGTACGATGTCGATCTACTTCCAACTTACATGATATCTAAATCTTAATATTTCAGTGACAATTACGTTATCTTAGACTCTGACGTTAAATGACGACTAGCTGATATCAATATGTCATTTTAGCTTGTGTTTCTTGTTCTTTGTAGACGTGAAATGAAAAATAAATGGTTAATATACAACTTTTTGTGTTATGTGATAAAATTTATTTAATATTCGTGCTCATTCATTTATACATTTATTAAACTCGTTGGCAAGAACAAGAACATGCTCAATAGCACCTCTTTTACTATGATTTGGATGATGAACAAGAAAGATATTGTTATTAAAATGAGATTCCGGATAGAAAAGTTAATGATATCCATTGTAAACATTAGATTTACTTGATGTTTACAATATCATCAGACTATTTTATTGCTAGCTACCGAAATTATCCCAAAATAGTTTTTTTTTTACAAAATGCAGTACACAAAACATATTGAAGTCACATAAAGACATAACTGATATTTGCCTAAATTTGTTGATCTTCTAATATGCAACACACAATATTATATAATGAAATACAGTAATTTACTCAAAAAAATTGATCTTTAAAATATGCATACGCAAACAATATTATATAAGGAAATATTGAAATTTAACAAAAATAGTTGATCTTTAAATTACGCAACTAACACTATATTATATAATGAAATACTGAAATTTGCATAAAATAGTTGGTCTTACAAATATGTTAACGCACACTATTACATAATGAAATACTGAAATTTACATAAAATAGTTGATCTTTTAAATAAGCAACACACAATATTATATAATGGATACTGAAATTTACACATAATAGCTGATCTTTAAAATAAGCATAAACACAATATTATATAATGAAATACTGAAATTTATACATACTAGTTGATCTTTAAAATATGCATTCACAAACAATATTATATAATGAAATATTGAAATTTAACAAAAATAGTTGATCTTTAAAATCACAACAAACACCATATTATATAATGAAATACTGAAATTTACATAAAATAGTTGGTCTTTCAAATATGGATACGTACAATATTATATAATAAAATACTGAAATTTACATAAAATAGTTGATCTTTCAAACATGCAACACACACTATTATATAATGCAATATTGAAACCTACACATAATAGTTGATCTTTAAAATATGCTTACACACAACATTATATAATGAAATACTGAAATTTACACAAAATAGTTGATCTTTCAAATATGCATACACACACAATATTATATAATTAAATACTGAAATTTACACAAAATAGTTGATCCTTAAAATATGCACACACACACAATATGATATAATGATATAATGAAATTTAACCAAAATAGTTGATTTTTAAAATATGCAAAACACACAATATATTGTACAATGAAAAACGAATATATTATATAAACACATACTCAAATTTAACCCAAACAGTTAATGTTTACAATATGTAATACACACACTTCAGTTTACAATGACAACTAAATATCCAACATAGTAACATAAGTACAAATAGTTTATAATATATCGTACAATACACATAAAAAACACTTTTTCACTACACATTTAATTTTATTCAACATGGTAGCTGTGTACAGTGTGCAACACACACCTATATTAATGCATAATAAAATAAATATTTAATAAATATTTTATGATGATATATAATCGTTGACCAATAGTTGATGTCTACACAATTTCACACAATCACAGTAGTTAATGTTGATATAATGAAATTAATGTAACACGTTTTACATATGATATATAAATAGTACATTAATATTTTCTCTGAAAAACAATACCAACAATAAAAACAAATAAAGAATAATATACTTTAGTATAATGATTCGGACGTTTCCAGATTTTCATTTTTATAAGTTGCATACCTTAAAGGGAATATATCAAAAATAAACGACATAAATGTCTTAAAATTAGAATATTTGTGAAAAACATATTCGTTTGTCCAAAATATATTTTGACATCCATTTTCTTTGCAAGACAAGACAACTACAGTTTAAGGCATGTTAAAAGAAAATAATTTCACCTAAGGCAATACTTATGTCCTCAAGTAAAGAGTAATATAATAACTTTTATTATGTCACAAAAATCCTTTCTGTGTACGTATAATTTACGACCGGAGCACTTGAGATTGAATAAGAGACAACATCACATTTAATGGCGTTATTAACTTGTTTTTTCTAAGATAATGTATTAAATTGATTTTTGTTGTCATTCATTAACAGACAAACAATTTGTTAATGGGGTCTAACGCTGTTTTCAACACATTTCAGGTTATATATGGCATATCCAGTATAACTGGTGGAGGAAGACCTCTGACTGAGTAGAACCACCGTTTTTCCGCAAGTAACTAGACACTTTCTCACATAAAGATTTGGAGCGAGCGGCACTCGAACAGACACACATTTGTTTTTGCACAAAACATTTCACCAATAAGTTTAAATAGTCGTTAAAAATGTTCTCTTTTTTATCTTATAATACAAGCGTATTTATAAAAGACAGATTAGAAAGTCACAGTCATATTAACGCACATTATTCTAATACACATTTAGATGTCTCTAGGCAAGCAAGTATTGTCTTTTTCTAGTATGTTATCGAAGTCATTTTGCAAGGCGATCACATGTTTTCAGACATTTTCTGCTTTAATAGCCGCATAAAATACATTTGCACTCAATTACATGACAGGAAACCATTTATGCACTGCCGACTTGCTGAGATAAATCTTTGAATCTTATAAAGATATTTTTAAACATCTGAGAAAATAATATAAACTGTTATTTCCATTACTCTCGATATAATAAAAATTATCAAGCTGCGCTGTTGGATTTAACTTGTTTTATATGAAAAAAAGTAAAAATGTTTTTTCTTCTGAATATTAAGAGCATTTGCTTCCATACCAGTAATGTAGCCGCTCAAAAAGTGCAAAATAACAGGCATGCAGTTCATTTTTATTGATAATAACTCTTTAGATAAAATCCAATTATCTAATTATATAAATTTACTGTTGAAATGTCTTATGTTGTTTTTTGACATACTTTTCCTGTCATGTAGATGATTTATGGTTGCGGAATTTTGAAAAATTATACCATATTTCAATTAATGCAAGTGAGCAAAACATCCAGTTTATAAATATATTGTCAGTATGGTAGTGTAAGTAGCCTTGAACTTATAACGGGATCTTCTTTAAGACGACTCTGTATTCACTGGAGTATTTTAACAGCCTAGCTATGTTTAACACTTTTGTTCATAATATTTAATATAAATTTTCCTCAGGTGTTTTGTCTCATGATTCATCAATTCCAAACAAAATAAAGTGATTATAACAATTATTTAGTAATCATTCGAATAAATGATCAACCCAGTTACCTATATACAGTTACAGTATACTGTTTCGATGCACTATTGTGTTGAACTAACTGTTGTTCAACACTATTGTTTAATTGTATACGTCTCACTACACAGTTGTGCCCCTTTATGCCACGGTAGTAAGATTCTTACGCTGAAGAAAAAGGCCTATGTACTTTGGTTATGAAATAATTTCAAAATGGTTAATATTGGTTGTGATTTCTTGCTGCAAATGAGTAGAGCAAAAGTTGGCATAGCATATAATGCAATATCATCACTGGTTTAAAAAAGTAACTTTTATTGGATTTCAACATATGCATGTATTTATGATCATCTGAGGACTTTTTTTTCAAAAAAGCTCATGGTGTCACTACACCTTCTTTAAAAAAAACAACGTGGACAACCTACCAGTTATTGTGCATTGTTTTGTGGGTATACATTTCTACTATGAACAAAAAATACTTTAAAAAAAAATATTTGTGGAATTCTTTTTTTACCATAGACATCCTAGACCTTATTTAATATAGAACAAAGAACAACATTCAACTGTGTAGTGAGACCTTAAGAAATATATGATCAAAAGCTTGACAAAAGCGCCACAATGACACAGATAAATTTTTTCTGTCAGAATATTCTGATCATATGATGACTATTTTTTCAAAAAAGCTGAGGGTGTCACTGCACCCGCTTTTTAAAACAAAAATATGGACAACCTACCAGTTATTGTCCATTTTTATGTGGGTATATATTCATGCTATTAAAAGAATACTTAAAAAATATATGTGGAATTCTTTTTTTACCATTGAAATCCTAGACCTTTCTTTATATAGAACAAAGAACAAAATTCAACTGTTTAGTGAGACCTTTATGGTGAGACCTGCTGTTCAGACAGCGTGCCTGCCTGACAATGTATGTTTGAGAGCTGTATATGTTTGAACTCAAAACAAAACTATGGGCATGGCGCAATATTTTCAGCATAAAAATACAAGTATGTGTTCGAGAACGGTTTAATACTTAAAACTTCAAACCAGAACAAATTCACTAGAAACGATTGTCATCTCCAACACAAAAGTTATTCTAGATTTACAAGTTCAAAGCCGTGCATCCCAAAGCATATCATTATACTCTTGGAAATGATTTCGACTGACTTTTTTTGATAAATTGCATTTAAAACCCATACGTTTTGAACTGTTGTACAATAACCGATAAATGAAACAAATTGTTTTGACAGGTTTGATAGTTTAAATTTATAATCATTACTTTGTTGTTTCCTGTTGAAGATCTGTAAATTACTTTACAGTCAATGATTTGATAATAGTTATATCATACCATAAACTATCTATACTAATTCAGGCAAACTAAAATTAGTTTAATATTTGTATTAACTTTGAAGCTGTCTTTAACCATAACGTTCCAAACCTTCAATAATGAAGAGTAGCAAAAAACAAATATCAAAAAAGTTCTACACGCTTTTAATTCATAGAATATTTTGGAAAATCAATGTGTATTGCACATTTTTCATCGCCATCACGACTCAGTGCCCTGCACACATACAAACAAGACAGGTTACCACATACAAGCTGTCAGTGGCAAAACATCTGCATGGACGCTTACATCAGTGTTACGCTTCACCAAACTTTGCTCTTTCCCCCAATCGTCACATCTTAAAGCAAGTATAGACTAGATCTTATTCTAGCTACCACAGCAAGTGAACGTTACAAAGCAGAGACATACGACAACGTTGATTGGTCAGTTTATTCAACGGAAGTGTTTGCAGGTCACAATTTGGTAAATTTCATTACTAGGAATTGCGGGACACGAATTTACATAAATATATTACAGGCCTGAATCGAGAGATGTCGGTGACTGTTATAGACAAAACGAAGAAATGTTAGGTTATACGGATCAATATAATATAACTACTAAAAGTGCGTAACTGGAAGGATTTATATTTAAAATTATGTTGTATCAAATGTCAATATTTTTGTCAAATATAATTTTCTTTCTTCAGATGTAATATTTCTGATGGCAAACATATCAGTACTTTAATCTGCTCCGCCATTTTTCCTTTTAATTACTTACTGATTTCATTTTCCAATAATAAAATGTGTATTGAAAATTTAATTTTGCCGCATCAAAGCAAATATTCTATTGAGTAAAGGCAGCAACTGATCGACTTATTGAGATAACTTGTATATGCGCAAAATCTCGCGAAAACTCATTTCATTTATCTTAGCTTCCATTCATCTCATGAATAGAAATAAGAATGTAACACTTAAATTCCCTACCAGTTAAGCGAGGCAATTCCTAGCAAATTGTGTTTAAAGTTGTTGAATTAGTTAAGATAACACCGTTTGTATATTGCAACTACCTAAAACAACAACATTACCCTAAACTTCAATGTTTTTAATACACGGTTATTTTACGTGATCAAAATGATAACAGGTTCTCAGGTTACATCAAAATAATTTAAAAAATCTGAGGTTACAATCATCTTACATCTTATGTATATTGAATCAATTGCCTGTTTATTCTGAATATAACATATTCCCATATAATTAATAATGCAGCCAGTAATTCTGTAATCAATATTAATGACAATTAACCCTTGAGAATTATTTTTAACAAAATACATGTGAATGTCAACCGTTAGAAACATAATATTGTTCCAAAATTAAAAGTGCGCAGCGTATCTAAGTGGTGACTGTAAGATAGACGAGGCAGACAGGGTTTAATGAAGACAAAAAAATAGTTATGATTTCGATGATTTTAATAAAGTAGATGAATATGTATATAGAAAAGAAAAGACGAAATTAATGAGCCTAAAAGTAATAGTCAATGCTCATTAAGTAAAAAGATAACAAATAAAGAACCCAAGTGGAGCGACCGCAGGAAGCCATGAAAGCTGAGATGATTGACGTTTGAAAGTTCACGTTTGCTAAGACCGTTCCTAAGCATAGCTCGTGCGGCTTTGTAGTTGACTCTTTCAGAATTGAATGAAGGTTTAAAAATTAGTTATATGCATCTTAAGAGTAATGCCTAGAATTCAATATAATTACGGTTGTTATTTCATAATACTTAAATATATGTGAGATAATTCATCACCAATTTGAATTGAAATGATCGATAACAATCTGAACAACCTTTAAAGCGATAAATAACGTTTTAATCGGCAACAGTTGTAATATTCGTGGCTATCTGGATCATATCAGGTGAAAACTACCGATGTATTATCACAAACATGTATCTCAACTTGCATAATGGCCGATATTTGAATGAGACCTGCCCTGTTTAATAACGCAAGCGATTTAGTATATATGTATGCGGTTATATCCGTAAACGTCCGGGAATTTCCGGGCATCTTCGATTTAACCTGGGTAAGCAATAAAGTTTAAATCCAGAATCATACAGTCAATATTTCTATATTCCTACATAGCACAGTGGTTATATCTAAGGATTGTTGACTGGGCGATCCGAGTTCGAATCACGTGACAAGAATTATTTTGTTTTTTTGCCAAAGCAACACTTCTATTTTCCTACAGTACTCCATAAACGAATTCTGATATAAGAAGAATAAATGTTCCAACGAAAACAATGTTTGTACATATATACATTTATATCTTTGCACATATTTCGCGACCGTTCTGTTAGAATTACTGATCAGTAAATACATATTAATAATCACAATTTATTGACGTGTAAGAGAGGTCTCGGCTCCAATAAAACTTATAAAACCACGGAAGTTATATTACGAATATGTTTTTCATTCATAAACGTGCGCTACAATATAAACATATTTAGTTACTTGTAATACAGCTTGAAGCGTTTTATCTTAAGCGTTAACCAATTTGCATAGCCAGAAATCAATGAAGTATGTGTCTGCCACCAAGGAGGCACTACCGCAGCTAAGAATATAATACACTTTAATGATATATGTGACTGCCTTCTGATCTTATTGAGAATGATTGATTGATTGAATATTTAGCGTCATTTATATGCCATCGAGGGCTAAAAGACGCTCAGTTAACCTAACCACAGATTCCTGGCATTAACCAGTACTCAAGCACACCCCATCTTCGCAAGAAGCTGATAACTTTCCCGATTGAATCAGTGGTGAGAGACGAATGATTATGAGAAATAATGTCGTAAATTAATCATCGACTGTTGCCGGACGGGGGATCCGAACTCAAGACCCCTGGATAGATAGTCAGACGTGTAACCGACTGGGCTAGTCGGGAAAAAAGTGTTTCCATAAGACACCAGATTGCCGTATATCGTTATATATTGTAAAGAAAATGTATCGACACTGCCATCATTTTATATAAAAGGCTAAAATAGTTTGATAATGAATATCTCAACAGGGCGTTATCTATACAGTCTATGTTTACGACTGCAAAGGATTGATATGGACTGAATTACAGAACGTGTTTGAATACGATAAATACGATATGAATAACGGAATTATTCAACTCCGCCATGTTGGTATCAAACTGTCAATAAGCATTGTAAATCGTAAATCATTATGTTAAGTTGAGATGCGTTCAAGGACACGCGGAAACAGTTAAGTCTGCTTTATTTTAAAGATAATTTAGTAATAGCAGACATTCATGATCCTCTTGGTGTGATAAGGTTGAACAATATTTAATCATTAGAGGACGTAGAATTCGAAAGTCACAGCAACCAAATCAGCATGAACATAACTAGTATAATGAATAGATAAAAAATAAATCATACTTTTTCTCTGATGATATTATTATTTTCTTCAGGATAACGAACCTTACATCAATGCAAATATCTTTTCATTTTGAAACTTTCTGAATAAGTGTATGCGCAACTGCTAGGCTGACACTTCAAAGCAATGAACGTTACATTGACCATAGTAACGCATATGCGTTGTACGTCGTTATACATTCCTTAATTAGGGATTAAAAGCCACCCGATGAAAAACATTAGGTCGGTTTAATGTTCGTGAAGCCTGAAGGGCTTACGACAAACGTCAGGTGAACCTAACGGCAACGTGACATCTCATTAGCAAAACAAAAACGCGCAACCAATGAAATGCAAGCTGTCAATTTTAGCTTCAACAGCTTCAAATGTCTCCACGTCAGAATATTCTATTACAAGTACGGCAACATTCTCATGTGTTGATTGTTTTTAATGGGGTTTATCGCCATTTCAATACATCTCAGCTTTTTCATTATAGGTGTAGGAAGACCTCAAAATGAACTTGAATAAGTGGGAATTTTGGTAAAACAACAAAAAGTGATGCTACACGTAGATATATTCGGTGGCTTTGCAGAAATCAGAGCAGCAAGATAATAATTATAAAGGGTGTGACGAAATGGAACTAAGGACAAGTATATAGCTTCTTGGTCCGTTTAAGGTTTATGGGGAAATCGCCATCATTGATTCTCTGGGTATTTTGGTCGTCGCATAATCAAAGAAAATCCGTAATGGTCTATGTAAAGGGGTCAGTCGTCAAACAAACTGAATGCTGTAAAACCCAAAAGGAGCATAACATGTTTTGCTAAACGTTAAATATGATTTGACAGTGACAATGTCTCAAGGTTTTACAAAGTACCATGTGATAGAGTAATTTTACTGTTTTAAATACGTTAAAGTTAAAAACATATATGTCGTATCTATACATTAGCATGTTTCCAATATTAACAAACATGTATATATTTCTTAGATCATTTTAAGATAATTAGACAATGCATAGGGTATTATGGTATTTGTGGTTAAGTTATTATTCTACCTCTTGGAGGTAGTGGTCTTAATTATTTATAATCTCAAGGATTGAATGTAGGATCTGCTATTTTTTCAGTTCTTTTTTAGGTGTCTATAAATATATATTTAATGAATAATTATTAATCAAATGGGTTGATAATTGACAAAAGATAAGTTATAATCCAGAACTGATACGGAGAATTGGCTATGTGTTACTGTGTTTATAATTAAATGCCCAAATTCATCTGTTTTTACTAATATATATAAATAACATAACATGCAAGCGTATGTCGTATGGGATATTTCATATTTTACAAGCAATAGAAAGGGAACAGAGAATGTAAGTATAATTGTTATTGTAATAAAGTAGATATGCTTGGTGTGTGAAATAACTGTCTTTATGAACACTTTATTGTTATTATTACCCACGTTAAAGGTATGTTTCCTTACGAATACCTTATATGAACAGGAGATATGAAGTACTGGAGATAATTATGGATTTGTGATGTAGAAGTGATGTGATGATAGAAGATGTTATACAACTCTTTTTACCATATACAGTCAAACGTGTCTTAAGCAGCCAGTCAAAGAAAGGGGCAAAAGTGACATTGTAAGATAGGTTATTGCTTAATACAGGTAAATTTGGTATAAAAGCGTTGAAATGGGAAATGAAAAATGTTGCTGTTACAGACAAGTGGCTGCGTAATAGAGGTGACCGCTTACGCATGTTTGACTGTACGTGTATGTTTTCGTAGGAATAAATACATAATCTGTATAATGTGTATACTATACAATAGAGACTATGAATGCGAGAATGTTGTATATTTCACATCTGTAAATGTATCAGTTAACATCGGTAGGTAAAATACGACTATGATAATACATGATGCATTATTGAGTTTTAGGCCTACTGTATCTTAATTCTGGTTAATATAAGTTGATTAATATCATTTAACGATAATAAAGTAATGAATTATGTAATCTTTGATATTATAATTATGATTTAATTATATGTGAATTGAGTGCTGTATTTGTATATTTGAGTGATGTTTTTTTTGTTGTTTACTTTTTGAACATGGGAATACATTGTAGTATATGGAGAGCAGTGTTTAAGATACTGACCACAATTGTTATGGAATGTGGCTTAACAGCTACCCGGGATCACAATATAACAACCATACCATAACACTCAGATAAAGGCAAACCAAGTGGCAAAAACAAAATAATTCTGCACACGGTGCAGTATGAATATATCAACCAATATACAGACTTACTGCAAAATATTCGTAGATAAGAGGTGACAAGATGGGACACTGCCCTGGAAAAGTCAATAGCGTAATACGCCACTTGGGAACTTCTTGTTTATATGTATACTTACCCAGCATCACTCTCTCTACTATAAATCATTGACACAAAAATTAAATATCAACCAATATACAGACTAACTGCAATATATTCGTAAATAAGAGGTGACAAGAGGAGAGACCGTCCTGGAAAAGTCAATAGCATAATAGGCCACTTGGGAACTTCTAGTTTATACGTTTTCTAATCAACCAATATACAGAATTACTGCAATATATTCGTAGATAATAGGTGACAAGAGTCGATACCGTCCTGGAAAAGTCAATAGCATAATAAGCCACTTGAGAACTTATACGTTTATACGTTTTCATAGCCAGCATCACTCTCTCTACTATAAAGCATTGACACACCAAATACATATCAACCAATATAGAAACAAACTGCAAAATATTCGTAGATAACAGTCGACAAGAGGGGACACCGTCCTGGAAAAGTCAATAGCGTAATACGCCACTTGGGAACTTATAGTTTATACGTTTTCTTACACGGCATCACTCTCTCTACTATAAATCATTGACACAAAAATTTTATATCGGCAAATATACATACTTACTACAAATTATTCGTAGATAAGAGGTGACAAGAGGAGACACCGTCACTCTATCTATTATAAATCATTGACACACCAATTAAATATCAACCAATATAAAGACAGACTGCAAAATATTCGTAGATAAGAGGTGACAAGAGGGGAAATCGTCCTGGAAAAGTCAATAGCGTAATACGCCACTTGGGAACTTTTTGTATATACATTTTCTTACCCAGCATCACTTTCATTATTATAAATTATTGACAAACAAATTAAATATCAACCAATATACAGCATAACTGCAAGATATGTGTAAATAAGAGGTGACACGAGTGGAAACCGTCCTAGAAAAGTCAATAGCGTAATACACCATTTTGGAACTTCTAGTTTATAAGTTTTCTTATCCGGCATCACTATCTCACTTATACATCATTAACAAAAAATAAATAAATATTCAACCAATATACAGACTAACTGCAAGATATTCGTAGATAAGAGGTGACAAGAGGGGATACCGTCCTGGAAAATTCAATAGCGTAATACGCCACTTGGGAACTTATAGTAAATAAGTTTTCTTACCCAGCATCATTCTCTCTACTATAAATCATTGACACAAAAACACATATCAAATATCAACCAATATACAGACTAACTGCAAGATATTCGTATAAAAGAGGTGAAAAGAGGTGACACCGTCCTGGAAAAGTCAATAGCGTAATACACCAGCTGGGAACTTCTAGTTTATACGTTGTCTTACCCACCATCACTCTCTCTACTGTAAATCATTGACACAAAAATTAAATGCACTGAAATGCAAGTATACAAATCTTATACTGATCAGACATGTTAAAAATGATGATGTGATGTGTCATTTATAAATTTTATTAACATATTTAAAATCGGATAGATGAATCGATATCATAGAAAGAAGGTCGATATCCATCGAATCTACTTAAAACCAATTATCGTTTGGAACACATCCTAGTTTCAATATGGCTTTCTGCAACAACATACACAATATTATCAGCAAATTAACATGTGTAAGTACAACTGTACTTATGACAAACTCTCTTTAAGTATTACATGGCTCTTAAGAGGCATTTATACATATGTAAATTTATACTTTTTTTATTCAAACAATAGATATCATTTGTCTGGTGATTGGAGAAGGTTATTTTTATAATGACATTTAAATGATATATTTGAATGATGTATTATAGATACTGGTACAGCATTTCAAATTAGCGTACTATTATAGTTAAAACAGTTTTTAGATATATCATGCAAGCATTTTGAGAAGCGAGATATTTCCTATCAATATATCATGTATATCAAGTTATATGATGCATTTTTTTAAAAAATGTCAATATGATTGTTATATAGGGTAGTACTATATTATTAATCGTTTTAGATACTTATACAGCAGTGTGATAATAACATCTTTTTTGAAATTGGAAGCCATTGCAATTCATCGCAAATTTTGAATAATACTTGAATAATGTTGAACGCAAACACATTTTAATTATTTTACATGCCATTAACTTTAAATATGTCCATAATTTCTTGTGTTTTAATAGTGTCTTACTTTTGTTCCTAATACTGTCTTTCCTGTGTTCCAATACTGTTATTCCTGTGTATTTGTATAGTGTTTTATATGTTTTATGAATATCTGTATTCTATTTCAATATTATCTTTCGCCTGTTTTAATAATGTTTTCCGTGTGATTTAAGCTTAAATCTAAATTTTCAAAAATCCCGCCGTTCCGTGTCATTGAGTGTCATTTCTTTCCATTGTGAGTCCTTGCGTCCTTTCTCTTCTAATATATTTATATCTTATTTATATTAGACCGAGAACCAGTCAAATCCATTAACCACAGCGTGTTCTGTCACTGCTGATTCATTTAAAAGATTTAAAGAGACTGATAATCGTCTAATATTTCGTAGTCCGCATTCTATGGTTGCGATAAACATATTCTCTGATTCATAGCAGGCATTGGAAATCTTCTACTCAACGCCTGCCTAACATGCAATTCAAATGAAAACAGTATTAAGATCAACACATTGTTGTTTTTTTGCAATATATCAATAGAATGTAATAAAGTTGTTTGGATGTTATGACTCCAGACTTGTTATGGATGACCGTTATCTATGATATTCCGGTGAATTTGACGATCCGCTCGGGAATAGTCACGCAATATAGCTTTCTGTTTCAAGCCACTTTAGTGGATCGTAAGCTTTCCATCCCGAAATTTAGGAAATCATAAGCATGTTTATTCTTTTTGACCCATAATTAACATAACGAAACATTTACTCTTTTTGAAAACCGATCATCGAGAAATAAAGCAACCACAAACATATAAAAAAAAGGATTTTCAAAACATAACTTAACACAAATGATTGTTGCTATGCTTGTGAACAACAGATTATCAAGTATACACAATATCATAATAGACTCGCATTATTCATTTAGACAACGTTGGAGCCGAATGATGGAGTGTGGAATGCAAATGTTTTGTATAAACGTTATAAATCTATGGAACCTTACTTAATTGTACTGGATGTTAAGAAGCTTAGAATACCAATCGTAGCTTTTAGAACCTTCTCTCATCGTCAATTTATAGAACAAGGACGGCATTTAGTATTGATTTCAAAGGGACTATGTCTGGGTTTTCGTTGAAAAATACTTCAAGATAATATTTACTGATATCTCTACTATACCATGATTTATAATCACTTTATATTCCAAAGAAGTATTTCAATCGTCCCAGCGAAACAAAATATATATTATCATGTCATGTAAAACTGAAAATGTTACAAAACAAGCATTCATCTACGAAGCTAGTTTGTCAAATATTAATGTGTATGCAATTATGGCCATGCTATTTCTGTTGATGTCTTTGTACTTGAATGTATTTGAATGTAATACGTAGTTATTTAAATTCCGAACCGCGTGTAAATTGTTCGATATTATACTGTATATGTGTAGTGTGGGTGTGCCGGAGGCCTGAATCAATAATAACAAATAAAATTGAAAAGTAAATAACCATAACGTCAAAAGTTGTACATTAGACTATTTTAGTTTCTATCTAGATTTTAATTATTGAATACAATGTAATGAATCCAAATGATAGTAACTGGTTTAGACTGAGTCCAACATGGGCATATACGTTCTTATTTGTGACAATTATCTTTAAAACTAGGACGTAGTAAACATTATACCCCTAATTAACGTTGTCGTTCCAGCCGGAGAAGTCTAGAATTGTGTCTGTAGTGTTTAAAGTACATTTGGATAACTCTTTCGTAATTTTATTTGCTATCGGATATTGACTATCTGATTAATGTGATCAAGTACAAAGAAATAGGTTAACAGAAGAAAGCAGACATACTAAATGAGTGTTGCTTGTAATTTCGTGTAAAATGACATTGATTTGTTGATTGTAAATTTGTTTGGTTCTGCGGGAATGTTGTGCCAAAGCTTAAAAAAATGAAAACATGAATGGATGAATGGATCAATGAAAGAATGAATAAACTAGCGAATAAAATAAATAAATAATAAATAAATAAATAAATAAATAAATAAATAAATAAATAAATAAATAAATAAAAACAAATCAATAAATAAATCAATTAATTAATTAATTAATTAATAAATAAACAACCAAATCAATAAATAAATCAATTAATCATTTTATAAAGTAACAAATTAATCAATATGTAAATAAATGAACATACAAACAAACGAATGAAGCAACACTGTGTCCATCTCATGATGCAACAAAGGCGATAAGATTTTAGAAATAAAATTGTCATTGAAAACATTTCTATTATACCTTGTTTCCAATATTCTGCTTTGTGATAGAGGAAAGGTTAAAATTCAAAACTAAACGAAACACATAAACATTGTAGAAAACCACCCAGCAAATATTACTGTAGAGTTTGGTGAAGTTTAGTTAAGTGCAGTAGTGCACATTTTGAAAAAAAAAATATAAACCAGCCGGACCCGATGTCCTCTTTAAACAACTATCAGAATTTTCTCTACCCAAAGAGTGAACTCGAAATCGGTCAATTTAAAATCTCAGCTTTCTTCGCCGTCGAGCCAATTAAGTTAATATACATTAAAGCATTATTAAAGTTGGTGCTAGGTTGCATTTCGGAACCCCACGAACAAAAATCTAGGTAGCGGACCATCTCAAGAACCATTAGGCTGAGTTTGGTTATAATTGGGTCAGAGGTTTGAGTGAGGTATATATAAAACATTAACGGTTGATTACGACATGAACGCCAGTGACATAGTCTTCTTATGATGGCAATGATAAGAGCAAAAACATAGAATAATTAAAGTAAGTAAAAACATAAAACAATAAATGAAACACATTAAGCATTATTGCCTTTTATGCTTTCTAACATCCAAATTAAATCAATAGCCAGTTTCAGAATGTCAATGGAATTATATATATTATATAAAACTATTCAAAGATGATATTTCTCAAGACTTACTAATGATACGTTAACTTGAGAAAATTGAATTGGTTAAGAACTCTTATGCAAGTTCATTATACTTATTTTAATGGAAGTGACAACATAACTTATGAATTCTAATATTGATAAGATAAACATTATAGGAACACAAATTTTAATTAAATCATTACATAAAAACAGTCATTTTGTTAAAAGAAAATCATAAGAAAAACAGGGTAAATGTATTGCTCGCTTAAAAGGTGTTACTTAACAAACAATATTTCTTGGTTTTAAACTTAATTAAAAAATCCAATTGTGTATAGTTTTAATTAAACCTTGCAAGTTAACAATTGTTTTGCAGTAACTTTAAATTATGTAACATATAAGGGTAGAGATTTTTATCTTATTAAAGGAACACTATGTAATTTCAATTTTGATGAATTAAATATTTATCCTTTTGCGCTAAAACATCTGGCGAAAAGTTGCTTTGTTATATGTGTTATATCACGATGTTTAGGTTTTGTGCGGGAAATGAGGTGATATCACCACCAGGAAATGTCGCAATGGTGGATACCATAGAAAGTGTACATAGAAGATCTTTAAAATCGCTGCTTAATGTTCAAATATAAAAAAAATAGTTCAACGTAATAAGTGAGGCAAATAAGAACCATTTAACATTTCCTTTGGTTGTATTTGGACAGAAATATTAATTGTATATTGCCTAATGTATCAAATATTACCTAACGTTAAAACACTGTTACACAACGCTGAGTTTTAAGAAGTTTGATAGTTTCCCTCATCCATCAAAGCTGACATGCCTTTATTAATCTTACGAAAAACACTTGATTGATATATATAATACAACACAGTGAATTTCTGGAAAAAACATTAATGTTATAAACTTAATACGTTTGGACAATTATAACTATCATCAAGTTGAATTAAAAAAGTGCAGCTCAAAAAGTTCGTAAAATACTGAGATAAATGGAATTAAAGAAGTAAAAAACACCATGTCCAATTAGATTTTTTATATTTCAATTGACATTAGTTTCTTACGGGATATAACGATTTCCAAGCAGTCAATTCCAATTGGAAACACAAGTTTCCAATGGGAAGGTAAAGGGTCCAATTGGAAAATTCTATTTATATATTCTATCAATGCGTTTGTGTGTCCGTCAGTGTGTGAGTGAAGCGTACGTGCGTTTGAACGTTTCTATATGCAGTATGCGCGTCAATGCATGTGCGTGCATACAAGTGCATTTAAACTAGAAGTAGTAGTGACAATAACATACACATAAAAAGCAATTATATTTGTGCGTACGTGTAGTGTACACATTGGCATAAATAACAATAGCAACAGTAACATCAGCAGCAGCAGCAGTAGTAGTGGTGGTGGTTATGGTGGTAGTAGTAGTAGTGGTGTTTGCAGTACGAGTAGTAGTATTAGTGACGGTGGTGACGGAAGTAGTAGTAGTAGTGATGGTGGTAGTACGAGTAGTAGTAGTAGTAGTGACAGTGGTGGTGGTATAAGTAATAGAAGTAGTGGTTGTGGAAGTTGTTGTGGTAGTGGTAATAGAAATAGTAGTAGTATTAACAGCAGCAGCAGCAGTAGCAGCAGCAGCAGCAGTTCTAGTAGTAGTAGTAGTAGTAGTGGTAGTAGTAGTAACAGAAGCAGCAGTAGTAGTAGTAATAGTAGTTGTAGAATTTGTAGTGTTGGTGGTAGTAAAAGTAGTAGAAGTAGTAGTAGTAGTAACAGTATTAACAGCAGCAGCAGCAGCAGTAGCAGAAGTAGTAGTAGAAGTAGTATTAACAGCAGCAGCAGAACTAGTAGTAGTAATAGTAGTAGTTATAGTTTGAACATCAGCAGCAACAGCAGCGGTAGTAATAGTAGTAGTATAAACAGCAGCAGCAGCAGCAGCAGCAGCAGTCGTAGTAGTATTAGTAGAAGTAGTAATTGTTATAGTATTTACAGCAGCAGCAGCAGCAGCAGCAGCAGCAGTAGTAGTAGTAGTAATACCTTTAACAGCAGCAGCAGCAGTAATAGTAATCATAGTAGTATTAACAGCAGCAGCAGCAACAGCAGTAGTAGCAGTAGCAGTAGTAGTAATATTAACAGCAGCAGCAGCAGTATTAGTAGAAGTAGTAGTAGCATTAACAGCAGCAGCAGCAGCAGCAGCAGTAGTAGTAGTAGAAGTAGTACTAGTAGTATTAATAGTATTAGCAGCAGTAGTAGCAACAGCAGCAGCAGCAGCAGTAGTAGTAGGAGTAGTAGTAGTAGTAGTAGTATTAACAGCAGCAGCAGCAGCAGCAGTAGTAGTAGTAGTAGTAGTAGTAGAAGTAGTAGTAGTAGAAGTAGCAGTTGTAGTAGTTTTAACGGCAGCAGCAGCAGCAGCAGCAACAGCAGTAGTAGGAGTAGTAGTACTATTGACAGCAGCAGAAGCACCAGCAGTAGTAGTAGAAGTATAAACAGCAGCAGCAACAGCAGCAGCAGCAACAGCAGTAGTAGTAGTATTAACAGCAGCAGTAGTAGTAGAAGTGGTAAAAGCAGCAACAGCATCAGCGGAAGTGGTAGTAGTAGCAGCAGCAACAGCAGCAGCAGCAGTAGTAGTAGTAGTAGTAGTAGTTGTAGTAGAAGAAGTAGTAGTAGTAGAAGTAGAAGTAGTAGTATTAACAACAGCAGCAGCAACAGTAGTACTAGTAGTAGTAGTATTAACAGCAGTAGCAGTTGTAGTAGTAGTAGTAGTGGTAGTAGTAGTAGTAGTAATATTTACAGCAGCAGCAGCAGCAGTAGTAGTAGAAAAATTACTAGTATTAACAGCAGCAGCAGTAGCAGCAGCAGTTGAAGTAGTAGTAGTAGTAGTAGTAGTGGTAGTAGTAGTAGTAGTAGTAGTAGTAGTAGTAGTAACAGCAGCAGCAGCAGTAGTAGTGGTATTAAGTTGTAATAGTATTAACAGCAGCAGCAGCAGTAGTAGTAGAAGTGGTAAAAGCAGCAACAGCATCAGCGGAAGAAGTAGTAGAAGCAGCAGCAACAGCAGCAGTAGTAGTAGTAGTAGTTGTAGTAGAAGAAGTAGTAGAAGTAGAAGTAGTAGTATTAACAACAGCAGCAGCAGCAGTAGCCCTAGTAGTAGTAGTATTAACAGCAGTAGCATTATTATTATTATTATAATTATTATTATTATTATTAGTAGTAGTAGTAGTAGTAGTAGTAGTAGTAGTAGTAGTAGTAGTATTAACAGTAACGGCAGCAGCAGCAGTAGTAGTAGTAGTAGTAGTAGTAGAAGTAGTATTAACAGCAGCAGCAGAAGCAGTATTAGTATAAGTAGTAGTATTAGTAGAGTTTTAATAGCAGCAGCAGCAACAACAGCAGCAAAAGCAGTAATTGTAGTAGTAATAGAAGTAGTAGTAGTAGTAGTAGTAGTAGTAGTAGTAGTATTTGATTCCCTATTTAACATTGTATTTTCATACACGGCCTTAGATTTTCTCACTCGATACACAACATCCTTACTCGACTATATATTTTTCTTACTGTGCACTAGATTTTAATTTGTATATACTCAACATCCTTATAAAACGTCATTTTCTTGTTTGACACTATATTTTCATACGCAACACTTGATTTTCTCATTCGATACACATACTCAACGCTAGATTTTAATTACTGGGCACCAGATTTTCTTATCTATATCTACACAATATTTTAGTTGACATATGATTTTCTTACACCACACTTTATTTTAAAACTTAACATTAGTAAAGTTGTGAATTTCTGAAAAGTTTATATATGTAAATATGACATCACACCTTGAAGGTGTAAAATTAAACAAAATTTTTTCATCAAAAGCACTCGTAAATTCCTGCAGCCTGTTGATCTTTATTTTTATATTTTCATACGCAAAACTTGATTTTCTCACTCGATATGCCTCAGTACTCATTGACAACGCTAGATTTTTATTACTGGACACTAGATTTTCTTATCTATATATAATCAATATTTAAGTTGACATATTATTTTCTTACACCACATTTAATTTCAAGACTTAAAATTAAAAAAGTTGTGAATTTCTGAAAAGTTAATCCACCATCAATATAGGTAAATATTACACTACACATTGAAGGTGTTAAATTTTACATAAATTACTCATCAAAGCACTCATAAATTCCCACAGCCTATTTATCTTTATTTAAAAAATAGTTTCAATTTCCCCATTGATCATTTTTTATAAAAAAATAATATAACTATTAAAAAACATAAGGATTTGTATGTTGTAAAATTAACGACTCGATTTTTCGAAAGCGAGGCAAAATATTATGAAACAAATACCTGGATTTAATCTCTCATATTTCTCTCAAAACACAATGAAAGATATCGTTAAATGTTTGTTGCTGAATGATATATTAAACTTGCATTCTTAAAGGTTATAAAATAAAATAATTAACATTGTTTATTTAGATTCCAGATCTTTCTGAACGGTACACGAGTAGAAACAATGGGAAATGTTGATTTTCGGAAATGAATACATTTTGGAGGAACATTAAGTTTTTATCAATTTTAGCTGATTAAGACAACTTTAAAAGTGTCGGCGATTGAAAATATAGTATACCAAATTGTTATTGTGAAGAGTTCATATTGGTATTTTTTTATAACTTTCGTGAATTAAGGTTTTGGAAAGAAGCATTCGATGCCGAAAAAATTACATTGCTCGGAAATGAATAAATTGTGGATGATTTCTTTTCTAACAAAACTTAATTTATTGGTTACTGTACTATATGACCAATTGAAAATGTATTATATGAAATGAGTTTTGTCAGTTTTTCTTAATTCTTTCTTGAGTTTCTTTCGAGAATTAAGGTTTCAAAAAAGAACGCATTGAGTATAAAACTGCACATTTTGTCAATATTGTTCGATTTTTAACGTGATTTTAAACAATTTATTGGACGAACAATTTCTTCTAACCTTTAGCAATTTAAGTTAAGATATTATGAAACAAATCATTTAAATATCAATAGATAACTTAAAGTAACACCAGATAAAACAGCATAAGTGTACACCCATAAAGCGTAGACTTTCCGTAGTGCGTGTGTATATAACGTGACACCGGCAATATCCAATTAAATAACACTGATATTAATATTGGAACACTCCAATTGGAAAACCTCGGTTCCTATTGGCCAATTCTAAAAATAGATTTCTAATTCCAATTTGGAAATTAGAAATTCCAATTGGAAATTTATCTTTCCAACTTGGACGAAACGAGTTTTTACGGGTCTTTAGATTGTAATTGTGACATAAATCGTCAATTTAAATGCTTTTGGTTACCCTTTTGTGATTGCACAGTCGTACTCTTCAAACTGCGATACTTTGTCAATACAAATAACGAAAGATAAAAAAAAAGAAAAAAAAAAAGAGTTTTTCCAGAAATTCACTGTATTGTGTTATATAAAAATCGGAAATTCCGTTGTTATGACTTTAGTTATCTCCCTTTATAAATTGAAATACATATGCATTCACTGTATCTTCATGATTTATATAGCATGTGAGTAGTCATAAATCCTTAACTTGATCCTACCAATATAAAGCTATCACTTCATGTATGTAAATTGTCTGTCCAGTCCAGTTGTGTTGCATGTAAATCCATAGTATATAAGTCATGGTCGACACCACATTCATAGCTTTGGCAAAGGCGTTGATATTGTATCTATGGTTTGCATTGTAGCTAGTCGCGCTCACCGTAGTCTGGTCTGTACATTTATGTCTTTTTGATTCACAAATAATTATCTCCATATATATATATATCATGCTTTGCGAATGAGCATCTCAAAAGTTCTCAAAATTCCCGTTGTTGTGAATTTAATTACCTCACTTTCTAAAATTAAATATATATGAATTCACTGTATCACTATGCTCCAACGGGTTTACAAATCAGTCCTTTATATAGCATTTGAGTAATTATGAATCCTTAACACGATCCTACTTATATAAAGCTAACACTTCATGTATGTAAATTGTCCGTCCAGTCAATATGCGTTGCATATAAATCCATAGTATATAGGCCATGAGTCATAAGTAACATATTTATGTTCACTTTCGTATTTTTTCGTGCATGTATTGCATTGTTTTTGTAAATAACGATTTTGTTCTGTTTTGTTATTTTAGTCATTTTTTGCTCGGTGTGATATTTGTTAGTAACAATATGTTTTCTATACACTCGATGTGCTTAAGGGTAATTTGTACCAGTGACATAGCTCAATTATAATTAGCCATAAGACCGATGTAATTTGAATCGTAAACATGGAACTTTAAATAATTTAATGAATTCACTGTGAAAGCAGCATAACCGCTATATGAAGATATTTATTTTATAAAGAAACAAATAATTAGAAATAAGAAACATAATTGTGAATTTTCATGGCCTTCGGTGCACTTATAACAGCTGGTACCTGTTTTACACGAATAAATTGTGTTTTAAATGTCAATTTACTGATCAGTAATTCTAGTTTGCAAATTAACTGCTCTGCTAGCGAAAATTCAGATTCAATCGTATAGTTCCGTCATCCTTCGAAGACGTTTATAGAGGAATACAAAGGTGCTAGGGAAATAAACAAAAAACTGTGTATATGATTAAAACGTACCATACTGCACATCTTCGTTGACATGTACTTAAATGTGTAATGCATGTTTTATTTTCAAACATTGGTATCAGCAACATAATAAGTTCAAGGACATAACCCTTTTTCACGAATTGTAAAATCCACTCATATTCATAAACTAAACGTCATTCCAATAGTTTTATAAAAAATGTTACAAATTTCTTGAAGATGAAGTGTCAGACGGTAAGTTTTGGAAATCAAAATTCATACACATTTTGACGTTCATTGTCCCACATATAAGTATAATATGTAAACATGAATAACATTCGATTTCAACATTAAGGTATGTCCCTTTAATGCACTGCATGCTAGAACTGATTGGATTCTTCATGATTGACATGCATGCATGTCTAGTTATAGTATGTTCCTTTAAATTATGTACCTTAAATGTGCTGCATGCATTAACTTATTTAATGCTGTCTTGACTAACGCTCATGCATGTTAAATTATAGTATGTATCTTTAATGTATGTACCTTTAATATACTGTATGCTATAATTAATTTAATGCTGTCTTATTTAACAAGCATGCATGTCTAATTATAGTATGTCCCTTTAAAGTACGTAGGTTTAATATACTGCAAGGTATTACTGATTTAATGCTGTCTTGATAAACAAGCATGCATGTCTAATTATAGTTTGGATCTTTAAGGAATATACATTTAATATACTGCATACTATAACTGATTTAATACTCTCTTTATTAACAAGCATGCATGTCTAATTATAGTATGTCCCTTAAAAGTATGTACCTTTAATATAATGCATGCTATAACTGATTTAATACTGTCTTGATTAACACTCATGCATGTTTCATTATAGTATGTATCTTTAATGTATGTACCTTTAATATACTGTATGCTATAACTGATTTAATGCTGTTTTATTTAACAAGCATGCATGTCTATTTATAGTATGTCCCTTTAAAGTATTACCTTTAATATACTGCATGTTATAACTGAGTTAATGCTGTCTTGATAAACAAACATGCATGTCTAATTATAGTTTGAATCTTTATTGATGTACCTTTAATATACTGCATGCTATAACTGATTTAATGCTGTCTTGATTAACATTCATACATGTATAATTATAGTATGTATCTTTAATGTATGTACCTTTAATATACTGAATGCTATAACTGATTTAATGCTGTCTTGATTAACAAGCATACATGTCTATGTACCTTTAATATAATGCATGCAATAACTGATTTAATGCTGTCTTGATTAACACTCATGCATGTTTCATTATAGTATGTATCTTTAATGTATGTACCTTTTATATACTGTATGCTATAACTGATTTAATGCTGTTTTATTTAACAAGCATGCATGTCTATTTATAGTATGTCCCTTTAAAGTATTACCTTTAATATTCTGCATGTTATAACTGAGTTAATGCTGTCTTGATAAACAAGCATGCATGTCTAATTATAGTTTGAATCTTTATTGATGTACCTTTAATATACTGCATGCTATAACTGATTTAATGCTGTCTTGATTAACATTCATGCATGTTTAATTATAGTATGTCCCTTTAAAGTATGTACCTATAATACACTGCATGCATTAACTGATTTAATGCTGTCTTGATTAACACTCATGCATGTTTGATTATAGTATGAATCTTTAAAATATGTACCTTTAATATATTGTATGCTATAACTGATTTAATGCTGTCTCATTTAACAAGCATGCATGTCTAATTATAGAATGTCCCTTAAAAGTTTGTACCTTTAATATACTGCATGCTATAACTGACTTTATATTGTCTTGATTAACACTCATGTATGTCTTATTATATTATGTATCTTTAAAGTATGTAGGTTTAATATACTGCAAGGAATTACTGATTTAATGCTGTCTTGATTGACACTCATACATGTCTAATTATAGTATGTATCTTTATAGTATGTACCTTTAATATACTGCATGCTTTAACTGATTTAATACTGTCTTGATTGACACGCACACATGTCTAATTATAGAGTGCATTACGTTCAATTTTCTATACGAATATGAATAGAAAAAAAAACAACTTTATACCATACTTAGGCGTTCCTATATTTGTTTTATCGTTTGTCTTATTGTCAGCTGATATGATTTGTTCTGCAGCTAACAGTTACTTGTTGAAGGACGATGGCTCTACTCATTTTATCTGATGATTTCCTCCACTGATGAAACTGGACACGGAAGGTGAGATGTATTATACGTAGAACATGACGTCATATCCCTCTAAAATTACTTGTAATTAGCGCCCAAATACAAAATATAGAAAAGAACATGTGCGTACATTAAGATCACATTTTTAATGCTGACAAAAAAGACCGATGCGTCGTTCCTGCGCTATTCTGGTCCGTTTGTAACAGTGTACAAGACGTGAAACAACGTCTAACGCCAGGAATGGTATTCGAACGCCAATGAAAACCGACATTTCAATAAAAACTTTGTACTTATGGACGTTTTTCATGCGCACGAACTCCGCGCACAAAAGAAAGCAATTTTGTCGAGACCTCCCAGAGTCACTACAAACCGCTAAACTGCAATCGACACTTTTTCTGATGACGCAATCATTAACGGATACGCCTAAAATTGGTCTCTTATATTGTGTTCAATAAATGAAAAAGCATACTGGTATAAGGTATTAGTTCTTAACAATTTGACGTGAATATGAAATATAATATAAATCTTGATATTAATACAAATATGGTCAATAAGTATAAAAACGTTTATTTTGCATCTGCAGTTTATTTAACGATGGCATGATTTAAAGATACTATATGAAGGAAAAACGCTATAAAGGTCTTATAAAATGGATATAAAAGCATTTCATTATTGAATAAAATCCGAATGGTTTCGTGTGTCAAATCCATCAAAACAAATCAAAATCGATATTTGAAATCCCCATTCTAAAAATAGACATCACTGTATCAAATACTGTTTGACGATCCTCGCATCTCATTCAGACTCTTTCTTAGATGAAGCATTTTTTCTACGTGTAAACTTGTACAACAGATTTAATGAAATCAAAATGAAATCACGTGACTCATTAGATACGCCACAAGATATGTTGCAACTTTGAGCGGGACATCTATCTTAGTGTAACTTAGGTGCGTAGCCCAAGTTAGGAAATTCCCTTTCAATATATTATTTTGGTATGTTAAATAGATATCCTTTTGACAATGTGGAGTCAGTGATTATATATTGGGTATGATATATAGTAAAAAAGATGTGTTGTGCCAATTTTAAAAAAAATGAAAAATCCTGATAAATTCCCTTTTAACGCTTTTTTTTTCTCAATTTACGCTGTGAATGCATTTTTATTTTAATTTTAAATAATTTTTTATGCATTGTTTGTTAAAATTATTTCGCCAACTTTCAAGGATGGGTATGTTTACGAGGAGGTAATACCAAAATATCTGTACGGTAACATGTGTTTTTTATTTCTGATATTGCATGAACATACATTAAACTTAAATCCTGGGAAGATTCATGAAATTTTATCCATAGGAAAAATGTGGCAAAGACTAAAGCAATCGTCTTTAATCAACAGATTTTAAAATAGTACTAGGTTTCAATCAGTCATTTAAAGCAGTTTCCAATTATACAACATCCACATTAATGTATTTGAGCTAATCTAAATCGACCAACCGCTTGTAAGAATAAACAAAATCAAATTGCCCCCTTACCGCATGTGTACTTTTATAGCATTGTTCTCTGATATAACGCAAAGTTCAGGTTCTTTAACTTGCAATCATGTGTAGTACATTACCGTGATAACAATTTAGCGTGTCTTCTTTTATTTTGTTATGAAAGACTGAGGATGTGTAAAATAAATTAAATTAAGAAACATTTTTACCACCATCCAGTAACTCATAATTTCATATCTTTAGTATATTTATTAGATTATTCTGTGAATTGGTTTACATGTATGCTGTTGTTCATTGAGCTTTGCGTCCTCTGTTAAAGACAGGTTTACTTAATATATACTCAGCAAAACAAGAAACTTTACTCTCTTTAAAGTTCAGTAACATTTTATTTCATCATGAATACTTTAGTTGTATGTATGGATATGTTGATATTTCGTCAGTGTTTTAGACGAGTGGAAATTATTTATTTAAACGCAAGTGATAATCATCTGGCTATAAAAACCTGTTTTGCATGTTTTTGCACGTACTAGAGTCTATAAGGTAGATACACAAATTTGCTTTTCCTAAATAGACACGTTATTAACCAAAAAATTGAATTCACAGCATAATTTTGTTTACAACGCCTCGCTATTTTAAGTATCAAACAAGAGGGTCACAATAGTTCACCTGGTGGTATGTTTCCTGGCGGCCATGGTTTGAACGAGTCAATTTTGGTAGAGGATCATATCATGATAATTTGTACTAATTGTTTTTGAAATCTGTCCACCGGTTTGAAAGGAAAATAGTTTTTAAAATGTTTTCCTATTGGTTTCCATGTCATAGAGACCTATCTAAGGATAATTCCTGTAATGTTTGCTTTAAATATGATGAGCGGATTAAGAGGAGATGTCATTTGAAACAATAGTTTATTGAAAGACGGACGAATAAATAAGGAAGAGAACACAATTGCACATGTAAGCTAAAACAATTAAAAATGCATTAAAAAAAAAAAAAAAAAAAAGAGTATTAACCCAACAGTGGCATTTTGTACAGAAATGGTATTGATATTTTAAGATTTTTAACCCCACAATACAGTCCTTAACCCCCACACTTAAAGTAGTGTGATCATGTAGGGACGGACGTACGACGTACGAAAAGTGATCACAATAGCTCACCCTAAGCCTTCGGCTCAGGTGAGCTTAAAAATAACTTTAGCAGCATCAATAACAATGTAATTTTTTAGTTTCAGTTATAAAACATTTTTTTTGTACACTTAATCGTTAATTTACAGGTACAAAACCACACTTAAAATGTTCAAAGATAATACAGATTTGTTAAAACTGATCAGTTGACACAGCCAAATCACTATCATTGCAGTATTTTGAACAGAATTTTGGAAATAATCAATTGATAAAGTAAAGTTTCTTTTTTTTTTCCTGAAAATATTTTACATCTGAAATACATTATACTTCAGGTACTATTGACAAAATGTACACAGAGGCAGCTGTCGGTATTACACTTTTCCAGTAACTGCTAACTGCTGGTAGTTTATATCATTGTTTTATTCGCATGTATAAATTACAACCGGTCGGGAGGATAATCGATCCGGGAAATAAATAATGAATTCCGGGACGATTATCACCTCCTGGCCCGGCTTTTTCACGTATTAATGTCTTTAAATCACATATTCGGTTTCACCTTTCAAAGGTAATAACAACTTACTCTCGTATTCAATGGCTTAATAGTACAATCAAATAATATATAATTGAAACTTTAATTTAAGAACTATTTCATTTTTATTGTGACTGTGATGTTAAATGTACGACCATTAAATAACAGCATTGGGTTTAAGTGCACGGACCCCCTGGGCTTTGCCTATTTGGTAGATCAATGACCATTTTGGACATTAATTTCTTTCAATTCTTTAAATGAATGGAAAGTGTTTAGAGCATTTTCATTATGTTGGGAACTCGCTATAAGTTCTCATCAAAACCATCATTCATTTCATTATCTAACATTTCAGTTGTGAAAGTTGCAGTTGCACTTTTGTTAATAATTGAAGACATTAATTTTTGCTTCTGATTGTCAATACTAATGATATGAAAGTGGTTCATACTTTGAAGATTCTTACGTCTTGACAATTTGGCCACTTCAGTGGGTGGGCAAACCAGCTTCCAACAGGTTAATCATGACGATTTTAAAGTGCTTAGTATACCTTGCAGAAAAAACAGGCATTTTCACTCATTGTTCTTGCATTCGATCCAAGTGTGTTATTGCCCATAGGAGCCTTGATGTACCATTGACTAACTATTTTTATTTTATGGTTGATACCAAGGTAGAATTGCAGGTACCTACACAAAAACAATTTAATTCATCTTGTTATTATATTTGAAATAATAATTAATTTAATTTATTTAACTTATCGTTACGATATACATTTAAATCGGATGAAACATGAACTAAAATCCCGCCGGAATATGATGACTTATCTTTACGATATAGTTATAGATCGTTGTCATGGATAGTTGTCTGGAGGTGAGTTTCTGTGAAACATAAAATATCGAAATCAATGAAAATATGTTTAATATAGTCAGGTTTGTTTCTTATACTACGAATAATTTGCTGTAATATTGGAGAAACATTGATTATTACTCTGGCTAGGCACGGGATTAGGTTCTATATTCCCATATAAAATGGATAAAATGCGAAAAATTAAAGACATATATAGTTTTGGAGGTTGGAAGTTGATGAAAAAATGTTAGATGAAAACTCAGTACTATGCCCAGTTGTTATATCGTAGTTTAAATGTAATCATGATGCACAAAGATGTAGATCTACTTTCTCGTATATGGAGCAATTTCATACGCTGAGGAAGTAGGTCAACATCTGTTGACGGCCATCACATTTAAATTGAAATATTCTCTTTTTTTTAAAATAATATGACCGATTTTATTGGCTGAGGAAGTATGGCAACAATTTTGAGTGTGGTGCTTTCGTTCAATGATTACATGAACATTAACTACTCGTTAATCTGTAAAACTGCCAGTTATACAACCTCACCACATTACACATAAATACATTCTGTCGATTAGTCCGTGCTTTCTGCAGCATGTACATTTTACTTTGCACCGTTCATAAAGAACTCTATCCTAATAAACTATTATGTTAAAATAGTACGAAATGTGGGTTATTTCTTTTGTAGCGAGGAAATGAAAATAAAGTTAACTCCTTTTGCTATTGATTGACTGATAACAATCCGGCTTTAAAATATAAAAAAAAATATAGCAATAGACAAACACAGTTGAAATTATACGTTACTGTTTGTAACCACAGTGTAATACTGACATAAATGGTATAATGAATTAACACATATATTATTTCCATTATACAAAAAAATAGTTGATACAAGAGTGTTTTAGCAAGTCTTGAAACAAAACATTAATTTATGTCTCTTTCATTAATCAGGCATTCGAAACAATTAATCACAATTGTTGGATAATCTTTGAAGGAAAAGGGATTGATGGAGATATTTAGCACTACTAATGGCTATGGATTACGCACTGATCGTCATGATTATACTAATATCTTCAACCGAAATATTGAATGCCACCTAAGGTGACGATTAAACACGATTTCATCCAATATTTTGTCAGTGATCAAGTTGTACAGTTTATATACATTAACATACATGTATACACGTTTCGGAAGAAGTGGATTATGTATTTGCAATACCAGGTGCGTTCCTAAACAAACATACTCTTAAACGCCCGGACGCATACCTCGGAGTTAAAAGTAAAAAAGAGAAAAGGTTAAAATGCAAAATAAAGGAAATCTTTGACGAGGGAAGACCCCAAACTCCCTACAAATAGACGGAGGAAAACAAACTCCCACACCCTCAACCGGACGTTTACTCAAAACATATCTAGGAACGCCTCTGAATACTATATGCCGATGACTTTGCAAATTGTAATAAAACTGTTTGACATTTGCAATCACATAATAATTTCATAATTGCTAAAACAATAGTGTTTAGAGGATATGATTTTGCAGCTCAAATAAAAAAACACATTTTATACACGATATTTAGAATTGTATACGACTACTTTCCATGCCCTTTTGTTTGGCGAATGTGACCTGTTTCCCCTTATCTATTGCACGTTATTGCAATTATATAAAATAATGGTTGTGTCAGATCCGTATGGATAAACACAAATGTCCCTTACAGTGCTATTTTAGACTTGGAAATGTGGATGCTGCAGGACATGTTAGCTGTGTAACACAAATTTAAGTTTTACTTGTTAAGTACGGATTTCGATATGTCTGGAATTGGAATTAATGGAATGTTCCTCACAAAGCACGTTTAAATCTATGAATTATAGGAATTTAAAACGTATCTAGATGTAGAAAGGTATCACACATTTTAATAATAATCAAATGTAAAAGAGCACTCTCTAAATTGCGATGTTCATCCTATTCATTTTTAGTTGAAACCGTTAGCTGTAACAATATACCTGGTCCATATGAACATTTTTTTTTGTAACTGTTGAGAAATTTGAAATTATTATGGAATGTGTTTCTTAGATTAATTAACAAAATCAATATGTATCCGAATTTCAGAACGGTATTTATAAGTGATTTATTCTACAACTTATTGGGAACGCAAGGCACTTTGTTAATACAACTCTTCGAATTCGTACTGGAACTGCTCATCGAATGCACACGCTTTGTTCTAGTTTAATTAAAATAATCTGACATTAGTATGCTCCTTCCTTTATAAATTTTAAGTAACACTTGTAAATGCCAGGTTAGTTTGATTTATTTGATACTTGATGTTTGTTACTTTAAATGCTGTTTTGTTTTCTCCCTAATAGTACCTTTCCCTTTTTGGCGTATATTTGTATTACTATATGCTATATTTGTGTATATTTGTATCATGGTCAGGTGGCATAATTTACATAAATTGACATTGTCATTTCAGAATATTTTCATATAATATATACCATGTCGATAAGGAGAAACCTCTGGGATTTTGTTTGTATAAAACATCACACTGCCTTTATGAATAACATACGTATTACTGTTGTCACGTGGCATGATCTTTTTTTACTTTATTTTCATGTTTTACTTGATTAAAGGTTTCATTATACGGTTGAATTTTGTTTTTTAGTTTCCACGATAAAAATAAAACTCCACAAAATAATCTTATAAGTATTTTTTATTTCATAGCAATAATGTATCCGCACATATAATGCACAATACCTGGTATATTTTTAAAAAAAAAACGTGCAGTGAAACCCTAGGATTCTTTAAAATATCTTTAAAAAAGTTCTATAAGACTCAAAAATACATGTCTAATTGCAGAATATGCTATGCAAGAACTTGCTTTACTCAATTGCAGCAAGAAATCATAGCTCCTACGAACCATTGTGAAAATAATTAAAACATAATTACATAGGACAATTTTCTAAGTGCAAGAATCGGCTATCGTCCCAGTGATATATTTATTCTTATTTTCTTATACAATGTATAATGAACCATTTGAACACAGAAGATACAATTCTTGTTACATAATTGAAGATGAATATCATTTACGTAGATTTACGTACACCATTTATGAATACATATTTTTGGTGTCGGCCAAGTATGTACAAACTGATGCAACTTTTTAGCAGTAAAGAGGATAACGTACTTAGAAATTTAAGCATATATATTTTCAAATCTTTTGAAAAGAAGAACAGCATTTAAAATGCATAAACATAATTTTATGTGTTTACTGTGTCTCTTGACTTAAAATATATTTGATATATCTGTTATATTCAGTTTATTTGGAATTGTGTTATTTTCCATTCTATTATCGTTAGTCTGCTAGCTGTACTTAACATCTGTGATTCGTTATATTAAATCATCAATTGTAAAATAAATATTTATTGGACTGAAAAAGGACCTCTTTTTGTCTTTTATGGAACAACCCATGTATTTACTGCACAAAGCGGCACAAAAGCAACAATAAAAGTATGGGATTTCATTAACAGATCAATCTATAATTCAACAAATGTATTGTATAATTCTCTCGGGTATACACTTTTCCATATTGCCTGATCTGTCTGGTTCTTTGAAGGTATGCTGTTTTGTTTCAGATGTCATCCTCTACCAGACAATAGTTTCTTTTCTTCAACCTTCAAGCAATCCATAATTAACAAATTTGGCGCTGCTTACTGTTCACTGTTTCGAATAATTCATCTTCCTCTCTTAGATCTGTTATACAATTCGCCAAAATATTTTATCTTTCTCTTTGAATGTTTTAAATTAATTTAAGCTAACTATTGTTGACAAAAAATGTGCCTGAATCAAAACAACCATAAATTATATATTAGTACAATTTATCACTTTTAATATTCGTAGTATTGTTACCATTGAACTATTGTTTTTACATTGAATTCATTGTTATCAGTATTTTTGTTAATAGTCTGTTTTTTTCTAATGCGGGTTTTATAAAGGTGCCAAACATGAGTATTCCTGAGAACTTGCCTTGTTCGTTTATTCACATCTCCATCAAGATACGGTTAAACGGGCTGAAAATACAAGAACAAAGCTCACTACTGTTAACAGTTAAACGTTAATATGAATATATTGCAGTTTCAGGAATGTTAACTAGTTTGAGATAAAATATACGAGTTTAGCACATGTTAGGCATGATTAATTGTTTGTTGGGTTATTGTGATACATATAAGAAGCGATACTCGAATAATAAACACATATTACTTTATCAATGTTATGTATTTTAGTGATTTTGATTGAAACTCTCAGTATGTAATTCATAAACACAAACGATAGTTTTAGATTCATAAGTTTTATCAATTCTGTCAATGTTCTAACCGAAAATGAACAATATAAATCGTAAATACGGTTTCATTCATTTCAAATGGGGCGTAGAATCGAAGTGAGGTAAGCTTTACACACAATCGACTATGCAAGAATTGAATCTAATAGAACAGACACCACACAACAAGCAACACTGGACTGTCTGCCGGACTCATTATCATAAGATATGCTTTAAAGTCATGAAAGTTATTCAGTTGGTTATATAAACAGTTCATATGTAACAGTATGCTTAAAAAATGTATCCAACTGATCTATAAATGTACAGAATAATTCGAAAGCAATATCAATTTACATTCTGATTAATTAATATGTTATTAATCAATAAGAATTTATGTAATAATTGACATTATGATTAATATTGTTAAATACGCCCAACTTTGTGCTCATTAAAGCAACGTCAACAAATAAATGATGATTCAGATAAAACAGATTTGTTTATAGAATGATCAAAGTCAGTATTTTGAAACTAAATAGACATGCACGTGGTAAACTATTATAGAGAAAACAAAACACAAATACAGTAATGCTGGTTTATTTCCACCATGCCTGTTCTGCACAAACTACAAAGTAATATAAAAAAAATGTGCTTCTAAATTGCAAAAGTGGCACAGTCACTGATGAAAATGAAAAGCATAAAACTATTATAAACATGCATCCAACTTGTTAATAATATCATATTCGATCTTTTTGAAGTGTCTAATAGTGTCAATATCGGCTGTTTTGAAACTGTATTGATATTGCTTCAATCAATGTCACATAACACTTGTCACTATATGGTTTTCGAGTAAAACCAGCAAACTTAGACATACATAAACACACTATCAATGATTATGGACAAGTGATTCCATAGAGATTGATAAAATAATGAAAATAAGTTCAATGCATTTTTATTGTATAACGTGTATGTGACTTGTTTTCCCATTCTTAGAACGAGTCAAGAGGTTTGTTCCACTATATATAAGTCGGGAGGCTTGTTCCACTATATATAAGTCAGAAGGCATGTTCCATTATATACAAGCCAGGAGGCTTGTTCCACTATATATAAGTCAGTAGGTATGTTCCAATATATACAAGCAAGGAGGATGTTGCACTATATATAAGTCAGGAGGCTTGTTCCACTTTGTATACGTAAGGAGGCTTGTTACACTATATATAAGTCAGGAGGCATGTATCACTATATATAAGTCAGGAAGCTTGTTCCACTATATATAAGACAGGTAGCATGTTCCATTATATATAAGTTAGGTGGCATATTCCACTATATATAAGTCAGGTGGCATATTCCACTTTATATAAGTCAGGAGGCTTGTTCCACTATATATAAAACAGGTGGCATGTTCCACTATATATAAGTCAGGTGGCATGTTCCACTATATAAAAGTCAGGAGGCTTGTTCCACTATATATAAGTCAGGAGGCTTGTATGTCAGGAGGCCTGTTCCACTATATATTAGTCCGGAGGTTTGTATGTCAGGAGGTTTGTTCCACTTTATAAACGTCTGAAGGCTTGTTTCTCTTTATATAAGTCAGGAGGCTTGTTCCACTTTATATACGTCTGGAGGCTTGTTTCTCTATATATAAGTCAGGAGGCTTGTTCCACTTTATATACGTAATGAGGCTTGTTCCACTATATATAAGTCCAGAGGTTTGTATGTCAGGAGGTTTGTTCCACTTTATTTACGTCTGGAGGCTTGTTTCACTACATATAAGTCAGGAGGCTTGTTCCACTATATATAAGTCAGAAGGTTTGTTCCACTTTATATACGTCTGGAGGCTTGTTTCACTATATATAAGTCAGGAGGCTTGTACCGCTATATATGAGTCATGAGGCTTGTTCCATTATAAATTAGCCCGGAGGTTTGTATGTCAGGAGGCTTGTTCCACTATATAAAAGTCAGGAGGCTTGTTCCACTATATATAAGTCAGGAGGCTTGTTCCACTATATAAAAGTCAGGAGGCTTGTATGTCAGGAGGCTTGTTTCACTAAATATAAGTCAGGAGGCTTTTATGTCAGGAGGCTTGTTCCACTATATATATGTCAGGAGGCTTGTTCCAATATGTATAAGTAAGGAGGGTTGTTCCACTGTATATAAATCAAGAAGCTTGTTCCACTATATAAGTCAGGAGGATTGTTTGGCTATGTATAAACCAGGTGACTAGTTCAACTATGTATAAAGCAGGAGACTTCTTCAACTATATATAAGTCAGGGGATTAGTTCCACTATATATAAGTCAGGAGGCTTGTTGCACTATATATACGTCAGGAGACTTGTTCCATTTTATATATGTTAGGAGGCTTGTTCCAACATGTGTGAGAATGCTTGTTCCACAGTATATAAGTCCGGAGGCTTGTTCCACTATATATAAGTCCAGAGGTTTGTATGTCAGGAGGTTTGTTCCACTTTATATACGTCTAGAGGCTTGTTCCACTGTATATAAGTCAGGAGGCTTGTTCCACTATATATACGTCATGAGGCTTGTTCCATTATATACTAGTCCGGAGGCTTGTTCCATTATATATAAGTCAGGAGGCCTGTTCCACTATATATTAGTCCGGAGGTTTGTATGTCAGGAGGTTTGTTCCACTTTATATACTTCTGGAGGCTTGTTTCTCTATATATAAGTCAGGAGGCTTTTCCACTTTATATACGTCTGGAGGCTTGTTTCTCTATATATAAGTCAGAAGGCTTGTTCCACTTTATATACGTCATGAGGCTTGTTCCACTATATATAAGTCCAGAGGTTTGTATGTCAGGAGGTTTGTTCCAATTTATATACGTCTGGATGCTTGTTTCACTATATATAAGTCAGGAGGCTTGTTCCAATATATATAAGTCATGAGGCTTGTTCCATTATATATTAGTCCGGAGGTTTGTATGTCAGGAGGATTGTTCCACTATATATAAGTCAGGAGGCTTGTTCCACTATATATAAGTCAGGAGGCTTGTATGTCAGGAGGCTTGTTTCACTAAATATAAGTCAGGAGGCTTGTATGTCAGGAGGCTTGTTTCACTAAATATAAGTCAGGAGGCTTTTATGTCAGGAGGCTTGTTCCACTATATATATGTCAGGAGGCTTGTTCCAATATGTATAAGTAAGGAGGGTTGTTCCACTGTATATAAATCAAGAAGCTTGTTCCACTATATAAGTCAGGAGGCTTGTTTGGCTATGTATAAACCAGGTGACTAGTTCAACTATATATAAAGCAGGAGACTTCTTCAACTATATATAAGTCAGGGGATTAGTTCCACTATATATAAGTCAGGAAGCTTGTTGCACTATATATACGTCAGAAGACTTGTTCCATTTTATATATGTTAGGATGCTTGTTCCAACATGTGTGAAAATGCTTGTTCCACAGTATATAAGTCAGGAGGCTTGTTCCACTATATATAAGTCCAGAGGTTTGTATGTCCGGAGGTTTGTTCCACTTTATATACGTCTGGAGGCTTGTTCCACTGTATATAAGTCAGGAGGCTTGTTCCACTATATATACGCCATGAGGATTGTTCCATTATATACTAGTCCGGAGGCTTGTTCCATTATATATAAGTCAGAAGGCTTGTTCCACTATATATTAGTCCGGAGGTTTGTATGTCAGGAGGTTTGTTCCACTTTATATACTTCTGGAGGCTTGTTTCTCTATATATAAGTCAGGAGGCTTGTTCCACTTTATATACGTCTGGAGGCTTGTTTCTCTATATATGAGTCAGGAGGCTTGTTCCACTTTATATACGTCACGAGGCTTGTTCCACTATATATAAGTCCAGAGGTTTGTATGTCAGGAGGTTTGTTCCACTTTATATACGTCTGAAGGCTTGTTTCACTATATATAAGTCAGGAGGCTTGTTCCACTATATATACGTCAGGAGGTTTGTTCCACTTTATATACGTCTGGAGGCTTGTTTCACTATATAAAAGTCAGGAGGCTTGTTCCACTATATATAAGTCATGAGGCTTGTTCCATTATATATTAGTCAGGAGGATTGTATGTCAGGAGGCTTGTTCCACTATATATAAGTCAGGAGGTTTGTTCCACTTTATATACGCCAGGAGGCTTGTTGCACTATATATAAGTCATGAGGCTTGTTCCATTATATATTAGTCCGGAGGTTTGTATGTCAGGAGGCTTGTTCCACTATATATAAGTCAGGAGGTTTGTTCCACTTTATATACGTCTGGAGGCTTGTTTCACTATATATAAGTCAGGAGGTTTGTTCCACTTTATATACGTCATCAGGCTTGTTCCATTATATACTAGTCCGGAGGCTTGTTCCACTATATATAAGTCAGGATGCCTGTTCCACTATATATTAGTCCGGAGGTTTGTATGTTAGTAGGCTTGTTACAATATATATAAGTCAAGTGGCCTGTTCCACTATATATTTGTCCGGAGGTTTGTAGGTCAGTGTGCTTGTTCCACTATATATAAGTCAGGAGGCCTGTTCCACTATATATTAGTCCGGAGGTTTATATGTCAGTAGGCTTGCTACACTATATATAGGTTAAGAGGCTTGTTACACTATATGTTAGTGAGGAGGTTGGTTCCAATATTTATACATCAGGAGACATGCTCAACTATATATAAGTCAAGAGGTTTGTATGTGAGGAGGCTTGTTATACTTTAAATATATCAGGAGGCTAGTTCCACTATGTATAAGTCCGTAGGTTTGTATGTCAGGAGGATTTTCCACTATATATCAGTCAGGAGGCTTGTTCCATTCTATATAAGTCCGGAGGTTTTTATGGTCCGGAGGCTTGTTCCTCTATATATAAGTCAGGAGGCTTGTTCCACTATATATAAGTCAGGAGGCTTGTTCCTCTATGTATTAATCAGGAGTATTATTTCACTATATATAAGTCCGGAGGTTTGTATGTCAGGGGGCTTGTTCAATTATATATAAGTCAGAAGGCTTGTTCCACTATATATAAGTCAGGAGGCTTGTTCCACTATGTATTAGTCAGGAGTATTGTTCCACTATGTATAATTCCGGAGGTTTCTATGTCAGGAGGCTTGTTCCACTATATATTAGTGAGGAGTTTGTTCCACTATGTATAAGTCCGGAGGTTTGTAGGTCAGTGTGCTTGTTCCACTATATATAAGTCAGGAGGCTTGTTCCACTATCTATAAGTCAGGAGGTTTGTATGTCAGGAGGCTTGTTCCACTATATATCAATCAGGAGGCTTGTTCCACTTTTTATTAGTCAGGAGTATTGTTCCACTATGTATAAGTCCGGAGGTTTGTAGGTCAGTGTGCTTGTTCCACTATACATTAGTCAGGAGGCTTGCTCCACTAAATATAAGTCAATAGGCTTGTATGTCAGGAGGATTGTTCCTCTATATATAATTCAGGAGGCTTGTTCCACTATGTATAATTCAGGAGGCCTGTTCCACTATATATCAGTCCGGAGGTTTGTAGGTCAGTGTGCTTGTTCCAGTATATATAAATCAGGAGGCCTGTTCCACTATATATTAGTCCGGAGGTTTGTATGTCAGTAGGCTTGTTACACTATATATAGGTTAAGAGGCTTGTTCCACTATCTATAAGTCAGGAGGTTTGTATGTCAGTGTGCTTGTTCCACTATACATTAGTCAGGAGGCTTACTCCACTAAATATAAGTCAGTAGGCCTGTATGTCAGGAGGATTGTTCCTCTATATATAATTCAGGAGGTTTGTTCCACTTTGTATAATTCAGGAGGCTTGTTCCACTATGTATAAGTCAGGAGGCTTGTTCCACTTTGTATAATTCATGAGGCTTGTTCCACTATGTATAAATCAGGAGGCTTGTTCCACTATGTATAAGTCAGGAGGCTTGTTCCACTATGTATAAGTCTGAAGGCTTGTTCCACTATGTATAAGTTCGTAGGGTTGTATGTCAGGAGGCTTGTTCTACTATATATAATTAAGAAGGCTTGTTCCACTATGTATAATTCAGGAGGCTTGTTCTTCTATGTATAAGTCAGGAGGCTTGTTCCACTTTGTATAAGTCAGGAGGCTTGATCCACTATGTATAAGTCAGGAGGCTTATTCCACTATGTATAAGTCCGTAGGGTTGTATGTCAGGAGGCTTGTTCTACTGTATATAAATAAGGAGGCTTGTTCCACTATGTATAATTCAGGAGGCTTGTTCCACTATGTATAAGTCAGGAGGCTTGTTCCACTTTGTATAAATCAGGAGGCTTGACCCATTATGTATAAAAAAGAAGGAGGCTTATTCTTCTATGTATTATTCAGGAGACTTGTTCCACTTTGTATAAGTCATGTAAGTCATGAGGCTTGTTCGACTATGTATAAGTCAGGAAGCTTGTTAAGCTATGTATAAGTCAGGAGGCTTGTTCCACTATATATAAGTCAGTAGGCTTGTTCCACTATGTATAAGTCAGAAGGCTTGTTCCTTTATGTTTAAGTCAGGAGGCTTGTTCCTCTATATATTAGTGAGGAGGCTTGTTCCTCTATATATAAGTGAGGAAGCTAGGCTTGTTCCACTATACACTAGTCAGGAGGCTTGCTCCACTATATATATGTCCGAACGTTTGTATGTCAGTAAGCTTCTTCCACTATATATAAGTGAGAAGGCTTGTTCCGCGATGAATAAATCTGGAGGTTTGTTCCACTATGAATAAATCAGGAGGCGTGTTCTATTATTTATAAGTCCGGATGTTTGTATATCACGAGACCTGTTCCACTATATAAAAGTCATGAGACTCGTTACACTATGTATAAGTCCGGAGGTTTGTATGTCAAGAGGCTTGTTACACTATATATATGTCAGGAGGCATGTTTTTATTCTATATATAAATCATAGGGCATGCTCCACTATATGCTTTATGTGAGGCATCGGGTCGAGCTGGGGATCGAACCTGCAACCTCTGGCGTGAGCAGCCAATTAGTTTATCCCCCCGCTTTATATGGTTTTGATATTGAGTAAAATTATTAGTTTAAAACATATTTTAATCACATCAGTACATATATTTAGCATACATTTAACAATTAAGCAATAAAGTCATACAGTAAACACATTAAGTGGAAAGGATACAGATAAACAAGTTTTAGAAGCTTGTGTGAATCTGCTTTCGTGACAGTCATTTATAGACTTTATCATTTTGTTCCGTACTAATTTCAGTTTTGGAAAATATGTATAAAATAAGAAAGCATAACACAATAGTTTATTTAGATTAGTTCAAGTAATAAAACATATTTATGGAAGAAAATTAGAAAAAGAGACCAAATTGATTTTTTCCTAATCGGTTCATTCCGAAGTAGAAGTATTGATATCTTTCCATACAAACCACAGCTTATCTAAAATATGAATTAAACATGTATAACGGTAAAATTTCGAAATATAAACATTATATAATTTTATTTCGTAATTATGCTGAAATGTAACAGACACATAAGTAAATCCATTGAAAACATCATACCACAGGCGCATGAACTATAGCACTAGAACTAGTTTATAATTGTCTGATTGCAAAAAGAGTATGACATTGAGTCATTAAAATCTTTTTACAAATTAATCCTTGGACATTTTAGCATGCAAAGGTCGATTAAAAATGCATCGCTGTTATATTAAACAGACATATGATTTTCATACACACGGTGCTGTCTACATAATTCTCTGCGTTTCATTTCAACCAAATTAATTGATTTCTGTTATAAAATGCCTACTGTGCCCTTGGTATTGGATTCCTATAACAAGCGCCTCGCTGTTCACATAGCAATTGATTTTGCATTTTTAAAACCCCACTGTGGACTTATTAAATGATTCTTATAACAACTGCCACACTGTTCGAATAGTCACTGAATCTTGTTATAACATTCCCGCTGCGCCCTTGGTATTTGATTCCTGTCGTAATAGTCTCACGGTACATTTGGCTTCCTGTTATCAAATCCAAACTGTGCCAACTGTTTTTTTGATCATTGCTATCTGTTATAATGAACTCACTTTGCCCCTGATAGTTAATAGTTGTTACAGTAACCCCGTTTAGTACAAGATATTTGATACATGATTAAATAGACTAACCGTGCCATTGATTAAAACACATATGACATTCAAGTCGTCTCGTATAATTGTAGGATTATGATGATGTAATTGTCATTTTTGGAAACCGATGACAAGGTGCGTATAGCAATTTGCTATTTATATAGACCTTTATAAAGTAGAAGAAGATAATAAATAAGACTTCCATTAAACACCAAAAGACCTTTTTCTCTTTTTTTTTGTGGCGCTTCTTTCTGTCAAATATTATTTTGTGTATCAATTGATCAGCATTTTTGGTTGATGATTTCCTTTAAATGACTTTATCAAAATAAACATAATATTTTTACCCATTAAACGATTGGTCTCCTGATGCCTAATTTATAAATAGATGTATGCACTGTAATCGTAATTAAGAAGCCAATTCATGGTTTTGGCTAAAACATCCGCCCCAAACAATACGTAATTATTCTAAATTATATAACTAGACTAGCCAATTCAAAATGTTATTATTTCCCTCACACTAGGCCACTTGTAAGCACTTGTAATCAATTGTCTGCGCTTCAGGAAGAATTCCAGTACTCATGGGTTGTTTAAATGACATATGCGATACTTATATAGTTAATGGATAATCGAAAATACCAGTAATGACAGACGTTAGGGGTAATAATTTACAATTATGTCCAAAATAAAAAAAGTACTTTAACTGGTAAGAACACGATATGAACACGTGCGGTTATTTCTTTTTAGGAATTACACATTGGAAACAAAAACTGGAAAAAAATTTGAAAAAGTCATTTTATTAACAATTCTTTTTTTTTTCATTGGATATGAATTTTGTTTCTTTAATTATGGTCAAGTTTTAATTGAATGACATTATTGATGTATTTAAGACATTTTAGCAGCATTAACATTTTTTAACTGGGAATTTTTAAAATGATACGAGGTCTGCAATCGGTATGCCTACAACATTATATTTAAAAAATCCCGTTCCTGTAAAACTAGAAGATTAAAACCAATTGTTTTTATTTATTAAATATATTTCGAAATTTCTGATAATGATCATAGACCCCAGAGCAAAAAAAAATGCGGACAGCGCATGACAAGAGGATAGCCGGTTCAAAACTTGGTACTAAGATACTTTCGACATAATTTGAATCTTAAAACTATTAAGTACATAACAAGGGGTGAAAGCGAAAAAAGGTCTAAGAGCATATTAATAAAAAAAACACTTTCACTTTCATCCATCGATAAGAAAGTTATTATTACAATGCTGGCTGTTTGTATAGGTTACGTGGTATGGTACTAAAAAACTCTGGTCACGTGGTTAAGTTGAGGTGCATAAACGCTGTATTTTGTTATGTGCGCTGTATGGATGTAATCGCATAGACGATTATAATAAATACGTAATTTGCCGCAAAGCAAAATGGAACAAAAAAAAACAAACAAAAAACAACAACAACAAAAAGACAGTAAGTAAATCTAGCAAGTGTGCAATACAATCCAAACATCACATTTCTTTAACGAGCAATAGCCAAAGTGAGAACTAAGATGAATGGATAGAAAATGGCCTGGTTGCTTATTGAACAATGAACATTGTGAAACAGAAAGTAAAACTGTTTTATTAACATATGTCTTTACTTTTTAATTTAACGATTTTATTTATTATTAGTTAACTGTTAAAGACCCCCATATTTGAAAATGACTACCAGTACTTAAGTCATTGGGTCATCAACGCCCTCCACCCTCCAAAGAAAACCAAAACAAAAGAAACAAACAAACAACCAACAAACCAAAAAACACTGTTCATTGCAATGGTCTTTCTCAAACAGTCTATTAGTAATACTAGGTTTTCTGTCATCACATTAAAAGCTTATTCAACTGGAAAATAACATTTTCGATTATAATCGATTACGTAATTGCTTCATCGGTGGTGATTATAACCGATTTATTGGAATAATATTATATCATTTAAAAAAATAAAGTTTAGAAAAATGTGTATAACATTTTCCTAGAGATATATAACAGAACTGTGGTGAGATTAATTCAGTTTTCATATGTATATAAAACTGACACTATTAGATAAAGCTTTACGGAACATATTGCCTTACTCATTGTCTAGCGAATGAATGTGTGTTATATATTAAAATCGTACAAAAAGTTTATAAACAGCACGAATCTAAGTTTATATACCCCCAGTATATTTTAAAAACGCACATTTTTATTTTGTAAAATTCAATTAAATTAAATATTAAAACCGTTGCCGATATTTTGTCTCGCATTTTGAATATTTTCATAATCAATGTTTTTCAATAATCACTTTTTAAATTTAAAAATCAGTCAACCTTAACATATTTTCAGAGCGTATCTTAAAACGTATACAGCAAAATGTAACTTTTGGTCAAGTATCATAAGTAAGTATGGTATAGTCGATGAAACATCAAAACAACATAAATAGATACAATAAAAACAATTTCAACGTCATTTAAAAGATACAGTACTTTTCACCTTAAGCAGCAGAATGCATATTTACACGTTTTATGCACACATAATTATATTCCTTAAAGAGAACAAACGAAAAATTAATGTATTACTATTGTGACATCGTAATAAATATGTTTATTACATGCGTGTTTATCTAGTATATTTATTGTCCAACTTAACTTATTAAACTCGTTGTCAAATTATGACTACTGTAGCTTTTCCAAATCTTTTTCCAGAGTCAGTACATCAGGAAACACGCTATAAATGATTGAAAATAAATTGTTTCAAAAAGGTGTACATAACATCCCATTATCATTAAGAAATTAAATACGAACAAAACAGTATTTCAAATCCATCAATACGAAATTTTTGCAAAGAAATTGTCATTATCAGATGAAACAAAATCATATACTGTGTTACCAATATGACGGAACGAATTGAAATAAAAAATCACCTCCCATTTGATACGTTATGAAAAGCGCAGCAATTTTAAGTGGGAATCTTTTTAATCGAACCTGCCATTATCAGATGAAACAAAATCATATACTGTGTTACCAATATGAAGGAACGAATTGAAATAAAAAATCAGCTCCCATTTGATACGTTATGAAAAGCGCAGCAATTTTAAGTGGGAATCTTTTCAATCGAACCTGAGCGCGTAGACTAAGTTAGGAAAACAGCTGTTTCAATATATTAAGTTGTCATGTTTGAATACATAGCTTTATAGCAACAGAGGATCTGTGAGTATATGTTTGCATGACATATATTTTGATTTTTTTGGCAATTTAAATTTGTTTAAAATCTTATTATGTTTCCTTTAATAAGTTTAAAAATCAACTAGAACTATGTAAGCTCCTCTGTATAGGTATGTCGTATTTTAAGTGAGGTCATTGCTTTGCAGCTCGTCAGAATCGGGATAATTATTCCAAGACCTGTTTGCCTTTATCTATTTCAATGTTCCTTCAGTGCTTGTAATGTGTATATGTGTGTATCTTTTACCAATAAAATATGTTTATACTAAACTTATATGTTGGCCAGATGTCAATATAAAGTGACTATGTAGAGAGTGTATTTTGTCATTTATCTGCAGTACGACTCTACGATATGTATCACTTTGTGGTTGACACTTTTGTGGTATGCCTGGACAAATGTTGAAAATGACATTATAGGTCTCACTATATAGTTGAATTTT
Source organism: Panopea generosa (assembly GCA_029582155.1). Lineage (NCBI taxonomy): Eukaryota > Metazoa > Mollusca > Bivalvia > Adapedonta > Hiatellidae > Panopea > Panopea generosa. The sequence goes on along the minus strand of CM055911.1, from coordinate 19,206,829 downwards.
GTTCTTTGTTCTATATAAAATAAGATATAGGATTTCAATGGTAAAAACAACATTCCACATAGATTTTTTATGTATTGTTATTTCATAGCAGAAATGTATACCCACATAAAAATGTTCAATAACTGGTAGGTTGTCTACGTTTTGTTTTTAAAGAGGGTGCAGTAACACTCTGAGCTTTTTTGAAAAAAGAAGTCCTCAAATGCTCATAAATATAAGCATATGATGAAATCCTATCAATGTCACTCTTTTGATGTCTTATTGCAGTATATGCTATGCCTACTTTTGCTCTACTTATCTGCAACCAGAAATCACAACCACTATGAACCATTTTGAAAATATTTCATAACCAAAGTATTTAAGCCTTTTTTTTTAAACATAAGAATCTTGATACCGTGGGAAATAAGGGACGTAACTGTGTAGTGAGACGTTATAACGACATTTTGTACAATTATGAACGCAACTGAACTCTCCTTTTGGCCATTATTTTTTATTGGCGTATGTTGTTTTTAATGACATGTAAGTACAAAAAAGTCATAAAAAATCATATAACAAACTTGAATTGCTGATGAGGTCCCATTCGTAAGAATGTTGTCTATATACAGTATTAGGAACGTCGAGATTATGCGTCAAGATTCCATTATTCGTAGCCATAAAAACACAATGCTAGCTGAGACAAAATAAATACCGGCTTATTCTGTATTTAATTTTAAACATTGTATCTGTCACAGATTATAGCGATTTCTTACAACTTTTCTCTATTTGCATATGTAGGATAGATGCCGTCTGTAATCTTGATTCAACCAACGGACACTTTCTCGTCATAAATAAACAACAAGGCTTGTTTGAATGAAGAAAATCGTGACGTCATAGGCTCGATCCTCTCCCCAGTCTCGGCAAGTGTGGTGTCATTCAGCAATCTAATGCTAAGTGGTGGTTCTTATATTAAGTATTTGGGTACATCAAACCTCATTGTTTCTGCTGACCTCACATCGTCTAATATATAAATGTTCCTCCGACAGTATCATCTGTACATAATACGACACAACTTGTAAAGTTCATATGATCTGGTAATGCCATACACATATATACTTAATGTTATTGCAGATATCAACAGACAAACTATATAAACTCTAATTTTGGATAATAAGACGGACCTGGGGCAATCTGCGAATCGCCTTCTGTAGCTGTAAGGCTTTTGAAGAACTCTTCATAATTGAGTCCTCATGTTTTCCGATCGTTCCACCATCAAGTCTGAGAAGTAACACTCGACCTATGATATGATGTTATTTTGATGTCTGGGCAAGTTGGACAGTGACCTCGGCGTTATTATATTTGATTGATCGATTGATTGATTGGATATATAGCGTCATTTTTGTGCTATCGAAGGCATACAGACGACCATTTAGCATTACCACTTTTTCCCGGGATCCTAAAAGCTCAATCAGTATTCGAACACACCCCATCTCTGTAAGTGTGTGATAACTTCTCCACTTGAATCAGCGATGAGAGACGAATGATAACGAGACACACTGTCGTGTATCACAATTATCACGGAGATTGTTGTCGGCCGGGAATGGAACTCGCGACCCCTAGATTGATAGTCAGATGCGTAACCGACAGAGCTAATCGGGCCCGGTTCATATTTGACGAATACCGTAGGATGTGTTAACTTGACATTTTATCAAGACAAAATCATTCAAAGTGGTTGAATGAACTATTGTTGGCGGTCCATTGCTTAAAAACACGACCAAACATTGATTTCTGTACTTGAATGTATTAACTTGACTTATATCTTCTACTGCAATGAAAGAGTATGCAAATCTGCAATTTGTTATTTTACTTGTTCTCATTATTCATTGACTGTCATAATTTAACGTTGTTTGTTTAGCTGTTGTTGTTGTTACGATATTTAATTGTATGCTTTTTAGGGAATTATAAGAATTTCTCAGTAAATTAAACTTTAAATCTTTATACTGCGTAATTAAAAACAAATTAAATGTTTATTTCACTGATACCAAGCTTAAGATAAATCGGAATGTCAATATCACTGAAATTTCATTTGTAAAAACTTAAAACGGCAGGTTAACTCGTGACAATTCCAGTTCATTTAATCCTTTTTTCATTTCATTAACGAACACAACCAGACTATCATTGCAGCCAAATGTTCTCCAGTAATGCTTTTGTAATCCCTCTTGTAACAATACATTAGCCACGACGGAACGTTTAATGTCTGGTATTATCAAATACATAGCAGTTATGTATATTAAATGTCACAGAATTATTTACTATAGCTATTGAGACAAAGTATTTTATGAGGATCGGCAAACGATAGGAAAGATTATACGCCTTATTCAAAATTGCATTCGTTGCATATACATTATTTATGTATTTTTTTGTATGTTATTTATCTGATGGTGTATGCTCTGCTCTTATTGTTGTTTCATCAAGTTAAGTACGTTCTCGTTGTATCTTACATTCAACTATAGTCTGTAAACGGATCCAGCTCTCCCAAATGACAATGTTTGAGAAAGTTGATTGGCCGTTTCCTTTAAATGAAATTGAGAGTGACGTCATGGTTTAGTAAGCGTTCAATTGATATGAATTGTGGGGCATAGAATTCCCTGCTTTTTTCATTGGGTCTCTCTTAACCCGATCAGGGTTTGGGATAGACTGATTCAAGTATGATACACATACTAGAGTATGTTACATTATCGGACATTGATTCAACTAAAGAACAGTTTGTTTCTTCAACGCCTGGGACAAACCTCGCTTTTGTGCAACAAACATCAATTTTGTCCCGATGTCACATTATAAAATTGGACAGTGTTAATTAAAGTCCATCCAAACTATTATGGAAACACACAATTATGTATGATATGTTGTACTCAACAGCCTTTTAGATGTGAAGGAAGCAAAGCGTAGTGATTAAAGGCAGTACACGGCGGACTAAGGACACATATGGAACGCCTTCTTTTGTTTTAGTCTTTTAGAAACTCCTCATCATTTCCGATCATTTCATAATCAAATATGTAAGCATAGCTTTCGACTGCGAAATGGTCAATTTAGCAAAAATATGTAGACTGCTCGAGAATCAGGGAATTGTTTGAATGGAAGTATTGGTATACGGTAAACAACCAATTGCTCAGACTCTAACGAGATTTGTCATTCTACATTACGTAAGTCGGGAAAAATGGACCGTGTCGCAGAAATAAAATTTGAATACTGCCCGTGTGTTCATTATGATAACGGCACTCGTGTTTTTCTTTAAAATAACCATGAAATGACATTGCATTCACAATGATAATTGAAAACCGCATATGATATACCTGGGTTTCCTTCATATTCAGGAATTGAAACTGTATTCATTATGATATGTATAAGGTTTCGTTCATTTTCATTAATTGAGCTGATGCAAGAGCGTTTATCGCTCCGCCAATTGGACAAGTGACGTTGTTTTTAAGTAAATACAATGTAGTGTTCACTAAGAGATCGCTTTGGTGTTTTAGGAAAATGATGACCCTGGTTTTTATTTATATTCAATGATTGGAAACCGCACAAGATATATTTCAGGTTTCATTCATCTTAAATAATTGAAAACCGCATATGACATTTTAGGGGTCATTCAACCTTCAAGAGTTGAAAACCGCAAATGATACATTTCAGAACCTATTCATCTGCAATAATTCAAACTGCATATTATATATCCTCGGCTTCATTCATGTGCAAGTGAAAAACACACAATTACGTCCCTTACATGAAGGCAGCAACATTCTTACGCCCAAGAAATTAAAGCTGCGTTTTGGCAGTTTTTCGGTTTAAAATGCATAAAATGTCATATTTCTTTGTGCATATGAAAACATTGGAACGTTGTCATGATTTCTGCAAAGTTTGGATGACATTGAAAACTGTTTGATGATGCTATAACAGTTAAAAGATGCATAGTGATACACTGCAACAAATAGGCAGACTTGTCAAAATGAAGGGGTGTCATCGAAACTATCGACGTTGTGATAAAGCAACCTGGTCAACTCCATATTTTTTTCTGCATAACTGGACCAACAGAGGACTTGCTATGGGAAACAAGGCACTTTTAGAACCATTGATAATGTATCCATTGTTCCAGAAGTGCATGTCTCTATATGTAGAACAGTACAAAATTAATTCGTGTGTCAGACGTAAAGCTCTTTCGTTTTTTTTCTTTTTTCGTTTAGGTTTCTTCCCCTACACATTTTAACAATACATATAATTCTGTTTCAGCATCTTGTTCACGAAATGCACACTTACGACCATTGTTGGTATCGTCCCGTTTCAAATCGTAATGGTGCTACCTCACATCGAATTTAGCAACAACAAATCTTTGTTTTAATGGTTAAATTAATTTGCAACATGGTTTGCCAATATAATTACTGTTTAACAGCTTAAATGTCCTTAGTTTATTATGGCATTGCTTTTTGCGTTTATCAAACTAAGTGTATAGCTATCTTTCAGAGTAAGCATTACATGTAATTTTGTTTTTTTCCTATGGAAATCTAAAAATATATTACAATAATTATAACATTGTAAACTTTCATATTATGTTCGTGAATTATCAGATTTGGATATGACGTCACTTAATTGATATTTAGTACACTTCGTTGATTTTCCAGTTTTTTTGGAAAAGATATCTGCACATTGAGTTTAATTAATTAAAACTTGTTATAATGCTACCACACTGGTTTCATCTGCAAACAATGTTAATTCACCATTAATTGACTGTCGTTGTGAAGTTAAGTGAGCAAGCTCATATTGGGCAATCGTTGATGATTCAATATTACTTGAATTACAATCCATAGCATTTGGCCTAAAGTAATTATGTAGCCATGGCCAACACGGTATATGCCGTAAGCAAGCTTTACGATAGTCTCGATGGCGAACAACGTATATGATAGGATTCCATATTATAGAAGATTTGGCACATAGTGCAGGTACCATCGTGAACGAAAGTGGTATTTCATCCGGGTTACCGAACATGACAGTGAGTGTGACAATCGAATATGGAGTCCAGCTCAGAAGAAATGCACCTGGAAAAGAAATAGAAACGTTTATGATACAAGAGGTTTAAATCTATATTATGAACACATGCATTCGTGTCTTTGTTTCAATTTCATTCCCTTTATCTGGATATACTATTCCGTTAAATATATATCTTCTTACATATGTTTAAACCAGTATTTCGGCTATGCGTGTCTATGACAACAAGCTTGTTCTATGCCACTTCATCATAAAATTTAGGTCAACAATAAAATGATGTTACATTGTTCGGTCCCATTTATCATTTTTAAACTAAATTGTAGTTACGATATTTTCTGCAACATATACTAACAGATCATTAACATAACTGTTTATTCTCAAACAATAGGTACCTCCAATCATTGACGTTACGGTATCTTCGCAAACAAAATACTCTTACAGATCATTAACGCAACGGTATATTATCAATCATTTAATACTTACAAATCATATACATAACCGTAAAGGCAACACGTTTCTCTCGGCTTCTACCTCGTAGTAGTCCACGACTTCCTTTGCCGTTACGGCGACGCATGCTTACTCGTAATGGTTTATTAGCTTCCCGATGGATCTAAATGAACAAAGTAAAAATTAGAACAAACATTTTGATTGATTATTGGGTGTTATAGAGAACATAATATGTAAAATATGTAATAAAAACTTTATTTGTTCAAGCGGGGACGAAAAACGACTTGATGGTTGTCTTTACTTTCCACATTTTTACCAAAGTATTATACTATTGAAGCATTGTGTACAATTAGGTAGCGCGAGGTTGTGTCCACCGACAAACCAAATTTAAGCCCTCAAGTGGCGTCGATCACATATGGTCACTTAGCCTGTATGCAGGTGTTAAATTCGCATTATGATAATTCTATGCATTGATTTCTTTTTTCCTATCATGGTGACCCTTATACATTTTATTTTTTAATTTCCGTAAAACAAGTGTGTAATAATTGTGTATTTAAAAATATTTCTTACGAAAAAGGATAAAATTGAAATTTAGATAATGATTTTTAAGTTGATGAACTACATAAATTGCATATGTTCAGATGTTCAAATTTACCAATGTGTAAGGTTATAACATAATTTTATGAGTTTCAAAAAAATAAAAATCATTTCTGTCACTATAAATCGACAGTCAATAGTACCATGCTGGGTTTATAAATCAAGCTAACACCTGTACAAGGATACAACTTTGTTCGTTTATGTTTCATAAAAAAATAGTTTTCTAGGACTGTAAATGTGACTTTTAATGGTGGCATGCTTGTGGCGACGCTGTATCGTCTCAGAGCTGTTGAAACAGAATACACTGTAACGGTATCTTCTCAATCATTAACATATACATAACCTTAAAGGCAACGCGTTTCTCTTGGCTTCTACCTCTTAGTTGTCTACGACTTTCTTTGCCGTTATTCTAACCTAAAATGCGACATACATAGACTACGGTTTTTTGTCGACGATATAAGCAGTTTTTAATACCTGCGGAATGCACCAATGAAATCAATGCCTTACGGGTGTCAAAATGATGTATATATCTGAATTAAAATTTGAATACGTAATTTAATACATTGTATGCTTGTAAATGGTACAAAAGTATTTTAAGTAATGCAATGTGCTTATATTATGTCATTTCAAAAGTGCGGTATCGTCCACGTTACCAATATAAATATATTTAATCAACCTTAGCGAACATTTGGCAGTGCCATTGTTTTGTCATTATAACTAAAACACATATCAGTAGGAAGGATTATGTTTACTTTTATCGTTTGTTGCAAAATGACCTCAAATTTGTATTCCTACATTGATATGTCAATCTTCCATTCATTTCATTTTGATCAACACTAACGCATTCATGGTACATATGTACCATATTGAAGACAAAAATAAGGCTGTCTAGGTCCTGCTGTCATTTTCAGTGCCTGCTGGTAATCACGATGTTTGATAACATGAATCTATAGATATGGGAGACGTACACGTGTAGACGCAGCAACAAGAACAGAACAAACATTGGGCGAGTCTATTTACAAATTGTCCATTACAACCAATTGTTGATTGTCTGATCTAAATTTAGTGGTTATTGCATATATTCTGTATAGTGACTGGCAGTACAATAGTGTTTACTAGATTTATTTTATTGTGAAACATGTTTTTATAATGTGTACGTCTTGCGCTAAACAACAACACATGATCCCTCTGTTGACCCAATTATCTTATCTGTCTATGCGTATACTAGAGGTTAATACATGATTGTCAGGTCGGGAGGTGATAATCCGCCCGGAAAATGAATAATGGACCGAATGTCACCTCCCGGCCCGACTTTGTCGTGTAATATTGTCTTTAATACACATATTTTGTTGCACTACTAAATGAGAGTTATAACAACTGACGCTCGAAAATCAATGCTAGATAGTTAAAATGATTTAAATAATATATGACACAAACTCGAGAATTGTAAGGAACTCGGAAATTCGAGCCAGATAATCGATATATGAGGTCTTCTGTCATATGTTTATCGTCAGAAGTGTCGATTCTCGACTTTGTTATCTCATATTTATATCATGCATTGTGAGTATGCATCTGAAAAGATCCCAAAAATAAAAAAAAATCCGTTGTTGTGAATTTTATTACATCCCTTTATGAAATGCTTTGTTTGTTATGTTTTAGTTAGGTTGCGCTTTATAAATGATGTTGTAATTGCTGTGTCCATAAAATGCTAACTGGTATCATAAACATGTATCTACGTGGCTTTAATATGCATATACTTACAAAAAGCCCAATTCCACAGCAGCAATATATAATGGCACCAAGTGGCAGAAGCCATGCCATAACGAGGATTGTCATGGCGTATGATAAATCAGACGGATGTTTACTTCTCCAGTTTACGGCACAACGCAATCGGATACCTTCTAATTGGTAGGAACTCCATCCTAGAACTTTTTGTAAAAGGAGAAAGAGTTATTATTTTCATGTTTTATTTTATGTTGTAATAAAAATAGAGATTAATAAACTTGTGAAATATCATATTTTTATTTCAAAGGGTGAATACAGCTTTTGTATGATCACAAATGGCAAAGATACGAGTAAGAATGTCGATGTTATAGTAAATATAGTATAAGAAATATTTTAATGAGATAAATTTTGTCCATAAATTTTATTATTCAAAATGGCGAAAAACGATGAAAATACATTTTTATTTGGTTTATTAACAGTGAAGCAAATAAAATATTGTTTTTTTAACATTATATTTATACTCAATGTGTATGTTTACTATGTAATCTGTTTCCTATTTTCCTATAGTTTTGTCGGACCCGATTAGCTCAGTCAGTTTCACGTCTGACTATCAATACAGGGGTCGTGAGTTCGAATCCCCCGCTCGGCAATAGTCTCCGTGATGATTGATATACAACATTTTGTCTCATAAGCATTCGTCTTTCACCACTGATTCAAGTGTGAAAGTTATCAGTTACTTGCGGAGACGGGGTGTTTTAGAGTACTGGTTAATCCCAGGAAACAGTGGTTAGGTTTACTTATCGTCTGTAAGCCCTCGATGGCATATAAATGACGCTAAATATTCATTCATTCATTCAATCAATCAATAAAATATTCAACTGTATAATTATTTGAAACAATATGTTCGTTTAGCTGTTAACACTGTTTTGTTTTCGTTTTGTAGATGTTTCCTTATTATATATTTATTTGCCCTATCCATTAAATCGTTAAATGTTAATGGAATACTAAAAAAATAAATAAAGATCTGTAACAAGTTATCAAATCACACTATTGCACTTGGTGAACATATTAAATGAATATTGAATAAAATCAACGTCAATCCGTCATGACCGTATTGCCAAAAATGTCGAGTATAATCCCATCTGCATATACAAATTATATATAATCACTTTCCAAACTGAAATGTGTATACGCTTGTAACAGGACTGTCCGGGATTCAAGCCAGGACAATTGGATGACAGAATATAATCTTCCGGATGCGCTCGCCAGACAACTGTCATATACTTCTTGCTTTACGTGCTCGAAATCCCATAGAGACCAGCAGATCATAACTTAAGAATGTTTATTAAAAGATAGTTATGGAAAGTATATACTGAACAAAAACAAAATAACACAAATCTCTAAAAAAAAATACAAAGGAATCAAAAATTTCAATCATCAGATTGAGTGCATTATCTCGAGCTTAACTGAAAGGAAATGAGACATAACACGGTTAATGTGATCACTTATAATATGGAGGATATTTGCTCGTTTTGGTGTAAGATCGAATTATATTTCATCAAGTAATCACCAAAAGTCATACTCATATATATATATTCATATATCATTCTTGGTGATCACGAGATGAAATATAATTTGATCTTACCCCAAAAATAAACAAACTTTTTATTTTATGCATTTACATATTGTTTTTGTTCATTTTGACCTCAAATTGCCATTATATATTATTTGATTTATAAAAATAAATAAAGTAGATCTAGTTTTTTTTTGAAATATATATTTTTAGATTAATATGCAAGGACAAAAAAACATAATTTCACTGTTTGAAACAGTTGATTATCATTAATAATCCACTGAGAAATATCTATAATTCATCAAAAAACATAAAATAAATAATAATCTTATGGTGAAAGAATTTGAGTATTTATTTACAGGGGAAGTCAAAAAGGATTGATATCGATTGGAGTTCATGGTTGCTTAGTATGAACTATGTATTCGTTTTAATACTTATTGTACTTAAACTATTAATAATATTTGAGAAATATATAGCAATTATCGACTTTTTAAATTGAATGCTGAGGTGCAATATTGATATCTAATATTGTATATTGAACAATTTAATATTGTCATATTCCGACTGGATTTCAAGGTATCTTGGTATTAATTGTAGTACTAACAATACAGTATGTGATTGTACAGGCTCAAATGTCGTCTTTTTACCGTCTTTTTACCGGACGTGAATGTTGTTCATATTGTATAGTGTACAGACCAAAGTCAAAGCCTAATACATTTTGCATTACCAGTATGGTATGTAGATTTAAATATTACATGTTTGGCAGAAATGAATGTCATTTGATAAAGTGTATGAGGCAGTGTGAAGTATTGAACAAATTGCTGCATACATCTAATGTGACTTACTACAGACGATCGTTTAATATTGCTTTCTATAGACGGACGTGTAATATCACTTGTTAAAGACGGACGTCTATTGTGGCTTGCTACAGACGGACGTCTCATGTAGCTTGCTGTAGACGGATGTCTTATGTGGCTTGCTATGGACGGACGTTTAATGTCGTTTGCTGTAGACGGACGTCTAATGTGACTTGCTACAGATGGACGTCTAATGTCGCTTTCCAGAGACGGATGTCTAATATCGCTTGCTATAAACGGATGTCTAATGTGACTTGATATAGACGAACGTATAATGTGGCTTGCTACAGACGGACGTCTAATGAGGCTTGCTACAGATGGACGTCGAATGGTGCTTGCTACAGATAGACGTCTAATGTGGCTTGCCACAGACGGACGTCTAATATCGCTTGCTACAGACGGACGTCGAATGTCGCTTGCTATAGACGGACTTCTAATGTGGTTTGTTGTAGACGGACGTCTAATGTGGCTTGCTACAGATGGACGTCTAATGTGGCTTGCTACATATGGACGTCTAATGTGGCTTGCTACAGACGGACATCTCATGTGGCTTGCTATAAACGGACGTCTAATGTGACTTGCTATAGACGGACGTCTAATGTGGCTTGCTACAGACGGACGTCTTATGTGGCTTGCTACAGATGGACGTCGAATGGTGCTTGCTACAGATAGACGTCTAATGTGGCTTGCCACAGACGGACGTCTTATATCGCTTGCTACAGACGGACGTCGAATGTCGCTTGCTATAGACGGACGTCTAATGTGTTTTTTTGTAGACGGACGTCTAATGTGGCTTGCTACAGATGAACGTCTAATGTGGCTTGCTACATATGGACGTCTAATGTGGCTTGCTACAGACGGACGTCTAATGTGGCTTACTACAGACGGACGTCTAATGTGGTTTGCTACAGACAGACGTCTAATGTTGCTTGCTACAGTCCGACTTCTAATGTGGCTTGCTATAGACGGACGTCTAATGTGGCTTGCTACAGACGGACGTCTAATATCGCTTGCTACAGACGGACGTCTAATATCGCTTGCTACAGACGGACGTCGAATGTGGCTTGCTATAAACGGACGTCTAATGTGGCTTGCTATAGACGGATGTCTAATGTGGCTTGTTACAAACGGACGTCGTATGTAGCTTGCTATAGATGGACGTCGAATGTCGCTTGCTATAGACGGACGTCTAATGTTGTTTGTTAGAGACGGACGTCTAGTGTCGCTTACTGCAGACAGACGTTTAATGTCGCTTGTTAGAGACTGACGTCTAATGCCGTTCGGTACATTATACGCACTGTTCACTTGTCTAAGTACTGTATTACTTTCGGAGTAAACATAATTAACTTTAAAAGCTATATAAGTTTGCCTGTTTTTTTGTCTATGTGTCGCTTGATATTTTGAGTATGATATTTTGAAATGTCCTGGTTCATAACTGAATCTAAAGCGTCTTGCTAAGAACACTCTGGTAGTGTGTATTATCGTACATTAGATTAGAAATGTATGGTATTTATTTGAATCCAAAGGCGTCCTTGATGGCGTTCATATCTCAACATTAATAAAATAAAATAAATTGAATGCCGTTTGTGTGCTTCTTTAAAACGATAAAGTTGATCTGGGTTGATATTGTGTTTTTAAAGACATTTTGTAGTGATTTAGATTTTAATTTTCTGTCTGGTGTTTGAGACCGTTTTTTTTTTACAACAATGCTTCCAACTGAATGATACCTTGATACCAGCTGATACAGATCGATTGTTATGAGAGGATGGTTGTATATCAATTTGAACATTTAATTGTAAAAATATTTTATGATGTCTATACAAAAGGCAACCCTATACCATATATTATACATTTTACTATCCCCGAACTTTCTTTTGAAAAAAAAAAATATTGAATTTTCGTTTCCGTAAAGCAAATCAGAAAATAACTAATAAAACCTGACTATAGAACAAACCATTTGTTAATAATTCTTAAAATTGAGTTCATGGTGGAAAGTCAAATTGGAAAATTAACGATGCTCTTTTGAAATATATAAAATGTGTAAGTGAAATTAAAACAATGCAAGATCCATTAAATGTACGATATATTAATACTGACATTCGGAACAACACAACACATTATAACATAACTAATTTGACACAACAAATAAAGATAAATCAATCAATTATGCGATATCAATTTATTTTAGTTGTGCTTCTTTTTTTAAATAACTGGGAAGACTATGTCTTATTCATATTTTATTAACACATACTATATTATAATATATATAAAAATAAGGCAGATAGGGGATATTTCATACTCGATCAATAAACAATAGAAAAAAAAGAAAGAACAACTACATACTGTAATTTTTATTGACTATCTTTTTCTTGAATTCACATTTATGTACTAGTGCAATTATGATCATGACTCACCTGGAAGAATTGACCATAACAGTCCGTAACAATAACAACAGCAGACAGTCGTTATGGCGATGCGCATGTTAACAGGTTTAAAGCTGACTGGTTTGGCGATAACTAGGTAACGGTCAATGGCGATAATGGCGAGAAGGGATATCTGTGTTAGGCCCAATAACGTCGTTGTAAACCCGTAATAAACACATCCTGTTACAATGAAATGGGAAATTATCATTGATATCATCACCGTTTTTTATTATATAGCTATATAATAAAAGTGGTTTAAACCTATTTGCAACACATTACACATGATATATGACACGTCAATTTTTATTAATGGAAGAATACCTCAGAATGAATATGAGACAAACAAGATTCCTTTCCGAAAGTAACTGACGAACTTTCTCATATTGCGTTTTTGGACAGAAATGTTGGAATTACAAATTAAACCCTAATTAAAATAATTTTGTTAAGAATTAATAAATTTGACGTTTATCTTATGTTATGACGACATGTCAAACTGAAGGCAACTTCTTAACAACAATAAGTAATATAAACAATATATAAAAGTAAAGCTAATGGTATTTTAAAGTTATATTCATTTCATTGATATCATTAATTAAGAGCAGGTAATTCCAACCACATCTTATAAGTGGTATGCCTTATGAAGTTTTGATTCCTGTGTCTGGCCAGTTATTCCATACGGTGCTGCAATTTGGGGCTTTAAATCACATTCATGCATTAACACGATTCAAAATAGAGCAAAGCGTTTATTTTCTGTGAGTTGGCAAATATACTCCGTCAGCTGCAGTGGCTGCCGATATGGGCTAGTTGTCCTCTCATGATGAACAATGGAAAACTGTTTGTAATATTTGGATTTGTCATATAAATATGAGTGATTTAAGAATAGATAAAAGTATTTTACATGGGCTTTTTAAAAAGCCAATCGTTCATGTAAAAATTGGATAAATGTGATGGTTGATAAATTTAGTTTAAACTTATTTATTTTACTTTGATTGTGAAACAAGTTCTTACAACTTAGACACATCGAGCTCGAAGTCTTCCTGGGTAGAACCAGTACAAAGCATATGAGGAAAAAGTGTCTTGCTCAAGGACACCACACATAGCCTTGGCGGAGGATCGAACCACGACCCTCCGATCATATTTTAAAAGTCTCAACCTCGACTATTATCGTACCTTTCTCCAATAAAGTGTATAAATAGGATATATAAGCGTCTTTTATAAAAATTTACATTGCAGACTGGTCGAAAAGTCTGGATTTAATGGGAGGTCGACGCAATAAATGCCGAAGTAAACTTAGAACATATCGGCTTTACAAGTCAAATTATGTTGTTGAGTCGTATTGTAAAGTAATATTTCCCTTAAAACATAGAGTGGCCCTTTTTTCTACATTCAGCAGTGGGGTTGCTCCATCAAAAATATAAACAGTTCGATATGAAAATCTGTTTAAAATGAACGTTGATGTCCATTTTGTAAATGTGAGGTAGAAACTGAACTGCATGCTCTTTTAGGATGTCGATATTTTGTTTAAACACGCGAAACGATGATTTACTAAGCTCTATTTTATGTAACAATTTCATCACATCATTAGATATATATATATATATATATATATATATTGCAAAAACGTAATTATATTTTATATAGATAATGTAATAGCTCATTTCGATATACGTAAAAAGGCATTCTAATACTTCTAATACTGCGATGTGAAATTCAATGCTTACCAGTTCACTGTTGATTTTATCTATAGTGCTATTCGATTTCTGTAATCATTTTTTAAGCTTTAAGTAGCAGTGGCATAAGTAACTCTTTTTCTCCTCACATTGTCACCATATAATTCTTAATAACGTTTGACTATATGTCAAGATTAGCACCGGCCTCTCACTCCCGAGAGATGACATTTATTGTTTGTCGTTGTGCCGTATATTTTCCAAAATGCCAATGATGATTTACATAATCAGAATTTAAATAACAAATATCGAGTGTGTGTGCTTTACTTTATGCCTGACCTTGCCCAATAAGTGACATCCAATGAACGGAGTTGGACAGTATGAAATAGTTTTCATAATCAAACACAACCACACCCACCAAACCGTATTTTTACCTAGCTGATTGCTAATGTTTCCTACCAAATCGTATTTTTGACGTTGTTTGTTGTTAGTGTTTCCCACCAGATCGTATTTTTTACCAAGCTGGTTGTGAATGTTTCCCACCAAATCGTATTTTTGACATAGTTTGTTGTTAGTGTTTCCCACCAGATCGTATTTTTTACCTAGCTGGTTGTTAATGTTTCCTACAAAATCGTATTTTTTTACATAGGTGGTTGTTAAAGTTTCCCATCAAATAGTATATTTTACCTAGCTGGTTGTTAATGTTTTCCACCAAATCGTATTTTTGACCTAGCTGGTTGTTAGTGTTTCCTACCAAATCGTATTTTTTTTACATAGGTGGTTGTTAATGTTTCCCATCAAATAGTATTTTTTTACATAGGTGGTTGTTAATGTTTCCCATCAAATAGTATTTTTTACCTAGCTAGTTGTTTTTGTTTTCAACAAATCGTATTTTTGACCTAGCTGGTTGTTTATGTTTCCCATCAGATCGTTTTCCTACATATTGAATTAATAAAATCCTCAAACTGTATTATCGCAAATAGCAAGTAGTTCACATAAAACAGAATTACGATTATATTTATAAAATATATATTATCAATTTATAAAATAACAGATAGTTCACATCAAAAACGTGGCATTTACTTGTCAAATATCTTTAGCTGATCAAGTTAGGATTAAAGATAAATATGAAACCTGTAGATTTTGACACAAGAAAGCAGATGTAACAAACTTACAAACCTGTGTCTCCGAAAATCCATTTCTTGCATATAACTGCTACAATCACCATCCAAACTCCAAAAAGGCACATGGACACGTCACTTATTGCCAATCCCACGATAAACACATTATGCACTTTGCGTAGATAACTCTCTTTGACGAATACATAAATCGTCAAAGTATTTTGAACAAGCCCCATAATAAATATTAGTACAAGCATAGCACCAAATATCACATAAACTACATCAGGCACCAATAAATCACTTTGTACATATATGCCATGATTTAGAGCCGTATTCGTTATTGAAAGATTACTATTGACTCCACGTCTTGCATATCCGTTCAACTCCAATAGTGAATTATCCATTGGCACTAGATGAATCACTGCTGAGGATGATAAGATCTTAAGACGTTTAACGTGAATGGCTGAATAGCTACCTTAAGTACTAAATATCCGACCGTCTTTCCGACGCTGTGACAGTGTTACGTGATATCTGAAGTATAAACACAGTGGCACATCCGGATTAACTACACATCACATTTATATTTTCATGACTGTTTTTATTTATGATGTTTAGTCGAAAATGATACATAATAAAACGATAATCAAAATGACAAATAACACAGAAATGGGAGCAATGTCGTAATTGGGTGTTTAAACCGTTGGTACTGTTAAAAAATATTATAACAAATAATGCAAATAAAGCAAGGACGAAAATAGTATAACGAAATCTGTTTTAAAGATTCGGCACACACGTGGGTAAACGAAATAAGTGACCCAAATTCAGTTGTTTCTTTTAAGAAACCACGTTGCAGTCTTATGGATACATTAAATGGTCCCAGGCAAAATATTTCCATTGATCACAAAAATAATTTTTTCAATTTTTGGCATAATTTTCTTATAAAGAAAAATAGGGGTTATCTATTTTAAATATAAAGTGCCATATGTGGTGTGTCTCTTAATTTACTTAATAAAAATATTTGGTCAGTGCTTATATCACTTCTGATTATGCAAGTAAAGAAAACTGTAATCTTTGCAGGTCATGATAACGCCGATGATTATATATATATAAACGCTTTATGTATCGTGCTTGCCAATAAACGGCACGAACATCATATAAGCGTTTCACTATTTTATTTCTCATGTAATCTATTAAGTTATTTTCTATCACTGCAAAAATATAATTAATGATAATATGTTTGTTAAACCAAACTTAATAAAATAATATTTAAATTGAAACAGTTTAATTAAAGAAATATTGATTATTTCAAATTGTGATTTTATTTAAATAAGACTTGTTAAATTATATTTCTTTCATGTTAATATTCATGATCAATGAAAATAGTCGGCATGAACATAATATAAGGTCTCACTACACAGTTGAATTTTGTTCTTTGTTCTGTATAAAATAAGGTCTAGGTAAAAAAAGAATTCTACATTGAATTTTTCTGTAAGATTTATTTCATTTCATGAATGGAAACCCACATAAAAATGCACAATAACTTATAGGTTGACCACGTTTTTTTTTTTAAAAAAAAAAGGTACAGTGACACCCTGCGATTTTTGAAAAAACAGTCCTCAAATGCTTTCAGTAATACGTGCATATGTTGAAATCCTATAAAAGTCACTTTTTAACACCCGTGATGTCTTATTGCAGTGTATGCTATACAAACATTTGCTCTACTCATCTGCAGCAAGAAATCACAGCTACTTTGAACCATTTTGAAAATATATCAAAACCAAATTACATAGGCCTAATAAGATATATTTAATTACGTTACTTTATTAAATAAACACCGTTTTTTTCTAATTTACTAGACATGAGCATTCAGGTCACGTCGGACTAATAATCTTGTCAAAATTAACTTCTTATATTGGTATATACCGTCATAAAATTATACCTTAATATCATTTTCATGTCATGTCCTGCTTTCTTTACTATTTTCTATAAGTAACCAAAATCAGCTCTAAAACCGTAATACAGCTTACTCGTAATGCAATAAAGCGTATTGAACCTGGGTCCATTAATTGTAAGAATTCCATAAAATAGCATCAATCTTTAAATGTTATTGCTTAATAATGTAATTTTCTAATAACTATTTATCTCGAGATATGTTTCTTGGCTCTCAAGCGTACACTTTTGTTCCATGTTAAGAGAAAACTATTGCACACATATCAGTTTAATGTTTCTGGTAGTGACAGCGCATTTATAAAGAAACACATTCAGGTCTCACTACACAGTTTGATTTTGTTATTTGTTCTACCAAATGTCTATGATTTCCACATATAATCGTTTTAAAAGTATTTATTGTCATAGCAGGAATGTATCCGCACATTAGATGCACAATAACTTGTATGCTGGCAGGGCAGTGACCACCTAAAAGTATTTTGAAAAAGTAATACTCAAATACTCATAAATACATGAATCTGATAAAACCCTATAAAAGTCACGTTATAACCGAAATCCTGCCTTATTGTATAATATACGATGTGCCGGCTTTACTCATATGCAGTAATGTATCACAGCCCGTACGAACAATTTTCAAAATATTTCAAACCAAATTACATAGAACAGTTTTAAGTGTAAGAATCTTGCTACCGTGACAAAAAAGGTCGCAACTGTGTAGTGATAAAGAACTATATAGGAGTGCTTGCTTATTATTGAATTTGCTAAGCGTGATGCAAAAACATATGTCCTTGCCTCTCTCTCGGACAATATATCAGTGATGATAACCTGAAATTAGCATGCATTGCAAACTTATTTGCAGGACGATGGTACTGAACGCAGCTCTAATCACGTTGACAGACTCGAGACGGAAGCCGTTCAGATGTAATAAAGCATTAACATGAAATGTAATCACGTTAAATATATATAATCAATCATGATATTTAATAACTATTAACGTCATACCGAAGACATTAAATCACGTCAAATCATATTTCGGAATAAAAGACAGTGACATTTTTTTTTATTATACATAACTATATTCATTTCCAGACACAAGCGCGAAAATGTACTTTTGTATAATAGGCAATGTGCCAGGAATAGAATTTGAGAATTAAAAAATCCAATACATTTATACACCAATATTTATTATCAACTTAATACTTAACCAAACACAATACAACTATATAAATCATATATCCATAAATATGCCATCGATCTTGCATTCACAATAAAACTCCGGACTAAATGAATTCCCCAAGCAATAAAATAAAAACAGTCTCAATTTTCTATTGAACGTCCGTGAACACATTTAGGAAACAAAACTATACTACTGTGAAATCATTTCTTTTCGTGAGCGAGCAATTATCGTTAATTTCTTGGCGGCCTCGAAAATGAAATTAAATCGCAACAAAATGGTCGTGGGTAAAATTTGGTTACATCTGTTACTTGTACCTAAAACGTAGACCTACCTCTCTTAGCTAGATCTAAATTATATCCGATAGCTTCTATTTAGTGTGCACATTTTGGTATTAGATTGAAAGTAAAACTAGATTTTAAATATTTTAATTTAGTGCGCTGATTAAGTTAAAACAAGGTAACTCTAATAATATTCATCAGTTTTATTACATAAAATATGCGTGTCAGTATAAGAGGTCCAGTGTTTACTCGTGTGTATTGCCTTTTCATCACTGTGAAAAACGCTAAAAATAGACCAATTCTTAGTAAGATATGTCAATTACAGTAGTTAACGACACAAACACGTCAGCGTGATGGTTTTTTTTCCAGCATTCTTTTTTGTAGCTATTTTTAAAAGAGAAAATATGATTTCGAATAAATAGGAAACAGAATTTTAGTATTTAATTAACACGAGCTGCTGGAAGGAAATCGAGCTCGACTATTCAAATATTTGTCACAAAAGTACAGATTTTATTGAGACTGATGGCAAATCCAAGCTAACAAGAGTTATTTAACTTCCTAAATCGAGTAGGCTTTATAACTGCAATACTGTGTTTTGAATATAAATGCAATACATGACTGTTGAATTTCGATCAAATGCATTGAGTGTTTGTTGTGATATTGACTTGATGGTACTTGCACGTAAAACTTAACAATATTGTCTAAGTCAAACAAGGGCAATAATTTGCATTGTATTCATGCAAGAGTTATCTAACTTAGTGATTGTAGTACGTTTGATGACTAGGACGTCTTGTGTGAAGTGTCAGTTCAATACATTAAATGATTGGTGAGATATTGACGTAAAACTTTAATCAGAATTTCTAAGTCAAACAAGGGCAATAATTTTGCATAATAGAGGTCTAAGAGTTTTCTACCTTAGTTAGTGTAGTAGGTTTGATGACTGCAAGTCTTTTGTAAAGTTTCCACTTAATACGTTCAGTAGTTAGTGAGATATGGGCTTGATGGTACTTGCACACAACACTTTAACCCGATCTTCTAAGTCAAACAATTATTTGTATTACATTCATGCAAGAGTTATCCTACTTAGTTATTGTAGTAGATTTGATAACTGAGAAGTCTTGTGTAACGTTTCAAATAAAAACATGCAATGGTTAATGAGGTATGCAAAACTTTAACCAAGGTGTGACGTCGTAAACCCCAAACTTACTATGGACTAGCATTTTCCGTTTTATTCATAATGTGTGTTATGTCAATCACACGCATATATAAATGTGATGATAATGGAAAGAGCAAGGCTGTGCACATTTATAAACAAGATTGTAGCTTGCCAGCAACGCTCATGACATGGTGATGACCGGTGGTGTCACTTCCTAGTTATACTAGTGTGTCATTCAATGCTATGTCTCCTGTTGGCTATGTATTTGTTTATATACTATCATATAAATGGCAACTATCATATAAATGACAACTATCATATCAATGGCAACTATCATATAAATGGCAACGAATATTTATCCAGTGCCACATAAAACTGTTTTGTGTTAGATACAAAATAATAAGCAAATGTTAATGTATATAATTCGTCCCACTGATGTAATATGGTACCACGTGTATTTAAAATAAGAGTACCGTTTTGCACCAATGGGGCGATATATACGTGGAATTTGTCTAGATGTACATTGGGATAATGTAATTCTCGATGATTTACGTATTTCCAATCGGTAGCTATTTCTGGTTTGTATATGCAGATACGCGTTCTGGATATAAGAAAAGCCTACAGCTATCACATGATAAGATACATGTACTGGAACCGAGATATATCCCAATTCGGGTAAATAAATCTATTATTTTCTTAATCAAGAATGAAAATTAATACAATTTCATATTACATCTTATCTATTAAAAAATACGTCCAGTTCAGTTCAATGCGATGGAGGCAATTTTCTCAATAATTCCTCTAGGTAAAGTCACTCGGGCATTAATTTGTGCGTATGCGTATTTAAGTAAATCGAAGGGAATGAGTAATAACTTTACTCAGGAGCTCAATAATTTCTAGATAGTTGTCACCAGAATGTTTCAATACAATGTTTAAAATAAGATGAACTGTTCCTATGAATTGATTTATTTTAATTTTTATTTCTTCTGTGGCACTGAAGGAATTTTCACAATGCAAGTGTAATGACATAAAATAGTGTCATGAACAGCAATTGTATGCAACTAGTCATTTAGATTTAAATAACCCGTTCTAATTTGAGCAATTTTGCAGTAAAGATTTCTATAAGGGATGTCAAGGTAAACTTTATCACATACATTAGATGGATGATACGGTCGAAAACGACATCTGTCGGATAAATCCCACTGTCGTTGCCATTTTACTGTGCCTGTTTCCCTGGCTTCTCTCTTGATATCAGAGTGTGTTGTTGTTGTAACTTATGTCTCAATACTTTCTGCTTCTTTGCATGTTTTGTTTGCTAAATTATCAGCAATTGCTTTTCCTAGGATATCAGCATGACATTGTGTCCAAGATATCTGTTCACATAATTTTCTTTATCTGCTGTGTCAAATTCTATTTCATATCTGTTTGATTTTTGCTTTGGTTTATTAACACATTTCATAACGAAAATAAGCTCAAGCTATGGTTTACAATTTGTTGAAGCTCTGGTGTGTCCCTTTAAGATTAATGCATATGTATCAAACATACATTTATACGGTTTGTTTAGCGATGGCCCGCCCCGGCCCTCACATACCACTACGTAGTGATTAAATGGATCACATTTTAGTGATTGAAATTCAAAAAAGAAAAAGAAAAAAAAAATGTTTTGTTCTCTATTGTTTTAATAAGATTTGTTGTTTATTTCACATTATTTTTTGTAATGTATCAGTACCAGTCCCAGATATATTATTCCAATCATATCTGGTGCAAAATACGATTGTTTTATATCAATAACATAGTTTATCTTATTATTATCGCCGATATATAAAATAGACATGACCCTTGGGATAACGTGGATGATTTATCATGTATAATCTCAGTTAGGGGTCCGTTAACGTTCAAACATTTCCAGGCATCATCGATTAAACCCGAGTAACCGGTTAAGTTTCAATTTACATAGATACTACCGAACTTGTTATATTCCTGCATTGCACACCTGTACGAAATGTTAAGCCCGGTAAAGAGACGTATACGTATAAAAATACGCCTTGATTTTTTTTATATTTCATATTAAGCAGTAAAAAACGAATTCAGATCAAATTGACAAGTAAATTTGTCTGAAAATGGGGCGAAATAGGTCAATAAACATTAAAAAAAAAACGTGCAAAAAATATGTGTGAAAAAACACGTGAAGAAAAAATATTAGCAGAAAAAAATAAGTGTGAAAAAAATACGTGAGCATTATATTACGTGGGCAATAGAATAACGTCTAAAATGAAGTGTAAACAAGACGTAAAATGAACGAAATATGCAAATTAGTCGTTATATTACATTTGTAGCAATATTTAGTCTAAGACTTAAGATTTAACGTCTAAAAAATGTTACGTCTAAAACTGAAGTTATTACGTCAAAAACTGAAAATATTACTCTTTAAATATGATGACATGTAAACCCAAAGAAACTGTTACAAAAGCTCATTTTTCTAAGTCATAAATTTTGATATATTAGAAATATGTGATTGTGAAATGATTAGCGTTTTAATATTAGAGAAGATGGTTTTCATCTATGAAACATTACTTTTTTTTGCTTAATTCTACTTAATTGGAAAGCTACAGCTGTCATCTAGTGGTAGAGCTGTAGAGTGGTAGTCTGCACTACATTCAGATGGGTTCGATCCCCAGTCAGGTAATACCAAACTATTCAAAAGATTGTACAAGTAAAAATTGCGACAGCATATAAAATAAATTGGTAACTTGTTTTGTGTATGCGGCACGATACTTCAGTGAAATAGCACTGACCTAACAACCGTTTAAAGTACAAACCGATTTAAATATTGTTTGTAAGTGTCTGGATATCACAAAAAAAACAAGTATTAATCTTAAGAAAACTAGTTACATGTAGTAGTGAAATAGTATATTCCATTAAGTGATTACAGTATAACATAATGACAGAAAGGTTTGAGCAACTGATTTTTCATCCAATGTATTTTTTTCAAATTGCCAGTAAATAGCATTCTTCAACTTAAGGCGCTCGCCTTTTGTTCAGTGACATTTGACAAAACAATACAAGAATACCAATTCTTCTAAAAAGGTATCAAAAGATCATTAAAAGCTAATATTGCAAGTCATTTTGTATAACATGAATATAAATTGTCTGAATAACATATTGTGAACAGTAATTAAGCAGGCAAACAAGTACAAAATCGGCAAAATTTATACAAATGCCATTGAAACTGAACACTGGTATTCTTCATCCAACCACAAATTGTATTTAGAAAATGAATAATCTTTAACATTTCAAAGAATAGTTTATAAAACAAAACTAGCTGTAAGATATGACTTGTTTCATTCAAAAAGTTTGTTTCAAATATGTTTTATCAAAAGTAATACTTGAAGACGTAATCGTAATAAACACGACACTTTAGGATTGCAAGCAATTGACAAGTCCCCTATTGGTTTTCAGGTTGTATATCTAATTTTAACTTTTTTGTTGCCATAGTCACCACAAGTTTTTCCGCTTTATTATATATTATCAACTGAGAAAAAAATGAAAATGAACTAAATTTTATTAAAAAAGATACATTAAAAAATACATTTTTTTCCAACACTGTCTTTCACTGTCCTTTGGTATGATGGCATATATACATAGATAATCTAGTCTGTGTAATTACCAATATCAAAATGAAAAGTTCTATACTATATATTTAACAATCTCAACTGCACAATGCATTTTTTTCATATTCTTCAGCTTTTATCTTGAATATCCGATAGCTACTGTAATTGAACTATACTTGTAAAACACCTTACACGTTTACGAAAGGTTCCATTAAACTGCTGCGGTAGCAGAGTGGTCTTGGAAGACCCCGTTTCAAGATCACTTTCAAATCACTACAGAGTATTTTTTTTTATTCGAATCAAACTCAATCTAAAACCTTTGTGAGATAATTTTTCAGGACTTTATTTGCATTAAAATCGGGATTATATCAAAATAAATTCTGAAAATCTCCTCCATCAACTGGTAGATGCTAAAGTAAATACCCTGCAGTAAAAACCACTATATTAACTGTAATCGGCCTAAATGAACTATAGATTTACTGCATTTCATTTCCCAATGAAAAACGCTTGCAGCTCGGCAGAGCTAAAAGGACCAGTTTGCACTTAATTGGTTGCACGATTTTGATTTACTTGCCGTTAGTTTCACTTGACGTTTACCGTAGGTTGTCCTACAAATGCGTGCACTTATTTAGTCAGTTGACAACTTCGCCGTTACAATAATGACATCGGCTTTGCGGTTTGATGCGTATAATTTGCATTTTAAATACCAAATAACAAAATAACGTAATAGTCAATACTCAGTTATAAGAAGCAATTAATAAACAAAATTGTTATTAAGTGATTTAATATTCGCCTAGTTAATGGTTCGCAGCCATATTGGCCAATATTAAATCACCAAATTGATATTTGATAATACCAAATTCTTGAATAATGGTACTAGCGTGCAACCTCACTTTGGCATTCATCATTTATAGGATATTCTGCTCGGCCCAGTGTCAGTTTCATGTGTTTGTGGTATGATACTCTAATGTGACAAATCTCATAACAGTGTCTCAAGTAGACATAGTTGCGCTATATGACTGAAATCTTTTTTGAATCAATGCTAACACCATTCAACAATATTAGCAAAATAAGCCTATATACCAGTACAATGTAGTGTTAAATACAACTCTATAATCTTTACCTCGTCATCAACTGTCGGATGAGCTTCTGGACCAGGAGCTGCCTCTGCTGTTTTAGTAGATGTTGTAGTTATTGAGGATTTTCTGTTAAAAAGTGTTTGTTTTTTCGTGGAGATCTTCTTAGCGTTTTATTTTGTATTTTGAGCTGGACCAGCTGGTTATGGAACATCTATATTTTATATATGAGGCATATTCTGAGTTTTGGTGATCTCTCCTTCTATGCCAGCAGTTATTTCTACTGCGTTAGATATTTCAGTAGCTGAAGGATTTCTATTGAAAGGTATTTTTCGTGGTGATGTTCTAAAGCCTTAGGTGTATGTGCTTGATGTAATTTGAGCTCGACTAATAGTTGAATCAAAATGTATCTCATTCTGAACAGATGTTTGCGGTATGTTACAATAAACTTTAAGGCTGTTGGGCATTTCGCGAGTTGGAGTGAATGCACGATCAAATGTTTTATGGGCCATGTTTTGTACCGGGATGAGCATCCGTGTTTGTGTCTAAGATGTTGTTTCAGATGGCCAATTTGGCTTTCATCATGAGCCATGTACTGAAATTGAGATATTATAGACTGCGGCTTAATAGTCTGGATTAAAGACAGACTGAGTTAGGATGAATCTGTCCTGAACTGGTGTATGTTGTATGGCTTTTAAAGAAGACTGACCAACTGACGTATCTTGTATTCAGCTAATCATTTTATTATTGCAATACCAAACTATAAACCGATTCAGCTATTTTGAAACTACGCCATTCTATTTTTAGATGGAACCTTCCGTATTGGGGTTGTTTGTAGTATGATAGCACATTTATCTGTTACATAAATAATAAAATAAACTAGACATCAATATTAAGTGTGTTGTACTACTGTCTGTTCCGATAGCGTAGTGGTAATGGTTTGAACTGTCAACCTAAATGTCGCAAGTTCAAGCCTTATTTATGTTGATTTTTTTAAAAATTTATTTCCCATAAAAGTATCCCAGTGTACTGTTTCAATGTGTTTTTTTTTAATTTGGTAAGTGTTGGTAGCAACCTCTTCTTTATATCCATTGCCTGTATACAGGTCTCACTTAAGAATTGCCCCCCCCCCCCCTCTCCTTACATTATCACATGACGGTATCAAGGTTTTTGCGTCAAAGAAATTAGAGCTGTGTCAAGCGGTTTGGCTTTTTTTTTTGGTAAAATACATAAAATGTCATTTGTGTATATGGGAACATTTTTATTATTGCTGCAGAGTTTGGATGACATTAGGAACTCGTTGGTAAAACTATCGAAATTGTGAAAAAATAACCTGGTCAACCTCAAGTTTCGTTCCGCATAATTAACCCAATAGAGGACAATCTATGGGAACAATGCACTTTTGGAACCATTGATTATGTATCCAGTGTTCAAGAAGCGCATGTCTGTATGTTGAACAGTACAAAATTAATTGTTGTGCGAGATTACTTATAGCGTAGCGTCTCACCACACCAAGTCAAAATCATCTAAAACAATTCTGTCCGATTGTGGCTTCCGAGGAGACTCCGATGCCGGTGCCGATTTGCTGCTGCAGATTACAGCTGACGTAATATGTACGTGTGCATATGAATAAAACATTGTAAGTAAATTTTCTCCGCGAACGTTGATTTTAACATAAAATCGTTGCATTTTATTAATTTTGTAGTTGTTAACGGACAATAGTATAATACAGTTAATATTGTATATTAAGACACTCTGATACTTTTATGGCAAATACAAATGCAAATAAAAAATCAACATAGGTACGTCTCGAACACGCGACATTTGGGTTGACAATTAAAACCGTTACCATTACGCTATCGGAACAGACAGTGGTACAAACACTTACTATTAATATCTAGTTTGTTTTATAGTTTATGTAACAGATAAATCTGCTATCTTACTACAAACACCACTAATACGGAAGGTTCCATCTAGAAATAGAATGACGTAGTTTCAAAATAGCTGAATCGGTTTATACATGCACATGTATAAACAAAATAAAATATTTTAGAAAAGCGGGGTAGAAGTATCCTAAGTTGGTGGTAGCGATATATTTTTTCTTCATTGAAAAGTAAATCAAAAGATGACTGCACCATCTTTTATTTTTCACTTACCTCGTAATATAAATCGCTAGTATCAGGAACAGAAGTAGAAACAGCTGCTGTGGGAGAAGTTTCAGCATGAACGTCATTATGCTGAATGAACTTTCTGACATATATTTGTACCTCAGGTTTGATAAGTTTTAAACAAATCCAAAACATCTGAGGATGGAGCAGTTGTAAGAAAAAAAGAAGAAAAACATTCATTAATTTCAGAGTCTCTATATATTGACAGATTTTGTCATTATGGAAGTTATGAGCTAAATAGCTTCTTAAAGCCATAAATATCATCAGGTCACATAAGCTTTATGAATCAATATGAAATAAGATTGCACTCATACAAGAATGCATCTATAAATTGGTGATGATTATTTTAGTACAGTTCAGTTCTGGAAAATAAAAAAAATGTTAACTAATTTGTTATGACATCAATGCTTATCTTAAGGGGCAAAAAAGCCTATTGGTCCCATAGACCAATACAGTTAAATATAAGAATACTTACAAAGTTCTTCATGTTTTGTAGAGGTATCTTCTTGTCTTCTGCTATCTACAGTTTGTAGGGTATTGTGACAAGGTTTCTTTAATTGTTGTTTCATTGCTGATGATGTTAACGATTTTCCACTGCACTCACTCTATATTCTATTGTCGACTGAATGTTTGGCACAGTAACCTTTTTGGCCTCATCATCTTTCTTGAAAAGTGTACGTGTTAGCTTCTTTCACTCGGGTGGTTGTTGAGAAGCATGATCATGTGTTCCTTGGGTTTGGCTCATCCAAAAACAAGTGAAACAATATTTCGTTAACTTCCAACAAAGCATATCCTTTTCTAGCTTCTTTTACCTGCTTGCTTGCGTAAATGCAAACTTGTTCAGGGTCGTTTGGTCATTTAAAATAGGAGAAACGCAGATCTATGCAAGTTTAGCATTACAAAATTTCATCGATGCAACTTTTGATTTAAACTGCAAATGTAGGATGTAGCTTTATTAAATAAAACGTGACCACAACTTTTTTGTTATTTGGATATCCGATCTGCTGTCCATAAAGGGAGACGCAAAATATGAAATATGTAAAAGACTCCTTAGAGACGTGTGATATATACTCCCTGATGTATGATAATGAGTATATTTAACAATTTTTCAATAGGATACAGACCTTTTATAAAACCTCTGTACCCAACTGAAAGACATATCAATATTTCTTAAAATGTTTAATAAAGAAGTTAATTTGGTTAAAACATTCCATATTTTTTTAAAACATCCTATTGCCCCATTCACGTTGTCACTACAAATTCTTTATAAACATGGTCAATATAAGCATTATAACAACATAACAGAAATGGAAAAACAAATCCAGTTATTCTAAAAATAAGGTATTAATATAAAGCAATCAACAGCTGTCGCTGACATAATATATAACACGATTTTACCGATAAATTCTGATGTAATCTAAAGCCACATGGCCCAGACGGCGCCATATTAAATCAAACTTTTGGGATTATTCTTGAAATTAGAGTTGCCAGAGTGTTTGGAATATACAATTGTCACGACTGTTTATGTATATTTTAAGACATCTACAATTTCTATCTCCTGAAAAAAAACCGTCAAACTAGATAAAATACGAAAATGCCGATTTTCATTACGCAACCACATGACAACAGGGACACTTTCTTTTTATTCTATTTTTTTAACACATAAAATCTAGTAATATTACTTATTAAGTAACATTACTATATGCAAATAGAATACATTTCCTATCCCGTATATTATAGGCCTGCATGTGCCAGTTTAACACACAAAAGGTTCCTAAAGGTGAGTGTCATATCGACTTGACCACGGGCGCATGCTTATGCATATATATATATCTATATTAACTTGAACCAATTTGATAATTCAAGGTCTTTACAATAAAAAAAGTAGGAAGAAGTTATTGATCCCTTGACAAAGGTTTTTGTGGATGCATTGAATAACAAAGACAGTTTAAGCACAAGCCATTTCGCACGCATTGCAGAGTATGAACAATTACGCTCACCAGGAACACAGACAATTCTAAAATTTTAAAAACATATCTGTAGCTTAATGGGTAACAAATGACAAAGTTGTAATACTATATTAGTAACACATTAACGTAGATTTTTTTTAGAAACGGGTACGAAACTTTTTCAGATCGAATGACCGGAAATTGTCTCCACATTTCAAAATGGCGGAAATCAACAAAATAGTTTGAGATCTAAATTAAAGGTAATCTGTTTTGTGTTGGTGTATTTTTTTATCGACGTTACCACATTTATGAGCTCTTACGATTTGTCGATGCTGATTTTAGATCAGCATTTTAGGAGCTTAATGCAACGATCTCGTATAGGACTTTGTTGACGAAATCTTATGGAAAAGACCCGTAAAAAATGGCCCTGTCTCAGAATTTTAAGACACTAATACAGCGTATTACCAACTATATGTAGTTATTAAAAAGAAAAAAAAATGGCAACTTAATTTACTCATTTTGTAATAGTTTATATATAAAAGCAATATCTTTATCAGTGATATCTGTAGAATGAGAAAATGGGATGACGTGACAGGTAATAACAAGTAATGTGAATATTTGATTGGTTTTATCACTATTTTTGGAGGCATGATTTTATGCATATAATTTTCCTTTTATGAAAAAAAACACGCTTTTTTTCTTATAATAAATGTCTATAGAATGAGAAAATGTGATGACGTGACAAGTAGTAACAAGTAATGTGAATAATTTGATTGGTTTTATAACGACTAGCAACTCGAACGTCCTATGTACAACATATAAACGATACGTTAAAGCTGCATGGCCTATATAGTTGTGCTCTATAAATGATATTCCGTTTATTAAATATAAAAAAAGATAGCCTTTTAGAAGGTACTAATTCAGACTCTCAATGAAGTTAACCGTATGAATTAGAAAATCAAAACTTAACAGTATTACTAGAACAGAACAAAACAGAACATAATTTTATCGAAACAATTAAACATATACAGTTCATTGTTATAAACACAAGCAATACAATGCATGCACGCAGCAATACGAGAGTGAACACAAATATGTTACCTTATACAGATATATATCGTTTAATAAAAAATTCTAATAGGTCATAAATCCTGAGAGTATACACATGTTACACATTATATAACATATGGTGCAATCATTACACAAATATTTGCACAATTCATAAATGTAATGTAAACTATAAACATATCATTGTAAGTTGTGATGAATTGATTATACAAACATGCATATATTTTAGAATTGATAAAGTTACAAATCATTTTTGCAAATCAGTTGTTTGAATTTAAAGCATTGGATCTTTGGTTTAATATTTTGGTACAAAAAACGGCTGATTTCTTTTAAACATTAAGTTCAGACTAAAAAAACATAATTGACCAATGAGTGAATTAATTGCGGGATGCAGGTTTCATAATTGGTCAGTATATTTAAAATTAACCAAAACTAGTATAAATTGTTTTAGAAATTGATATATACGCAATTATAAACGGCTTATTGTCTCGTAAAAGCATGAGCGATGTTGGTCAGACCTATGTCATTATGTTTCAGTCAGGTTGGTATTAAATCAAGGAATGAACGCATGTTTAAGAAAACTGTTCAACCTCTGGCGCAATGCAAGTATGCATCATACTGGTATTTTAATGAGCACATACATTTATAAAAAGATATCTTAGATAAGATTTTTTCTTTCTTTGTGAAGAAAAGAGAAGAATCGTAAAACTTTCCAAATAGAGATCGTATCATTGATAAATAAAATTAAGATTAAGTTTGAGTTATGGGCGAGGTTTAGGAAATACACATGCATCATATATTAGTAATTATTACTGCTGTCATATAGACAATTTTCCCATCTTGCGCTAATATATAGCTTAATACAAAAGCAGTGTCACATAGAGGATATTTGTTTGTTTTGATGTAAGATCGAATTATATTTCATCAAGTGATCACCAATGGTCATATTCTCACGTGTGGCTTTTATGTTACACTAAAACATTTTTTTTTTTTGGTATTTTTTTTATTTTGTATTCAAATACATTACAATATATTACAATATTACAATTTCATTTTACAAAACATAGCATTTACACAAGTGTTACTCTTTTAATGACAATTGTAAATAAGTAGTTTTTTGTTACAGACATCTCCCCATAAGTGATGCGATCCCTTATAGAGAAATATCTGTAACAAAAAACTACCCATGGTATGTTTAAAATATATATCATTTAGAAAGTTTAATCCATTTATCACATAGCTATGGTGTTATGTGTTACGATTATAACCGTATGTTTATCATTTTTAGCCGATATTCTATGTTTAAATTTATTGTCTCATATAAACAATAGTATTTGAACTTGTTAAGTATTTTTGTCATATGAATTTACATAATGTGTTACACAATTCACCATTAGCTATTATGGGATTTATACAAAAAATAAAGTTTGTTTTTATTTAAATGAAATTTTTTAAATTAATATGCAAGGACAATAAATCAATTTTTGTTTGAAATAGTGGATTACCATGAATAATAATCCATTGAGAAATCTCTATTATTCATCAAAAAGCATAAAATAAAAGAAATATAACAAATATATGTAAATATAGTTAATGCTTGTGGATAATGAAACATCCAAAATTGACCGGATTGTTATCCAAGTAGTACTACACTATCAAAATTGCAGGTTAAGCTCCTAATACGAGGGGGTGGGGGTCAGAAAGTTCGTAGATTTTGCCATGACTTATTTATTTCAATTATACAATGTACAATAGTGTTATTGTATTTGAAATAAATGTATATGGGACATATTTTGAAAATTTTAGCATGATACGTCAGCTATTAGGAAAATAAGGCACTATTCAAAGCAAAGCAGTTAGATATGTCGGGGCAAAATGATGACGTTGTATTCAACAAAAAACGACGTCAATATTTTAAACAGGTGCTTTTATATCAAATTTACTGAGTCACATCTTCTTTATATACTCTCCTCCATGGTGTATACGTTTTTGCCACCATTTACACCATTCAGTGAACACAATCAGAAGATGGTATATTGGACACAAAATTCTGTAAAACATACTTTGATTCCAATATGTCTTCAAATCGACTTCCCTTTTGCTCCTTTGAATGACTAATTCCCGGCCATCTATAAAACATTAATTTTGAAAATTTAGAAAAGTTCTAACGCGATTACGTGTTTCTGCATATCGATTAGAAATTGAAACGGGGATTTGGCACAAGTACAATATATTACCTAAACACAGAAGATGTTCAAGCTGTCTTTTTTTTTTGACGATTAATTTCATTTACTATTTGAATGTGTTTACTATAAGGAACTTAAAATATAAAAATAATATAAAAAACATACTTTAAACCATACTTTCTGAAAAATAGTAGTTTGTTCAAAACTATTAATTTGTTTAAGTCAGAAAATAAAAAGGAAATTCAGTCTATGTATATATAGATAAAAATGATATTGATAAATATACCAGACAGCAAGTACGACACACACACACACACACACACACACACACACACACACACACACACACACATATATATATATGGTGTATTTATCAATACTTTTTTTCTTGTAAGTTAACAGCTATATCAAACATTATATATCTCTATTTATTGTCACACTAGAGTCCGTCATTGAATATAATTCATGTAAGTTGATTATTATGTAAAGGTAAACAATTTAGCTGATGGGTCATTATTGCCACGAGCCGACTAGACCTATGACAAGGTTTTCAAACTATACAGGCAAATGGTACAGTACACAATGTAATGGTGATATCGACCTACACTTATTCCCGAGCTTTAAATCATAGTTGGCGACACTGAACTATTTGACTACATACACATATTAAATACCAAACCTATGTGAAGGTTCATATTTAAGAAATATTTAAGGTTTGGGTCATAAATTTTGAAAATGTAAGCACTAAAAACAACACATATTGATGTTTTTATTAAGAATTTTATCTGTTATACCAACAACTGAGGAAAGTTATCAAAAAAAATATAATATAAAATTATATTTGTCATCTATGGTCACACATATACAAACTATGATGCCTTAAATCGTTTACAAGAGTTATGTCCCTTAACCAAATAGAAAATAAAGAAATGGTTTCCACACATATTAGGATACTATACTGATTTCATATTTGCACCATTCCCGAATTGCTGACGAGGTAAGTTTCCGTATATTTATAGGGCAGACGATAAGGATATTAATTTTACATCAACCATAATTCAATTAATACTTCTGACGCACAAAGGTTAAAACGGAGGCAGTAGTGAAATGGTTAGAATGTTACGGGTTCGATCCCCAGCTCGACCCAATACCTCTCATAAAACACAGTACTGCTCTGTCCAGGATGCAGTGCATATAATCTTAACATCTTATCACAATCGAGCTAAAATAGATTTGTATAAACTAAGAGTTAAAGTGTAGAGATATTATCTGTTTGATTGATATATTACCAGTGACTAAATTCATGTTGATATATTTCGCACACATTCCCAAGTTGTTTAACTGAATGGCTGCTTTGTGAAATAGTGCTCCCAGTTTAATTGATTTTACTACGTGTCTAGCGTTACTATTAAATAAACCGCGGCTGAAAGTGGCGTCTATTTCTATTCATATCCATAGATATTAGCGCGATAGTAGTAGGCCGTGAATGTCTAGGGTACAGTATAGTAACAGTGTATTTTTGTATCTTTCGTTCTTAGTCACGTGTCTGAACACACTTCTCTCTCTATTGTATGTAAATATTTGAGGGCGGTGTTGTTGCTAGAAACATAATATGTATTAATAGTTATTTTATTTTAAGGAAAATGAATGAAGTAGGATCATTGAGAATGGAACACACGTTGCGTCGACAGCAGTTGTTTGTTATTTTAATAGGAAGGTTTTAGTTTCTGCGTAGGATGCAAAATTCATTTCTTATTATTTGACATTTTATCCATATTCGTTGGTAATAAGTAGAACTAAAATACCAATTTGAAATTATATCTTTAAAAATTTGTTAGTGGTACATGTTAAATTTTGGCTTTTCTTGTTTACAGAGCATTGAGAGATTTCTATATCAGCCTAAGTTCGAGATACAATAAACGGCATATTAAATGCATGTAGTAGTATGTATACCATAATAACTTCATTATACATCACGTTTATATTCAATGTATTCATGTATTTTATTTTAAATATAAAATTTCTTGTATCATAAAAGGTATGGCGTCAGAGAAAATAAACAGGTCATGGCAGGGAATCAATTTTCATGAACATTTTAAAAAAGTCTCAGTAGTTCCTCACCGACCGCAAAAGATATACTGATATCGTGTTGAAATAAACTAGTATAAACGTTTATACACACATGACGGTTGCTGACAGAATGGCATTATTATAAATGTTGATGTTTTGATCTCACGTAAATCCTCGTCGTTTCAATATTTGGTGCAGTTGTTTTCATACAGTATCCATCCCGGAAATATTGATGGCGTCATCAGAATCCACGGAAACTCAGGTATTACACCTTTTAGAACATCAGGAAGCTATGTGTATATAAAGAAACTGAATATTATATATAACATATCAACCCAATAGCATAAGCCCATATCAAATCTTCAATTCTTTTTGGTCAAAGGGGGTCGCATTAAAAGTCCGCTCAAAGTGATATTGACCACTGTTGAGGTATATATAGGCAAGACATTTCTTACCAGCGTGTAATATACATGACGTTGTTAAATAGCACCGTTATAAACAAAAGTAAGTCATCTAGTACAAAATACAAAGTAACCAGAGAAAATCGACATTTTTAACCATTGATAAAATTACTTTAAAACTCCTTGTTTTATAACTAGTACACGGATGATATAATAACTATATACTCTGCTTCGGTAAATATGTAGTTATATGGACTAGAGAAAAGTAATATTGACCGAGGACGAAGTCAATAGAACTACATATTCGGCTCAGTCAAAGTCAATAATTGTAAATTAGAGCATCAGGATGCCATGTGTATATAATAAGAAGGTACCTATCACCTTCCAGCCTATACCCTGAAAGGTCGAGCTGGGCCCGATTAGCTCAGTCGGTTACGCGTCTGACTATCAATCTAGGGGTCGTGAGTTCGAATCCTCAGCCCGGCAACAGTCTCCGTGAATGATGATATACGACATTGTGTCTCATTATTATTCGACTCTCACCCCTGATTCAAGTGGGAAAATTATCAGCTACTTGCGGAGATGGGGTGTGCTCGAGAACTGGTAAATCCCAGGAAACAGTGGTTAGGTTAACTGATCGTCTGTTAACCCTCGATGGCATAAAAATGACGCTAAATATTCAAATAATCAATCAATCAATCTGTTGGGTCGATATAATCTACCCAGGAGGTAATAAATCATGTATCGACGTGGTTGACGTGTCAAGAAAATGCTACTATCTTAACAAGGCAATACTTCATTATATGTTTTACATTCTTTGCCACGACATTTTTTAGATTTATCTGTTTTTTTCCTCTCTTTACTTTCAGTGCAGCATTGTTAATATCATTACAGGGGTGTAGCTGGCTTAGGTTGGACTTGTAGGCACGGGCATTGTAGAGGGGTCTTGGGGCATTCTCCCTCATGCAATCTTTAAATATGAACTTGAAATGTGGCTTCTGGTGAGTTTACTGTATAATTTACATATGTTTAGGTGGATATATTATGCTTAAACATAAATCAGTACCATTAACAGAAAATACATAATAGTATCAATAAAAACGGCAGTTGTATTTAAATAGGTAAAATACATTTTTTCTTCTGATCTTAACTTCGCAACACTTAGAGTTGTGAACGCTGGATGCTGAATGCTGTTTGACAAATCGCAACGATACGTCTACATGTGAATTGGTAAAGATAGTGAACAATTAATGTAAACACTGAACGTTTACCAATCTACAACTTTACGCACAAATATTTTATAATATTGATAAATAAATATGATATGTGACATGATTTGTAATGTGACAAATATAATGGTATGTGATGTGACAAATATAATGACATGTGATATGACACATTTAATGATACGTGATGTGACAAACATAATAACATGTAATATAACACATATAATGATATGTGATGTGAAAAATATAATGACATGTGAAGTGACAAATATATTGATATGAGATATGACACATGTAATGATATGTGATGTGACAAATATAATGATATATGGTGCATTTCAGGACATATTTACAGCTATTACTCATGGCGCATATGATGACTGAACAAAATGAACGTTCATATGCATAAAGACACAGGAAATTATTTCACAGCATTATCAAACACAAAAAAAACAACACTTTCTCGTCTTATTTTATCGCTTAGGCCTATCCCCAATCTCTTTTTATTTCATTTTGTTGGCGTTTTTTTATTTTTTTCATGCTCCAGGGCTTTAAGGCAGCTACGCCTCTGTCTTTATTCTCGCATTAGGTGCAGTTACAAAAGATTTCCGTAGTAATTATACATGGGCTTCCTTATTTTGAAAGCGCAGTCAATTAATCAATATTATTTTTGTGTCTTCGAGCCGTATAAAATGACAATTATAACGAGAAGATAATTTCACGTTGAAAGTTTTATTGTATTCTAGTCATTATAAAAATACAATTACCTTTATAATGATCCAAGGAGATACATCGATTATATATTTTAGATGGCAATGAAAATGTTCTTAACATCGATGATAATATGATCTGAAGAATAAAAGGATTTCTTATTTATTTCATTGATGACACACAATTACAGGAATACTAATTCATAGGTATGGTGAAAGTAGAGAAAGTAAGGAACATTAAAATAATAATTATTATAATAATAATAATGATAATCTTTTTAGATGATAACAATCAAGCAGTTCAGGTGAAAATTGATACATTTGAACTGAAGTATCAAAAGTATTGTAAAATATATTTGTAGAATTTTACTAGTATATAATAATGGAAATTTCTTCATTAAGAATCATTGATATTTGTATTTAAACAAATGTCAGCTATCAATCACTTTAAAACTCTCTAAAATCTATGGAACACCAACTTGGGTTATTCCAGTATAATTTCGATGCATTTATACAGGATAATTAGCATTATAAAATAGTTATTAAATACACTATTATGTATACAGTTTACACTGAACCTGGTTAATAATCCTCTCTGTTTGTAAAATATACTATTTATAAGTTTGATTTAGATTACATAGCGAGTATTTTTTTATGATGTCAAATACTCAGCTCTGTACATATTTGTTTTTGGTAATTCGTTGAAATCACTGTTTAGTTTTGATCGAAAATAGTGAATCCTTAATTGGATCCTACTCATATAAGCTATCAGTTCATGTGTGTAAAATGTCCGTCAAGCCCAGATGTGTTGCATGTACAGCCATAGTACATACGTTTTGGTTGACACCAAATTTATTGGTTTGGTAGTAAATTAAAAAAAAAACTGTTTAATTTGTTACACTTAATATGTTCACATCGCATGATATGATGATATCATTTAATTATGCGACATGACTCGATTTGAACATGGAACATCACATGACATTGATGAACATGACAATTTATCATTATAAAGTATGGCATTATATCAATGAGAATAACTTTATGATATGAGTATTTAATTTATTTTGAGAACTCTTTGGCTGAGAATATTCAAAGTTAAAAGAACAAGTAAACTATGTTTTGCTATAATCAACTTTTCATTTTCATTTAGATTTCAATATAATGAACAATCAATAAACCACTTTCATGACAACCAAATCTATGGCTAATGGTATATATTTAAAAAAATAACTGCCTGGAATATGATAACCAACGAGCCTGGTGACCAATATTGCTGTATTGTCATAGATTATTACAACAAACATAAATAAATTATAACTTAGACAACTTCCAAACTTTTTTGTGGATAATCTCATTTCAAGTCTAAAATA
Organism: Panopea generosa; assembly: GCA_029582155.1. Classification (NCBI taxonomy): domain Eukaryota; kingdom Metazoa; phylum Mollusca; class Bivalvia; order Adapedonta; family Hiatellidae; genus Panopea; species Panopea generosa. The sequence continues at coordinate 19,169,013 of CM055911.1, read as the reverse complement.
CAAATACAGGTACTAAAATCTTTTTAAATGTTACAGTTATAATAACTGTGGAATTTTCATTTTAATATCAATATGGTTCATTAATTAATTAATTAATTGATTAAGATTTAGACTGATACAGAATCTAGACTCTTACATTTTTATTACGTCTGAGCTGGGGTAAAAAAAATGATACAAAGAAATTATTGATGTACATTAGTACATTTTTATATATTCAATTTGAAATTCGCTGTCTAGGAAATAGAAGCAAATCAATCAAAATAACTACAATATACAATACCAACCAAACATGCGCATGTTTTCTAACTCTCTAGCACTGACAATTTGTTACGCTGTACAAAACACGTTACGTTTTACTTGATGTTCACAGTTGTTTGTATATCAAGGCAAGACAATATTCAAAAGAATACTTATATTTAAGAAAGCCAGCGATAATCCAAGTCACGTTAAGGTGAAATGTCTATGTGATTAATGAGAACCCGCGTTTGGTAACATATACCACTCACGATTCTTGGTTAACAGTGAGTGATTAATAAACCAGATTTGCACGAGCGGATATGTGTAATACAAAGTATAGTCACTGTGATATTACTGGAGAAACTAAAACAACAGTTAAATAACCGGAAAGCACGAAATCCACATATTTGTGAATGATTCAATAGAAATGTAATTTGCACATATGCTTCGGTTTGAATTACAATACAAATTTAAATTAAATTTAGTTTTTTTATCAATGATACTACACTGATTTTTTTCTCATAGTTCATCATTATATCTGATTCACTGTTTACTTTTGTGTTATATCTTGGACGCCTTCTATATGTTAAAGGATCATTTTTAAAGTGTCTTATATGACGTATTTTCATAAAAAAAAATATTACAAACAAAGTGCTGTGAATAAATTTTGAAAATGTAATCCAAGGATTTTACTTGAATGTCCCAAGACTGGTATATAATATATTGATATGTTTTTGCCGGCAAGTTAACAAAATCTTATACACATAATAAATAATAAGCACTACTTGTCGTCTATCAACTCAAGAAAACTGTATTTTCAATGATAAAATGACGTCATTTAGACATTTGGCCAAGTCGTAAGAAAGACGGTTTATATATACAACACCGATCGATATATTGAAAGACATTACAATAAGTGACTTAAAAAACGCAAGAGTCAGATCCGGAAATGACGTAACTGAAAGTATCATTGTTATTAAAAATACTGATAAAATATTTATATTTTAATGAAGTTTATTCACCGCCATTAAGATTCCATTGCACCTTTTCATTTATAGGAACCATGAATTACTAATCAAAATAGTTATTACATTGTTTCTAAATTAATTGAGCGCAATCGACTTCTTTTTGTGTATTTTTATTTCTAGTTAAAACAAATGATTATGAATCTCATCTCAGTCAGTGAAAATATTGATATTTTAAAAGAAGAACAAAAACACATTTTGTTTCACGTATGACGCGTTCAAATTATCACAGTAGTAATGTACATGTAAATGTATTGCAATGCGTACACATTCGAATGCGCTTTATCAAACGATATCTGAACAGGAATTTACATTCTTGTATGACTCAGTGCATTTTAAAATCAAAGGTAAAAACATCAAATCTCATTTTATGTTTTTTTCTTTTGATTTATAAATGCTTATTGTTTTAATTCGTTTACAATTCTAATACTTATTCATGTGCAATTGAAAAACAGCTAACAGCATGCATGTTGAAATTCAGGTATGATTTTCATGTGTTCTTGCGTTTTAAAATGCAATGACTGTGTGAGTTCTGTGAATTTTGCAGGGTACACGTATCTGTGTAATCTATTTGAATATATTCTCATTTGATGACATTTAGGAAGTGTCTAATGAATATAATTAATTTTGTTGTTTTTTTTCCATTAAATAGAGCATACTTATACAATATTGTTTGAAAAATAGACTATCGCACATATTTCAACAACTCCTTAGAATAGACATAACGTATCATTTTCTTGACTTGTTGAGCTTTAAATATACATAAAATTTGATACTATTGTCAATGAAATAGTAATTAGTTCTACATCTGTAGCGAGAATTTCAAATAGATATTTAGATAATTTGTTTCTTATTTCTTACATTAAAAATTGGCTAAAATGAGAAAGTTGTCACAAAAACTAACAGTATATTATAAATGTATATAACTGTATATTATTGTAAATTTATAAAACGCCAAATATGCCACCTGAAAATTGGGGTAAAAAATGCCTGTATTTTCCTATACCTGTTTATACGTCTCTGCTATTGTATGACGCAAGGAAAAATCCAAATATGATTTTGAATATGACACTTGATTAGAATAAAATAGATTCTCGTTGAATTTCTCCATCACTTATCATTATCTTAAATTGGAAATTGTCTTGCACAGAAACAGTTTATTCGATTTGAAGAAGCCAGCAGCACTTCATTTGTTTTACTTATACCAGACAACAATTAAATAGCTCTATAAATGTAATACGATAGTGTATTCGAAAATAGTGGCTTGTCTGTTAACATAAACATTTCAGAGAAATTAATGGCAGCATAAACTATTCAATATTAAATATCCTAATCACGAATTATCCCAATTCAGCAGTGGGATAATTGCACGATAATAACAGATGAAAATGTTATATGTTATATGGTGTATTTGCATCATTATTATCAACTCCAAAGCAATGGTTTAAAACAAATCATGACTTTATCTTTAACAATTGATAGCAACTGTTGAAACCCGTCTACGTTTGAAATATTATGTTTAATTAATTGTCATGAACAAGCCACTGTCCGCTTGTGTTACTTCATCTGATAGGTAGTGCACATTTTTGTTCTGAAAATAAAATTCGTGGAAATTGTTTTAAATATTCTTGTGACAGACTGCCTTTAAGGCATATGCTGTGTACTCGTTCTACCTTGAAAGTATTCGTGCGTAATTTGTCTAGGTTTATATAAGATGATTTTACAAAATATTTTGATTTTATTTAGATTTGCATAAACATGTGCTTCAAAGAAGTATTAGATCTCTGAAATTTATATATCATGAACATTTTATTGTAAATATTTTTAAAAAAATATATTGTTATTCTAAGAATACAATGAATATACCATTTTAACTTACTCTAAGAAGGATTTAATTTGTAAACTAATTTAACTGATTTGTGGGTTCGTCCTTTGATCTTCAAAGTATTGGTGATAGCACTGCGTTATATACACACACGTGTTCCAAGGCTGTTACTCTGCCTTTCACATTTCGTACATAAATTCAAAGGCTTTGTATTCTATATAAGTTTTATCAAGTTAAACATTTCATTAATAATATTATATTTTCTAATTTTTATTATGTAGTCTTAGCCCTCAATGTGATTATAATTTTAGATTGTGTACACCTGTTTCGCACCTTTTATTGTTAGTCTATATCTGCACTTAAGGCTTATCAGACATATAAGCGTTGTGTCTTAATTTCTTTGAAAACAGTTTAATACAGTCTACTTTAGTATCGATACAATACTTTTCTAATTTCGGCAATCAAAAAGTTCAGACGCAATGTAATAATACTGTCTCTAAAAAAGTGGATATTTTCTGTTCTTGCTAAGATTTCAAAAACATTTATATATTATTCTAATTTCAAGATGTATAATCATGACCAACTTTATTACATTTACATCAATAAAAAAAAATAAGCAATACTCCGATTATTTAATATTTTTATAAAGTTCGTTATTTGACATCGCTACTACATTCACCAAGATTACTGTACTTCATCAAAGTACTGTTTATAATTCTTACTTTATACGTGCCTTATTTGATCTAGTTACATTTACAAACAACGGATATAACTTATAAACTTCATAAAGTGTTTATTTCTTCTTCCACTAACCACAACAGTATAATCACCGTTCCATTTAATAAATCCGGAGCGTCTTCATTTTTTTGGTAAGGGAGTGATCTAATGTTCAGTCTCAAATTCCCTCTCACCGTTGAGTTTTGAAATAACAGCATGTTTGATTCAAACATTTATGTGAAATAACTTACCAGTCACTGCCCAGATTTGTTTACAAGCTTCTGTTTCTTCATCCAGCACTAAAACTGTCTGGCGAATATAACCGACAGTGCGTTGAAATTGCATTGACATTGCGTTCATTTTTAGACATGAAAAGGAATTTGCAGAACGGCCGAGTAGATTAATATCTTTTCAACAATTAAAATAACAATTAACGTAAAACTGCCGTGTCAATTTTAGTCAGAGTCAATATTTAACAAAATATGACTAACTGGGTTGGTTAATACTGAAGAACTAAACAGTGATGCCTGGAGAAATATACGTGTCTATGCTTTTATAGGCGATAAAGTTATTCACTCTTGATCTAACCTAAGAACAAAAATTAATTGTGACGTTTGCATCGAGTGATTTGTAACTAAATTCATTTTAAAGACATTTTATGACACAAGTTTTAAATTTTTATCCAATTAAAATCATAAAAAATGTTTTACGCAATTTTAACGCATCGTAGGTTATGCAAAGTATATCCAGATTTATTGGCGGCAGAACATCGTGTGGTTAATCACAGTTAGTCCGCAAGTAACTGGTAAATATTGTTCTTCTATACCTGTAAGTGTTTAGCCAATCACCTATTACATATGTTACCACGTCATTGTACACTATGTAGAGGTTTTTCTTGATCCAATAAGTTTTATATTGTACTATTATATTGTAAATTCAAAATGGCGACTAAAAAGATTTAGTTGAAATTTCAACGATAAAAACAAACAACTGACAAATTGTTCCACATAAAGATGATGTGGAAAAAATCTCCGCTATTCGTCTGCCGGTTTGAACACACTGTTTATTTATTTTAAAGGATCTTGATATTTTTTTTTACATTATTGAAAAATTTGTTTCAGATTGAGGTATAGAATAAAAAAAAAACAGCAACATTTTACAGTGTTTTGTACAATATGGCAATATTGGACTATGGTTTTTGCCACAATACGTATTCGTACAATATATTCAATTGTTGTACAAAACGCTGCAAAATAACCGTATACTATATATATAGCCCGGTTCCACCCCGGTTCCACTACCTTACTACAAAGCTTACGATACAGTGTACTATTAATAAAAACAATATGATAAATACTTAGTCGTTCTAAATAAGATTAACTACCTATCAGACGGAAATGCACTCAATGTTGTTTCAACAAAATCACCTACGCTTGTTTTCCATCTTCTAAATGTCTTCTAATTTGATTACATTCTGTAGTAAAATGTCGAAACAAAAATGATATAATATGTTTGAAATACAATTAATTGGTAAAAACTCGTTCAAGTCACGTTTCATAACACGCGTCGTTAACTGTTATGATTCCTCATATTTACTATTCAATTAAATGACAAAAGCGGATGACAGGTTTAATATACATCACTATCTATACAAGAAAGATTCAATAGCCATTCAAAAGAATTATAGCTCTCATTAGAATGTAAAACATTGAATGAAAATTCAGTTAATGTTGAAAGACTTGATTCACGTCATACAGATTTAGAAATTGGAAATATATTGCTTTAATAGCCTTCAATGCTCGTCGTCTAACCACGTAAAATGTTATAAATATCATCTTCATCTTCATTGCTAAGTGAAGACATACACATGGATTGGACTATGGCAACTGACAGTCCGCTAGAAACTTGCAAACATTCTCATATGAATATCATAGACTGACCTAGGCTCAAATCTACGACATCTACGACATCAGCTGTGAGAGATAAGTGGTCGTAAGATAATAGACCATTTTGCCATGCAGGTCCCCGTTACGGGAGTGCTGTTAATATTGTAACATGAAATATATAATAATTGATATTTGTTGGGCATGCCGCACTAATAGATTTTTCGTTATAAATGCAATTGTATACTTTAGCATACTTGCGATTATTTATTATATTTACCAAAAACTAGTTTACTTCGTGGTAAGAAAGGAAGGACTATGGCTTAGCTAAAATATAACCCCCAACACGGATAATTTATAAAACGAACGTGTTTAAAACTTACAAACTGAGATAATAGCAATATTTATTTATCTAACAATTATTGATCAGCTTAAACTTATGAACATTTTATAAAATAGTCCCACCATCGCCGAATGTGCGTCTACGTTCATCCTAAATATATACATAGGTGAACGAATTTGATGATCTGTCATACCACTGACATACTAACAGGCAATTTATATGTCGCATCATCAATCTATATATAACTTTAACCAACGCAATATTGATTAAATATATGGTGGTTTATTAAAGGAAATGCCCATAATGTGACTACATAAATTATGCGAAAGCACATGTTTCCTCTTTTCAAAATAAAAAGCAAATATTTCTATTGGTAATTTTGGATCGCTGAAAACACCGACCTTAGGTTAAATTTAGATAAGCATTGATCTATTTCTTATACAAACCTGTCTAAGATTGAGAATAAATGCATAACAATTACCCCATTAAGTCCAAACCTTATATGTTTACGCTTAATACTAGTTATTGTGATTTTTTTATTTTGTTGGATTCATGAAATAGACACAGTTGTACGGTATATATTTTTCTGGAAAATGTGAATAATAATTGGATACGCTACATTGTTAAAACAATGGAAACGGCTTGGACACGTTTCAGTGATTTGATGTCAAGAAATCAACATAATATATTGCATGCTATTTAGCCGGTAATTTTAACCTAGCTTGACTGATTGTGATGAACGCGCATGGAATTTGGACTTGAATAAGAAAGAAAATTCAAGCTATGTAAAACCAATACATCATTGTCTGTTCAGGTCGCATACAATTTTTTAACGCTACTCAATATTTTGACAAATATTAAAACTGAAAATGTGGCGGGTTAGCTGCTCCGTTCAATATATTTGAACTCAGTAGAAGTATAACATGACAATGATATGCAAGCTTACATACATACATGCACATATCTTATCATCGAATCCAACTATTATGTCAGACTTAATATCTCATGTATTGTTGATGTATGATATATTGCCTGTTTTTCCTATTATATTTATAACATATCTATCATAACTACACTCCATACTGACAATATTGGATACTCAGGGAATATTTTACTTATATTTTGTCAGGATTTGTACGTCATAGTTAACCTATGTATATAAAAGAGTATTTACAAATTTTGTATATAATTACATTTTTGATTATCCTGGTGACATATAGGCTCAATGGGCCGGGTGCCAAATAATTATGTCAATTGTATATATGTATTACTTAATGAATGTATGCACATGACACAATAATAAACAATATCTTAATCTTCACGCATAATTAATGAGCTATGAAAGCCCCGGATTGTTTGAAGTGTATATTACATTTTTATAAAAATATACATCCGTTGCTTCATTTATTCATTGCATATTTTTTCTTAAGAATTGTTGTACTGGGAAGAACCACTATATATACCATAGTCAATTAGTTTACGTGTTAAAAATGACATTAAACACCATAAGATATCTTTATATTATCAAACTTTTTTTATTGATTTAAACTATACATAGTTCCTCATCAAATTATCATGTTGTAATAGCCTGTAATTAAACGTATAAACACATAACAATCTGAGTAAATAACATCCACACATTTTTAGCTTTTAGTATGTATATACTCAAATGTTTTTTTTTAGGATGAACACATTCAGTTATTCATTATGGAACGTTGTTTTACAAATGCTTCAGAAATAATTTTTGCTTAATTTAATGAACATGAACAAAGCACGCATCAAATTATGTATAATAACTTTACATACTAGTAATTTATTCAGCTTGACCAACCAAATTATAACTATTTGTTTTTATTTATTTATTATTATTAATATTATTATTTAATATAATATAAAAAAAAATATCCGTTTCTTTAATAAAGTTATGGACAGCATCCACAGCAGTTATGTTATCTGATGTCTTGTAAATATATGTGGTATTGGTGGCCGTCTTAAATTTAGTTAATATTGGCATATTTTTATTGATTTCGTTAAGGATAGAAATATTGCTATTTTTATTACATGTGAACATTGACTGCACAAAACATGTAAAATATTTCCACTTCGTCGCTGTTTTTTTGAAACAATTGTTTCCAATATTGAAGGTAAAACACATATGATGTTTGGCATCCATATCAAACGACGGCCATTAATAACTTTTTAATAACATTTCAGTTAGAATAGATGTTTTTATCTATCGATACAAAATATGTAAACTAGTGTGTATTTATCCGTGTTTAAAGATTATATCTAGCACGTTTCTATTGTTGTATATCAATGTTTTATCTATATATTGAGAAATGAATGGTATATATTTTTGAGGCAATCTTGAATTTGGCCAGTTTAACATATTCTTATTGGAAAATATTAAAAATATATGTACATTGTTTTTTTTTGAAATTTAAGACATTTACAAAAAGCATGAAAACATGTTAATTTTGTAAAAAAAACAAAGATTCCTATACCGAAAGGTATCTTTAAAATCGTCAATATTTGACATTTTTAATGTGATTTCTTTCAGAATATTTCAGTATTTTAACATCAGACGAATAGTTTTCTATCTATAACATGTAAAATAAATATTATCTATTTTCGTTCGAAGATAAGATAATACTGAACATATTCTTATCGGATTTCACTAAATATACATTTCATTTTTTATCTTTTTATACAAAACATGTACACAAATCATTTTGTCTTTGTTTTGTTTTATTTTGTTTAAAATGTGTTTCTTATACATAAACATTAAAAAAAATATGATTTTGGCGGCCACCTTGGATTTCGGCCATTTTGACCATTCGCCAACCTAATTTTTAATACTCTGACCCGCAATGAGTGGCAGGTGCATATGTACCGAAAAACGCATCAAATCGTAGTTTTATTCTCGTGCATGTTTAAGGACGAATAATATAGTTTTTCATGCGAACTAACTCCGCGCACAATAGGATGCCATTTTGTCGAGACATACCAGAGTATCTACATACCGATATTCTACAACTGACCCTATTTCGGATGCCACAATTATTTACGGATACGCCTAAAATTGGCCTCTTATATTGTGTTCAATATATGAAATGTGCATACTGGTTTAAAATAATTGTCTATAGCAATTTAATCTGAATAATGAGTATAATAGATTTCCGAATATTTATACAAATATGCTCATTAAGTATAAAAACGTTCATTTTGCGTCTGCAGTTTATTTAACGATGGCATAATTTGAGAACCAAATTACGCAGTTAAAAGTTTTTTTATATTTTGAATGTCAGTAGAATAGGTACCAGAGAGAGTATTTTGTGAGGTTTTAAACAAAATGTATCAATACATTTGATCAAAATAATTAAAAAAAAAACACTATATTTTTTTCATTACAAATTGAAAAACAACTTCACTTTTTCGACAACTTTCAAGAACGGGTATGTGTATGAGGAGATTAGACCAATATAAATGTAAGGTAATATGTGTAACTTGAGTGATACCAGAGCTATCTAAACAGAATATAATATACATAGACATCGTTAATAAGTTTCTTTAAGATTATGCTTATTTATCTGGTGATAGATTTCGATATTGCAACTGATCGCAAAACATTCTGTAGGACCGTTCAATTCGTGAGTTCAATATACAAAAGACATGCGTGTAAATGGGAATTACGGCTAGTAACTCACGCCATAAGCTTTCCGAGTAACTGATTACACTTAATTATTCTTAGATGGTTCTGTGTGCATTATTTTGCAAAATTTAATCGATATATCTCTCTTACAGCTCAATGGCAATAATTGTTAATTTGTTGTTTTTTTGGCAGGAAACGGTTACATCATTGTTATGTTTTTGAAATATATTTTCAACATAATGACAACCGAAAAAAAGAACGCTTGCATGCTGAACGTTAGAAAAAAAGCTTTTAGAAAATCCACCATCCTCAAGCGCTACCCATCTTTTAAATAGTTTCACTACCACCGCCAGCGTTACGCTGATTTTCCGCCATAAAACCGCTAATAAATATTTTTCACTCCAGTAGAAGACCGGGTATGGTAAAAATATATAAAAATATAATAAAAATATAATAAAAATATAATTAAAATATATTGTTGTGGAGGAAGTTGTTAATAAAAAAGAATCATATATAAAATAATGCTCGTTATTAAGACAGTTTTTGCACTTTGAAAAATCACACTCGCTCCAATGCTTCCACAGAAATTTCTGTATATTTCCCCGAATATTCAAAGGGGACACAATTAATTAAATCGTCCATGTCCTATGACCACTGAGACAATTGCCGACCGAAAAAAACCCAAAAAACATGGACTGATAGTCAGACGTGTCACCAACCGAAATAGTCGGGCCCTGCTTCCCCAATATGTAAAAATATCAATACTAGGTATTTAACAGGTTTGACCAAAAAGTGTTGTTGTTTTTTATAATAAATAGATAATTTTTATAAACAAATCAAAATTAACAGCGAACACGTTTTGTTTGCAACACACGTTTAGTTTAAAAAGTATGTATTGCTTATATACTTACACTTATACATGTGTGGAGCGCGTGGTCTAGTGGTAGAGCATTGAATCCAGGATCTGAGGGTCGTGGGCTTGATCCTTCACCACGGCCACGTGGGGTTTCCTTGAGCAAGACACTTTTTTTCCGCATATGTTTAGTACTGGTTCTATCCAGGAATTCTAAGAGCGCGATTTGTCTTAACTATAGTAACTTGTTTCATAATCGAAGGAAAATCAATAAGTTTAAACTTATACACACATTTACAATTTACAAGTATACAAAATAAATGAAATAAATAACGGAAAATGGTCCTGAAATACGACTGTTTAAGTAATATAATACTTGCGTTAAAAACAACTGTTTTATTAAAGTTAATACAAATTCACATATGACGTCATTTACCTCTTTTTGATTAATAACAGCCATGACCTGCTTAACACGGTCTAACATATATTCTTTAAAATAGTGTTTTATTTAAATTATATAAGTAATATGTTTCCATTTTAGTGAGTAGTGTTCTATAATTTAAACGTTTTATAATCTTTCTCTCATTTTTGTAACGCTTACGCTTTTTGTTACATGTACTACCGAAAAGCTGATCCAGGATAAAGCACAGCACTAGTTACAATGAAATGCTAGTCATTGATTAAACCGCCTGGCGAGTCACCTAATTGGATAGTAAAGGTTATATTGTCTAGAGCTGCTATGATTCGTCCTGTAAATTTGAGACGAGATGTAAAAGTACACGTTACTCAGTCAGAGGGACAGTTAGAGTTAGGAAAGCTATAGACTTGGAGAGTATGGGTCTGGGGAAATTCGGATTGTTGAACTATGTAAACTTAAAGACTGGGATTAAATAACCATAATACGATCACAACTTAGTTGTATAACTATATATCTATATTTTAAAAAAACGTAATTTCTGTTGTGATTATTTAATCACTACCTCCGCACATGGTGCTACATTTTGTAGTCGCAATGGTTTCGTGTTGCAGTAATGTGTTACTAATAGGATTGACATTTCCACAGTTCAATGAAAAATAACTAATTAATTAACACAATTTATGATGTTGCTGATATCTCAGCCCGTATTCAACAGGAATTATACTCGTTTAATTAAAAGTTGTGTTCTTATTGGTGTTATCTGTGAATGGGTAACTTATAGTTATTAATCGAGTTAGTAAAACTATATTACGCTTGGGTCTTTCGAGCTTATATTTATTTTGCTGACACGTTCAGATTTAATTGCAACTTAGCACACAAATCTTTTAACAATACAAAATCTGTATATTTACTGTTTCGTTTTCATTGTATCTTTTTAAGGAAAAAGAGAAAACAATCAAAGAATAATACTAGATTCCGTCATTCATGGTACATGCTGTATGTCACCTGGGTGACGTATCAAAATAATGACGTATTTTGATGATTTATTGACGTCATTTAGATATTGGCCAAACTGGATAGCAGTTCGACATTGTACGCAAGAAAACGCAGTGATGAATAGGTTAATATAAAATGATGTCATGGTTGGATTTATCACTCTGTTATGTCGACGTGTCAAAATAACTTCAAATGTGACTTTTATAGGATTTCAACATATGCCTGTATTTATGAGCATTACAGGACTTCTGTTTTCAAAAAAGCTCAGGGTGTCACTGCACACTCTTTAAAAAAAAACAACGTGGTCTACCTACCAGTTATTGTGCATTTTTATGTGTGTATACATTCCTGCTATGAAAAAATATACTTCTATGTAAATTTCTTTTTTTACCAGTGAAATCCTATACCTTATTTTATATAATACAAAGAACAAAATTCAACTGTGTATTGAGACCTTTAGGAACAAAGTGATGCAACATGTAATGATATTACACAAGGTTAATATGCGATATATGCCGTAAATGGATTTATTCCACTGCTATAGCAATAAGCTGGAAGATCAAAGAATTATGTGTGTGACGTAACGCTTTCGAAAAGCCTTAAATTATCTGTGAACGTTCAGTTTAAGCTTCAGGAACATTTTAAGATAATAAAAAAATTATTGAGTATTTATGAATCTGGTTCCCGTTTCTGCTGTAAGATATTTAAATTCAGTTTAACTGTAATGAAAATGGAATCAGAAGGTAGCCGTGAGTGTTGCTTGAAACCAGGCAATTTAAACGTACGAGTACGGTAATAATTTTACCGGATATATATACTGAATAATTGATGAATAAGACATTTTGGTATATATTAAGGAGATTTATGATATACATAGAACGATGGAAGCTTCATATGAACTTACATACAACGAACAAAATTCACATGAAATTATCTGGGGTCCACATGCTTTGCACGTTCATGTCTCAATAACTGGTAACAAAATGCAATTCATTCATTGATTAAATTGAAAAATCTAGAAATCAGCCCTGGCTTTTCCCGCTAATAATACTCACTTATTAACAATGCATTAAAATAATTGACAGAATGCTATGTGGACGTTGCTAACTTAAAGATGACTTGGGTATGAAATGGAATGGAGGAAACGGGGAAATTGTAGATAAGCTACCGGAACACTTTGTTATTTACAACGCTGTAACCAGCGCCAAAGATACCATTCAAGGTAAAAGTCTTCAAACATGATATCAATGAAGTTAGGTTTGTTGACCTTTTTTCGCGAGTATCTCAAATTTTAATGAATAAAGTGACGTTGAAAATGCAGAAGAAAACTACAGGGGCATCACGTTGATAAATGTATTCGGAAAACTTTATTCTCAAATTGTTTTAAACCGATTAACCAAATGGACTATTAGAAATGATAAAATAATACCAAATCAATTCGACTTCCAAAAGGGAAAAACAACTATTGATTGTTACTTTTTTTTAATCCGTGATAACAAAAATACTTAATTCCCAAAAATTCGTGCACTACGAAAAATGTTTCGATACAACGATCGCCTATACCTCATAAACTTTAAAGCTAAAAAATAGTATGTATAGCGTAGTTAAGTCGTGTGTCCATTACAACATCAAACTCCTTAGAATCGAAAGTGGGGGGTATAACAGGAGGACCCGTGTTAAAACCCGTGTTATGTATTCTCCTTTTTGCAGACGACACAGTCTTGTTCGCAGAGACGCCACATACATTACAATCTACTTTAACTGATCTAAAACGATAAATGTGAATAAAACAAAGATGATGATATTCGAAAGGGTTGTGTATCACAACTCATAGTTTTACATTATATAATATTAAATGTAAAACAACGCTTTAGTATCTTAATGTACATTTCTACAAAAACGGAAACTGATACAAAAACTAGATTACGACATCATTCGATAAGCGTAATTTGTTTTATAGTCTTATTGGTTCAATTTTAAATTAAAGTGCTGAGATGTGGGGACATTATGAATCAAAAGACAGAGAGCTAATTGATTGCAATTTTTTACGAAAAGTTATAAATGTTTAAAAATCTACAAACATTGATGACCTGTATGGGGAACTTGGTTGATATCCTTTGTCTATATCAATAAAAAATATTGTGCTAAAATACTGGATAAAAACACTTTTTTGTTAAATATTTATTAATTATTAAAACATGATGCGGATAATAACATTACATACAAGTGAATGAAATTGGCTTTTCATATAAAACTATCTTCTGGCAAAACGAATTTGATGCTGTTACTTTTAATATTGAGCTTATCTTACCGCGACTTCTCGAAGTTGTTATTCTAATATCAATAATTCTAGTAAATTAGCATTATAGTAAATACAAACAAACATTTGTACTGGAAAAATATTTGAACAATAACTTTGATAAAAAGTTTAGAAATGCTCTTACTTAATTTCGACTTTCATCGCATGATCTGGCCATTGAAACTGAAAGATCTTGATATACAAATGTTGGGCGCGCTCAATGAATTTGCATTCAGTGTAATATGAACATGGCTGATAACGAATATCACTTTGTATTGGAATGTCCTCGGTATAGAGAACTTCTTCATCACTATTTAAAACGTTATTATTGCCATTAGCCTAATTTGAATATATATTTGAAAGCTTTATGGTCACCCGATGCGAAGACAATAAACAATTTATGAAAATTGATACATTTTACCTTCCGACATAGAATGAATACGAAACATAAGACTTATACTTGAAGTAAATTAATAAATCAATAACATAACTATGATAATTGTTAAATTGTAATAAACAAATATTTATAAGCTTTATATATTTCTCTGACAATCTTGTTTTATTGTTTTCACTGTTGTAATATTTGTGTTGGTTATTAACATGCAAGTGCTGTTTCATGCCTAGTAAAATATTTATTGGTTTGTGTGTTGTATATTTAGTTTTTTTAATATTTAATAATACATTGAATTATAATTATTTTTTTGAACAATAATATTAAAAAATGCAAGTAAAACAGCTTCGATATCAAAATAAATAACCTAGTTTATGACCTGACAATACAACTTCGGGGAAAATATACGTTTTAATGAGCTATTTAATGTAAGCTATTTTGAACTACTATGGCAAAATTTAGACTAAACACTTGATATACAAATTGTACTTTTAATTTTAGCAATATATAGCATTTGGCTAGCGACAGACCAGAGTGCTCTCTCTGTGTGAAACTGATTGATCCGACCAGCTAAAATGCCAGTTTATAAAATCCTAACATTACGAACAATAATATTTCTTCGTGACTTTAATCAAGTTTCTCATTCGTACAGATCTCAGTCAAGCTTCATTATCTCCATTATAAAAACGAACAAACCCTTTGAGTGGACGTTTGGTTGAGTGTAACTGTTCATTTTGAACTTTTTCTGTACAGGTTATCCGGAGGACACCACCAATCAAAACTGTCAATGATATATACGAGAAGATTATTTTAACAGACGGAGGTTAATGACCGGAAGTGGTGACGCACACACTTCTATCTATATCAACTAGGTTGCAACCTCTGGTCTGTCCTTAATTCTATACATAGTAGTAAAAAGGCTAATTGATATTAACACAATTATAACAAAACAATTATCATAATTTTATTAATTTATACAATCACAAGTCGTTGGTAATGTTGTCTGCTTAATATAAACACGTAGTTCAATAATGAACATTTAATGAATAATACATTCTAAACTTAAAACAGTCATCAAAAAAAAAATTGTAATGTGTAATCCTTCCAGATGTGCCACTGTATTTATACCTCAGATATCACGTTATCCTGTCAAAGCGTCGGATATTTAGTACTTAACGAAGCTATCCAGCCATTTGCGTTCTTGTTTTCCACAGCAGTTGTTCAACTAGTGCCGATGGAAAATTCTCTATTGCAGTTAAACGGATTTTCAAACAGTGCAGTCAATATAAGTATTTCAATAACGAATACGGCTTTAAATCATGGCATATATGTAGAAAGTAATTTATTAGTGTCTGATGTAGTGTATGTGATATTTGCTGCTATACTTGTACTAATATTTATTATCGGGCTTGTGCAAAATACTTTGACGATTTATGTATTCGCCAAAGAGAGTTGTCTCCGCAAAGTTCATAATGTTTTTATTGTGGGATTGGCAATAAGTGACGTGTCCATGTGCATTTTTGGAGTTTGGATGGTGATTGTAGCAGCTATATTCAAGAACTGGATTTTCGGAAATACAGGTTTGTAAGTTTGTAATGTATATTTGTTTGAGTAAATGGTACAGGTTTCTTATTTACTTTTTATTCTAACTTGATTAATCAAAGAAAGTAGACAAGTAAATGTAATTGTTTCTCTACCTATACAAACAATTATGAATTTTACTATGGATCCTTTGAAGGCATGAAAATATAAATAGCCTGTTAAAATTTTATTTTAAATGGTTTAACGTAACGTCATTTCCATCTAATTGTTTATTTAGTTAAAAAATGAAATGACCTAACAATATGGATGTGATCTAGTTATAAACACGTTATTGCTTTTTTCCTGATGAAGGTGTAATCCTACAATTTGAAAAAAAGGTTTAATATAGACATTGATATAAAAAATATCAAATCTCCATAAATGTCTGGTTGATAATTATGCAGACTACTAATCACTCGGATTTATTATATTTAATGTAATCTAATTAAATACATAATACTAATACATGTTAAACATTTCCAGTTTTATTCTTATTCTGGCAATATATTTATTATGTATATCCAATTGAAATTAGATGAAAACGGAAACGTGTTTTTCTTTTCATTTTCGTCTCTGGCTGTGTTATTCCAAAATAAACCAATTGTAAAAAATTATAATAATCTTATAATTTGACATTATATATTTTATAGATCTAATTACAATACGTTTTGGTGTGATCTATTTGTTATTTGTGACAACAAAGCTTTGGGAATTGATAAGTTTGATATCTGATGAGTATATATGTACATATCCACCAAAGTCAGAAAACATTTGTCAGAACAAATGTCTGACGCGAACAACCAGCCAGGTAAAAACACGATTTGTTGGAATGTGTTTGTTTGTAATTGTTACTCAGTTTATTTGGGGCAAATTGTTCGACGGGGCTCGGTATTTTTTCATGTCTGATTATGTAAATCATCATTTGAATTCTATAGCATATCAATATAAGTTTCATCTTCGGTCGCCATATATGATCTTGTTGGATGCTTGACTGCAAGATCGGGCGAGATGAACAAATACTTATAATCTTCCAATCAGTTGATTTATCTATTGATGTCAAAAACATATACCATAGCATCTAATGAATCGGATAATTAGAGGCAAATTTACCGAAATGGGACGTGAAGTTCAAAATGAAACTATCAAAATGAACTTTTATAACGAATTATATTTCTTCAAATCGCCGTTTTATGTGCATCCTGATTGAAAATAAAGAGACTACCAGGTTACTGCCTTTTCGTACAAAGTTTATTTGGCGAGGCGTATAGACTTTGTGGGGAAAGGCACTAACCTTGAATTGTGTATATCCTGTAGCATAAGCAAGTAACGTATTGATCATACAGAGGATTGAGCTAGCAGAAGTAAACTTCTTATTATTAATAAACAATTACAATCAAGTATGTTTATTTGCTAAATATATGTTATTAAATGATTAAACAAGAGAAAATAAGATTTGTTAGTTTTCATAACATATTATAATACTTAACAAGTTAAAAAATGTATTGACGTCATAATCTCAGTCGGTAAGAGTCATTTCCTGTTGCAACATTTCGGACGTTAAAATGTACACGAAGAAGTCCGAGTAATCTTAAATTGTCAAATTAACCAAATTAAATATTATTATACAGACCCTAAACCGCTCTAGTACCCCAAGTGCACGCAAACGGAGTGCACTCAGAGCGTATGCGGAGCGCGAGCGTAGCGCAGACGGAGCGCGAACGGAGCGCAGATTCAGCGCTGACGGAGCGGACTTGGACCGTAAGCAAACGCTGGATTTTAAATAATAAACGCACTCCTGAACGCATGAAATAGATCGAGTGCACTCAGACACGCTGAATGCACTCAGATACGCTAAGTGCACTCATATGCGCAGTATATGCAGTATACGCTAGACACAGTAAGATAACTGATAACAGAAATATTCGTGCGCTACTGAGTGCACTCGTTCATTCGGATACACTCTTTTTCATTATTTGATCGTGAAGTCGATACTTAAAATCGAGATTAAAGACATTTTCTTTCACATAAATATAAACCATGTAGTTTATATAAATGTTTTATTGTAAAACGCATGATAAAACTTATTTTGGTCAATAATTTATCAATTAAAACATAAATATCAATATTTAGCTGATCAATACAATAATGTTTACAATACCTATCATACAATAGACGACACATCAATGGTTATCTACGGTTTCAAGGCTAATTTAGTTGCATGTTTAAGCATGATTTGGTTTGCGCAACAAAAATATAAATACTTATATATATTGTGCAAATAACAATTCGAAAAGATGTAATATGAATTCACTATTTGCCGTGTTATTTCGATATAAATTAGTAATAGAACATACAAAACATGTACTTTATTTCGATTTAAGCGTATACTGATCCAAATACAAAAATACCAAAGCATGCGTGAATCAAACAAAACATAGATATGCGGAAAATTATATGATTATGATTCTATTTGTTTGGGTGTTTCGGCAAAATAAAAATTACCAATTTTCAATTTAATATGGACTTTAGTTTTATATTTTCCCCAAACAGAGTTACACTGAGTTTGTGCTTAGGTGTGAACAAATCTACGTAAAACTGTTATATTGCAATCAAAGTGGAAACATTATACTCGTGCACATCTCATTAAAATAATAGTAATAAATTAATTGTATTCTAAAATATAAAGTGGGTCAGTAGTACAGCGGATAGGGTGCTGGCTTCAGACGGCAGAGGTCGCGAGTTTGACCCAGGCTCTACCCGACCTCTCGAAACACAATTCAGTACCAGATCTAATAAGGGAATGCATTGGAGAATGCATAAGCTCCGAGCTTACTTCACAATCAAGCTAAATTAAATTAATGTAAAATAAATGTATGTATGCTAAATTAACACGACAAACCAAAATAACACATTTTTGAGGTTGTGATTTTATATTGACTAAAGAACAGCCTCTGGTCATGAGGAAGGTTTAAATAAACAAAAAAGAACATGTATTCACTGCCTATAAAATAGTAAATATATTGTTTTCCCGCTTTCCTACAAAATCGATACGCCTGATCACGTGCACGTAAGCACGTAACAATTAAGCCATTATAAAAACTGTGAAAGGGGCAACAAGTAAGAAATGACAACAATAATAATAAGAATAAGAACAATAATAATAATAATAAAGAAGAAAAAATACTCAGATAATAATAATAAAATAATATAATAATATAATAATAAAGTAATATAGCAATAATAACAATAATATTAACAATAATAGTAATAAATAATAATAAAATATATAGATATTAATAATAATGAGGATAATAATAATATTATAAAAAATCTGCATATTTTAGTATTGATTTTGACTATATATTTCTTATCCAATCACATGCCGCGGGTTAAATAAAGATTCATTCATCTGGCACAAATTATAATCAAAATGAAAATTACACACCGGCAGGGTTCTTCGTGATCAATGGACCGATAAATCACCAACTAACTATTTATTGACACACATGTGGTTCTCACCATGGGTATCTGTTTTGATGATTGCCATGCAACTCTGCCTTCATAATAGTTATTAAATTGTTATTTTAATTGTGAACGACTGACCAGATGCACGTACGCACGTATCCAGTATAAAAGCTGTGACAAATCAATAAGTCAATATGTATATAATAATAATAGCTCCAATAATATTTAAAAAAATAAAACAAATAATGAAAGTAAAAAATAATACAAATAAAATACTACATTTTACAAGGAATTATTTAGAGACATGTCTTTAATTTTAATAAGTTTTAAAATTGTAGGATTGTTTTATTTTGTAAATTAACAATTCTGATCTGTTTTTTATACGAAATCGCTATGGCAGCTGTGGTAAATTGACAGCCCTGAATACACATCCCTTAATACGTGTATGTCACACTTTCTACCATTCATTCAGAACTGGCGTGGGGTTTTCGGTTCGTTAATTTAATGATATTAACATCATGATATTTACATACTAAAGCGTTCTGAAACTTCGAATAAACAATATAAACAACGGATGTGTTGCTGCGTGTCATATAATTAGCGGTATAGCACAGTGGGTGTAGTTTCAAACAAGTTTGATATAGTTTATCATTTTAAATAATATATTAACATAAAGCATACTATCAGTAAAAGAATAATTTGAGAAACCCACTGAAAAAAGTTCATTATAAGTATATTTATATACATAATGATAACGAAAGTAATTATAAAACCTTAAAATAACAGAATACCCTTTTTAAGTTTAGTGAAGCCACATTTGGACCCAAATCGAGAAAAACACTACAACATTATCATTTTTAAAAAATCATTTATTATAATGTCGAATTGCATCGCACAGATTATAATAATTTTTTTATCACCCATGCAGTGCATAGTATTGATTATAAAGCTTATTTTAGTTTGAACATTAACAAAACCAGTGATATATCCACATGTTGATTAGTTACTGCTTACACTGAGCAGATTTATGGATTATTATAAGGCCAACGAGGTATCAACAGTATAGAATTATTAATTAAATTTAATTTTTAATAACAATATATTTAGTTTATGTTGATGATGTATATGTAAATTGTGTGGACAAACTTTATTGCTTTCCTGTAACACACGGCTTACGGTATATCAAAGAAGATACTGACGCAAACATATGTCGGTCTGGATAACAGAAGCCGGTATAACGTGCGATATTCTTTGATTGCCCAAACCACTGATCACATATCAAAACATAGACACTTCCGTTAAACACACCTACTATCGATACTAGTTCAACCTTTCGCCCAGCGGGTGACATAATATGTAGACAAACAATCGGATTATGAATTAATTTACCTTGACTAAATCCCATGGATACATTGTATTGCTCCATGGGAACAGATTAAATTAAAAAGCCAATATAGAATCATTTTAAAAAGTTGAGATGTTGCGATTGGTTATTGGCCGGAAACCGAACTGAGCAAACTAAACGTTGAGTGAACGCTGAACGAAGCGAACGCTAAGAGGAGTATTAATATAGAGCACTCAGCTATACTGCGCTCATGAGCGAATACTTGCGTTTGTGAGTGCATTAAATTAACCGCGTTAAATCGAGTGCACGCAAACGGAGCGCGAACTAAGCGCGAACGGAGCGCGAACGCTGTGCAAACTGAGCGCAAACAGAGTGCAATTATGGGGTACTTGAGCTGTTTAGGGTCTGTATGTTCATATTTAGGCTAGTTTGTTGTTTTCTTATATATGTGATTAATACATATGTAGTTGAAATATATGTTCTTTGCCCCTATCCAGGGTGAAACTTATTTGATATTTAATTATAATAAGATGTGATATGAACTATTTGGTATTACGACATATATTATGAAAAGAACTTTATAATACCATAAGCTAAACTAAGAATACATGTATTTTTGGTAAAGTTTTACATTTTAATATATTTCTTTTGAGATTACGTCAAATGTTGTTAAGAATTTGCCTTCATTGATCGTGTCGTCATAACAAAAGATAAACGTCAAATGTTTTGATTGCAGTTCCAATATTTCTTGTTTTCTTTCTGGCCAAATAATAGTCGTGTGTTTTCACAAAATCAAACGTCGACGATAATCAATACTAGTTAAACTGTTTGGTTTAATGCACATACTCAAAACCGTCAAATAAAATAGACCATAGACAACAAGATGTGCTTTAAGCATTTCATACCCGCAACAACAACATTAAATATCTTAGTTTTGCACACGCTGTCGTTTTGAGCCTAAATATGGTTTTTGGTCAAACAATATATATTTTACGCGTATTACGTTTTAATTAGTTTCGTTATCATTATTTTATTTAGTATATATTGAAACTAGAAATAATTTCCAATGTGAATATGTATTTTTGTCTGCGGTAAATATATTACAAATATTTATATGTGAAGTCATATATATGGTCATGTTTCCATTTTTTCACGTCCGGTTTTGTAGCAGAAAATCGCGTATTTGAGTTTTGTCTTATAAACAGAATCGAAACATATATCATGAAGTACACGTTTGACAGATGAATCGATTTACAAATGCAAAAAATACGAGCAACGTCAAAATCTAATAATACTACGTTTTAACCTCATTCCACAAAAACAAGTATATATGCACATTAGTTATATCTACTACTGCGGCATATTATTTTGAGTCAATCGCCAAAGGTTCAGCACAACGGTCCCTTAATATATTTCAACCTTAGATAATGTAGTTCAGCATGACATATAGAATTATTGTAATAGTTGTTTTTACTATATATATATATATATATATATATATATATATATATATATATATATTAGATGGCACCTTCTTCTTACAAATTTTGGTCTTAAAAATGGTGTAAATGTTAATGTTAGACAAGTCAGATTTTTTTTTAAATTGAGAATGGATCTCAAACTATGGAGAGTTATAATGGGCAATTAAAGATTAAAAATCTTTTGTGATATTTCTTAGATAATGATTAATCAGCTCATCAAAATGTAATTAGATTCATCCGATGCCGAGTTGTTTTAAGTGCTGTCATCAAGTGATCACTTGTCTCTAACATCTGAAATCAAGCCCAGCTATGTCTAAAGATATAATATGAAAAAGTCTTCCAGTCATTATCGGAAAGACGATGGTTCTACTCGGATTTCTTCTGATTTCTTCAAGCATTATCTAAAACATTATGTACATGTGTTGACATTGGGGTAATGTGGCAACTAGAAAATGAACACAAATGATGATATTAATGATAATATTTCATTTCTTTGTAACAGGATGTGTTTATTACGGGTTTACAACGACATTATTGGGCCTAACGCAGATATCCCTTCTCACCGCTATCGCCATTGACCGTTACCTAGTTATCGCCAAACCAGTCAACTTCAAACCTGTTAACATGCGTATCGCCATAACGAGCGTCTGCTGTTGTTATTGTTACGGACTGTTATGGTCAATTTGTCCAGGTGAGTCATGGTCAATATAAGTACTAATATTACAGAAAAAATCCATTTTACTTGATTAATAGCACATCTAAAATTAATTGATATCTTATGATCAAATGTAAATATTTATTTGTTATGTTATGTATGCTATATTATTATTTGCTGTTTTTTTTTTCGAATGTCGTTATTGATAGATTGTACATTTGATTGGATCTTGCATTGTTCATTTTCCAATATCACTTTCTAAACACAATTTTTATAATAATTATTGAATGGTTTGTTCTATAGCCAGTTATTTTTTCACCGAAATCTGTATTTTAGACATTCTGTTTATTTCATTTCATAAATATTGAGATATGAAATCCAGCGAGAACGTCGCTGGATGCAAATTAATAAGGTCAAAACCATACATTTCTCATCCAATGTACGATAACACACACTACCAGAGAGTTCTTAACAAGATGCTTGAGTTTCAATTATGAACCAAGACATTTTAAAATATTATATTAAAAGCGACACATATTCCTGAGAGAAATATAACCGGCAAATTTATATTTAGGTCATTATATTTACACTGAAAGTATTACAGTATTTAGACAAGTTAACAGTGCGTATAACATACCAATCGGTATTGAGACCCAAGTATATACCGAACTATTATTTATAAAAATATCACAATGCATGAGTTACAACTGAATACAATGTGACCGCTCCTGAATAGATTCGTTACAATTTGGGTCTTCTATTCTTAGAAGCTGTGTTCTGTGCACTTAACGTTACCCAACACTAATATATTCATTAGAAACAAGTCTGCTTTTTTCTTTTTTTTTCTTGCAAAAAATATGTTCTTCAGATAGTATTGTCTCATTAACCTTTTAGTCGCATAATGACGGTTATAAGTAATCCTTGTTTCTTCTTCTTTAAAAATGCATTATCCATATTTTAATACTCATTGTTTTAGTTGAATGGCATTATTGATGTATTTTGAACATTTTGAAAACATTGGCATGTTTAAATTGTGAATTTAGAAAAAAAGAAATAGATGTTTGGAAATTTGGGTATGAAAACATGATTTCAGAAGTCTACTTTCTCTTTGTCAACAGTGTACACACTCAGCAGAAAAAAATCTGTAATGTGACACATGACTCCTACTTTCTCGTCATATTTTGGTAATGCAGAGGTTGACAAATAGTAAAATGTAAGTTTCACTTCTTTCATTTTGGGTCTCTCTGTGAATGACAAGCCTTCAAACTTTTATTATTTACTATAAAATAAAGAACAAAAATCAATGGTGAGTTTACGTTTACACCTTGACTGCAATTTACAATACTGTTTAAATGAAATAAAGCACCAAGAGTAATGATGTATAATGTTTTATTTAGACGAACTGTTCTAATATAAGCTTATGAATGGAAGGTAATCAGATATATATCTTTAAGATTAATTTCCGTGAACTCATTAATTTTATCTTTTGCAGTAATCAAATACTTACACCGTATTTCTAAGATGATTATGTTATAAGAGGTCTATTTTAAGATCAGATTGAGTGCATCATTTCTCATTTCCCTTCAGCTTAGCGCGAAATAATGCTTTCAGTCTGATAGTTAAAATTGTTCGAATCTTTTGTATTTTTTAGAGTATGATGTTATCTTGTATTCGTTCAGCGTGAACTTTCCATTACTTTATTTCAATAAACATTCATAAGCTCATCTGCTAGTCTCTATGGGATTTTGAGCATGTAAAGAGTGAAGTGTATGACAGTTGTCTAGCGAGCTCATCCGCAAGAGCATTTGTCCTGTCATCAAACGTTCCTGGTTCGAGTCCCAGACAGGATGTATAGTTTTCAAATCCTGTTACAAGCTTATACATATTTCAGCTTGAATAGTGAGCATATATCAAGTATAATGTGAAGATGGAATCATACTGGATTTTTTTGGCTATATGGTCATGAAGTTATGCAATGATGCAAAACATTGTTAATCGCTAAACGAACAGTTTGATTCAAATAATTATACAGTTGCATAGTTCAAAATTGAAATGGAATCAAATCAAAAACAGCTTAAATAGTAAGCAATAACACACACATTGGTCACAACTATATTGATATAACTATATTTTAGTTACTTCTTTGTAAAAAAATAAAACAAGCACTTTCATCGTCTTTGCCATTTGGAATTATAACATTAGTTTCATTGAAATATTCCGTATCTTATACTCGTGTACTGTAACATCAATATTCTCATGAATTTCATGCCTGTGCTATTTGTGATCATACCAATAGTGTATTCGTCCTTTTAAAAAAGAATGACAATTCAATAGATTTTCTGTAGCGAACAATGTTTAATATTCTGTATATCTTTTGTACAAAATAAAGTTAAACATGCAAAAAATACATTTTTTTCTCCTTTTCAAAAAGTTTTAGGATGGAGTTCCTACCAATTAGAAGGTATCCAACTGCGATGTGCTGTAAACTGGAGGAGTAAACAAATGTCTGATTTGTCATATGCCTTGACAATCCTTGTCTTTGCATGGCTTCTGCCACTCGGTGCTATTATATATTGTTGCTGTGGAATTGGGCTTTTTGTAAGTATATGAATATCAAAAGCACATAGACACATGTCCATGATACCAGTTAGCATTCAAGGCACACAACCTCTACCCTATTATAAACTTTACAGGACCAAGCCACAATATTAATAATGAAGTGTACACTAACCTAAAGGGAGTAAATCAGTGACAAAAAGGCTATAAATGTCATAAAAATAAAATGATTATTTAAATGGATAAAATGCATCTCGTTATCATTTATAAATAAAATCCGAATGGTTTGGTACGTCAAATCTACCAAAAACGTGATAAAAATTGGTATCAAATTCCCAATTTTAATGATAGACAGAACTTATGCTGCTTGACGTCATTTAAACTCTTTCTAAGATGAAACAATTTCTAATACGTGTAAACCTGTATCAATGGCGGATCTACCGACGTACATCCCTCCCCCATAAACTCCTGTATTTTATTAAAACCCCTATATTTACTCATACTGAAAATGCTGTCTCAGTTCAGATTTTAAACCAAAATCCTTGATCCGTCCCTGTGCAAAACGGATCAAACTGAAATCAACATGAAATCACGTTACTCATTTTATACGTAACAAAATTTATTGCACTTTACAGCGGGATTGTTTTAGTCTAACTTAGGCCCAAGTAAGGAAATCCCTTTTTAATATATCATTTTGGCATGTTTCAATAGATACCTTTTTGGCATTATGGCGTCAGAGAGTATATATAGGCATGATATATTGGAAAAAATGTATTTTCGGCAACTTTAAAAGTTTAAAAAATCCTGTTAAATTCCCTTTTAACATTAATAACAAAGGGCACATCCTTTGCAACAGAACCAACACAGTAACCAATGATAATTTCGCTACACCAGCATTAATATAGGATACAGTCACTACGACATCATGTATGACAAACAGCATATGACAACCAAAACAAAAATCGTTAACAAAGGACTCAACAACGGACATATTCATTACAAAAACAATGATAATTGATATATATATATATATATATATATATTTATATACATATTAATAATAAAAATCATAATTACAACATTATTATTGGATACCATCACCAACAGGAGACGTATTAGTAAGATGAATCAGTTGAAGGAAACAGAAACAAATGCAAAACAAGACACCATACTAATAAGTAAATCTCATACATACGTATAAACAGACAAGTGAGTTCACTGCTTTGATGCAGTCACTAGTAACACAATGAACTGGAGCCTTATTTACATGAGTATTTAATCTCACTCTTCCTCTGTTCTCAAATGTTTGAATATATGTAAAGAAAATGTTATCGCAAACATATACACATGCATTTCAATACAAACTGTTAAACTATCCTGTAAGCGTATATCGGTAATCTTACGTATAATACGTATAACACGTGTTTTATTTAATGAAAATGTGGTGTTATGATAAGTATATAACATTTGTCTCCGTGTTGACTTCATAGCTATGCAGACAATCAGACCAATAACCCGACAGATAAAAGTTTGAATGTAATGTAATAACTAAAGTTAATTTCGTAATAAAGTTTGTTCTAACATTTCATAATTAAGCAAATGTAGTGCATTATCCAACTTTAGAAACACATGCTGCTTTATATAATTACACAACTGAGTCGAAAACTCATAATTATAATCAGCCTGTCACTTTTTGCGTCAAATATCACGCGACAGCAAACGTACGTCTGACGTCGTTTCCATTTTGTTTATTTTTTTCAGTTTCAAAAGTCATATTTAAGTTAAAGAGTTTGACGTCATTGATATATGCTGTAGACATCAAAGTCGAGATTCGGCATATACAGAAAGAAATAAATGATTGAATATCGCATATCTCGTTCGAATTCCCAAGTTCCGTACAGTTCTCGAGTTTGAATTATACATTATCTTAATTATTTGAACTACCTTACCATCGAAATAACCTACGAGCGTCAGTTGATATTACTCTCCTTGAGCAGTGCAACCGATTCTGTGTATCAAAGACATTAATACTCGACATAGTCGGTCCGGGATGTTAAGCCCTCGGGCAATAATTCATCCCAGTTCTTTGGTGCATTAACCTCTAGGAAACGCAAAGACGAATCAAACATTCGCGCCACCACAGGGATCATGTGTTGTTGTTTGACGCAAGACGTACACATTATAGAAAACATGTTTCACAACAAAATAAGTACGTTAAAACACCTAGTTAACAATAAATTAGTATCAGACACTATACATAATAATTGCAATAAGCACACAATTTAGATCAGAAAATCATGTAATATGATGTAATAAAACAATTTGCAAATAGACTCGCCGACTGTTTGTGTTGCTGTGCTTGCTGCGTCTTGTGAATGCTACAGGTGTACATCTCCCACGGGAGCAATATGCACTCAGTTTATTTAGACATCAAACAGCAGACATTGAAGATGATAGCAAAACCTAGACATGTTTGAGGTCGCCTCCAATTTGGTACATAAACACTGTGCAAGCATCTTTTAGTGTTTACCAAAATGAAGCGAATGGCCTCTTTTTGACGTATCAATGTCGGAATAGAATTTGGAAGTCATTTTGCCACTAATGATGGCAATGTTTAACAATTGGACGATATCACACACTTGAAATGCCATTATAATATGCCATTATATAAGCAGAGAGCATAATTTCAAGCGACGGTTCAATATAATCCTATTACATTGCATTATTTTCAAGTACCTTTGTGCAAACGGTTTACAATGACAACTTAAACAATACACGCACGATACGCAATGGAATGTATTAAATTGTGTATTCAAATTTCAATTCAGACATTTAAATACGTCATTCTGACACCCATCATTAATTGATTTTATTGTTTGGTGTAGTTTGCAGGTATTGAACATTTCATATATCGTCAGTAAATTTACCGTGTTTTCTGTATTACTACGGTTTTTTTGCTTAAACGCTAAAATTTAGAGGCGATTCAGCGTCGTCATAAAAATGTCACCATTAAAAGTCTCATTTACCCTTTATTTTTAGGCAGTTTTTTATCAGTGTACAGTTGTTAGCTAGATTGAACATGGTCCAATTGACAGAGTGTAATTGTAATACTTGTAGAATCTGGTAAAAGAACGTATGCGCTTATATTAAATTCAGGGACACTTTAATGCGCCTATTTACGATTAGCGCTTATTCGTGAACCCTTAACAAACAATGCGCCTACATTTGATATACGCTTAAACATGGGCCATATGTGTATTTTTTCAATTGGTGCTACAACCAAAGAAAATGCATAATAAATGAATATCTTTAAAGTCTACAACTCCAAACATGTAGTACAATGCGTAATATAATGGTCATATCATCGCTTCTATATTCTATAAAAAACACTTTAAAAAATGGTTTAAAGAAATGTTGTTTGGTAGTATTGTTAATATTCGTTTTTTTCCAGTATTATTTTCGTACTCTGTAGACTTGTGTGTTTATCTTATTCACTGACTGGTTTTATGCGCCTCAACGTGTGAAGATCAATGAAATGTCGACAAACAGCTGCATAAACACAATTGCTGTGTTTTGAGTGCTCTTGATGGGGTGTCGCTAGTCTCTGATGACTCTGATTAATCAGATAACATCAGAAACGTACACACAAACAATTAAGATGCATTACTTAATTGGATTACTGACGCAGTTTTATTATAGAGATTAACTGTCTGCTCATATTTGTCTCAATGGAAACACGTTCGGTGACTGGCAATTATGAATTTTGAACTTGTTATGTAAGTGTGATTCGATTTTTTAGAATTTTACTATTAAGTGAATTAATAAGTATCAGATTTCAAACAAATGGGATACACATTATCTGTATGAAAATGTATGCACCTTATTTCAAGATAACATTATTGTAAGTTCTCCAAATAAGAACATGTGAAAATTCTGCAAGAATCTAATGGATCTGGACTTCCGGTCAATTGGTATAATAATCGCCCTGCAAAAATTATTATTGATTATTATCATCGTTATAATAAATTTGTCGTACTTTTTTCAATAATGATTGTAAGATATAAATTAGATTTTCTTTATTGAAATGTTGATATAATGAAGTTTATTTATACATACTGTAACAAAATGTTAAATCATGCTTTTCCACAAAGTATTGTGTGGTGTACGAGGTAGCTGTGTGCTGAGTGCGTGAAGTGTGTGGTGTGGGTGTGTGAGTTTATGTCTTTGTTGTTATATCTATTATTGTACTATCATGATAGCCATGCATATGGCGATGAACATGTATATGTTAATGCTAACAAAATTTTGACTTTGACTTTGTAACGATTAAGCATACGCTAATTATCACAAACAGATTGACGGAACATCCATTGGCGTCCACTTTTAGTGTACGCTTATTTACCAGATTCTACAGTATTAAATGATTTTAATTTTTTGTAAAACTCACAAAATTATTTTATGGCCTTACAGGTCGGGTAATTTTCTTGACATATATACCATGAACAATTACACTTTATGAAGTTCACCAACTTAAAATCATTATTTAAATTTCAAAACTGATATCCTTTTTTTGCAAGGATTATTTCCAATTACACAATTGTTAAACAAAATATATATCCAGAGATGTTATATTTTAGTTGACATAATTATCGAAAAAACAAAATTAATGCATAAAAATTATCGTAATGTGTATTTAACACATGTATATACAGGCAAAGTGACCATATGTGATCACCGCCAGTAGGAACTGTCACTGAAAAGCTTCATTGGACCCGACCTCGCATTTTCTAAATTAACCTAATTTTTCAATACTGTATTTAATACTTTATCGAAAACGTGAAAAGTAAAGACAACCATTAATTCGTATTTCGTCCCTGCTTAATCAAATAAAGTTTGTATTACATATTTTATATATTATATTCTGAATTCCACCCAATAATCAATCAAAATGTCTGTTCTAACTTTTGCTTTGTTCTTTTAGATCCATCGGGAATCTAAAAAACCATTACGAGTAAGCATGCGTCGCCGTAACGGCAAAGGAAGTGGTGGACTACTGCGAGGCAGAAGCCGAGAGAAACGCATTGCCGTTACGGTTATGTTAATGATTTGTAAGTATTAATGTTTGAGAAGATACCGTAACGTTATTGATTCGTAAGAAAAGAACAGAAAAGAACAGAAAAGAACAGAACAGAACATATATTTTATTTTGACTTATACATAAAGTACCTCATAGTGACAGATACATATATACAAATTCATTTTAACACGTAAGT
Organism: Panopea generosa; assembly: GCA_029582155.1. Taxonomy (NCBI): domain Eukaryota; kingdom Metazoa; phylum Mollusca; class Bivalvia; order Adapedonta; family Hiatellidae; genus Panopea; species Panopea generosa. Next base: position 19,138,018 of record CM055911.1, on the reverse strand, counting down.
GTCTATTGTGAAAGAAAGTACCGTAACGTTTATGATCTGGAAATTGTCTGGGAAGATACCGTTACCTTACTGATCTGTTAGTTCTTATTATTATGAGAGGATACAGTTAAGTTAATTTTGCGTAAGTGTCTATAATGTGAAACGATACCGTTACATTATTGATGTATAAGTATCTAATGTTTGAGTCGACATCGGTACGTTAATGATTTATAAGTATCTAATGTTTGAGTCGATATCGTTACGTTAATGATTTATAAGTATCTAATGTTTGAGTCGATACCGTTATGTTAATGATTTATAAGTGTCTTTTGTATAAAAATATACCGTTATATTA